>LPNX010154069.1:0-74818 GCA_001517045.1 Pseudotsuga menziesii
TTTTATTGTGAAAATTCTGTTTCTTGGGAGGCTTGGACTTTTCTTTCTGTTGGGACAATAAGGCTTTCCCAGATGTATCTGCATTGTTAATTATTCCAAGAAAGGGAGAGGTGACAGGATCACGCTCGAGTATGTTCCTAACGGTGATCTACTAACTTCTGGAGATTGTTGGTTGGTTGGAAATGTTTCATTAGTTTCATCTGCCATTACTCATCATTAGGCCCTCCTTATAGTGCCATTTGTTTGCCCGATTTTCTGATCAAGGCCAATAAGGAGATTTTTCCCACACAATCAGCTTAAAGCAGCGTTCGGTGTGTTTGAAGTAGCAAAACCTCGCTAGTTGTGGTCTGGCTACCAGCTGATTTTCCTCTTAAGGAGAAATTGAAATCAACAAAATCTAACCTATCCTAATGTTATTTCTACCTAAATAAATACTATAATTAACTTAAACTGTCTAAACTATCTTATGATTGCTTTCTTATGGAAAGAATCCAATTTCTTGAAGAGTTTTCTGAACAAAAAGACTTGTAAAAAGTATGCTAAAATTATACAAATTGATTTAACAGCTGTTAACTAAACTATATCAAAATTAAAACTTAATCTGAACTATTCTATCTATCCTATCTCAGCTGAGAGCATTTCTAAAGACAAAATTAATTATTAATTAATAAAAGATGAGCAGAAAGACACAGTGCACAATTTAAATAGAAACATTTAAATTATACATAATAAATCATTCTGTTAAAATAATTGAACAGAAAAACTAAGAATAAACAATTATTTTAGTTTTCTGAAATTAATTAATAATTAATGATCAACATAACTATTTGAACCAAATATTATGTCTAATAAAAATCACTGTAAAAATACAAATGATATTTTTAACAGACAGAAGTGTATATCATCATAGCTTAAGTTCATAGTAAAAATACTAATAAACACAATCATAATGATATATTTATTCAAAATGCTATATCGAGCTGATAAAGTGAAAATTGTAATTAAACACGAGTATATCAAAGCACATTGTGTTAATATTATAATAGAAGATAAAATGCTGAAATATATAATATATCCAAAACAAAATACCAATAATGATACCAGTCTGTAGATGTCTAGTTGTATTTCACATCCAAAGATTCAACTCCAGGAATGAAACAACACCAGCAACAAAATATATTTCTAGTATGTTTTCTTCAAACACTCCATCCTCTAGTTCATCAAAATGCCTACCTTATATAATACTATCATTCAGTTTTCCCTATTAATGTTACATGCAAAATTATAGGGTTCTTATAACTAAAAAGAGAATTGAATCTCTTATATCAACCACTTGCCACTATAAACAGAAAAACCACTAGCCTGCATGTTTGCTGATTTCAAGGTACTTGGTAAATTTGTGGCCATTTTTGAAATTTCAGCCTTCAACAAACAGCCACATCTCCCAGCCAACGCATCAACAGTATCCTGAAATTTTGGAGAAGAGTGATGACATATTCACCTGCGTTTAATTCAAACGAAGCATCTCATTAAAACCAATTAAAAACAGAGAAAACAAAATAAACTTAAAATTTGCATGCATAACCAAAATATTTATTACTTGTTTTACAGTAACACAAAGAGTGAGAATAACCATCAAGTTCTACTTTGAAGATCAACTACTCTACATGCTTCATCCAACTTGGCCTTCAGCCTGATAATATTTAAATTTTGTTTTTCGATTCGTTCAAGTAGCTACTGATTTGTGCCGATTATAGACCTCTTTGATTTTTTATATTGATTCTTTTTAGCACTCATTTCTTTCCATCTTCTGATCCAATTCAGCAACTCATCTCTAAACGTTCTATTTTCCTCTTCTAACAATGATGCACTAGATAGACAATGCTTAAGTTTATCCTTCAACTCTGTAATCTTGGTCTGGTATGCATTATGTAGTACATGCTAAAGAGTTTCTTCTTTATTGGCTACCTGAGGAGAATTAGGGATGTCAATATTTTGACTAGATGACTGGGGACTGATAAAGGATGGTTCAGGGTCTGCAATGCATGTGTCTATACATGGTTGAGTGACCTCGGCTTTGCCCAATTCTGCATCATTACCCTCTACAAAAGTAGGATTATTTGCATGAATAATATCAGGGATCGATGATGGAATGTCATCTTCAATATTGATGACTGCAGGCCAAGAAGCCTGTCGATTAGCCATAGGACTCGAAATTGTATGAGCACTATTCATGATTCTGGTGATCCTCTTTGAAAACACAAATTTGTCTGACTCAAACCTTCTTTTATCAGAGCATATTTGAGCTAGATGATCAAGTTTATACAGAGACTCTTTACCATGTTTACAAATGTTATCTGGTTCGGGAAGATTTTCACGCTTAAGAACATTACCAGTTTTTCTTTCAGTTAATTTTTCTTCTGATTTTGTAGGAGCATTATGACCTCTATCAGATGAGGGTCGATTCAAGATTACTTTAGAGCAATGTGGGATTTTATTCCCGTTATCATCATTATTGACCACATAGTTTATGGGTAGACTGACTTCCCCGAACCCTTTTCCCCCTGATACAGTTTCAGAGGCATCATTAACCTCGGACCTTATAGCTTTTCATTTGCTATGAATTTTCGGGGAGGGGTTCGGCTAGTACTGCGTCGGCCCTAATTGACAGTAACTTAAAAATCCATCCCATGACTTGCCACTTACAGACAATTGATGTTGCAATATGATTTTGATTAACCCATGGTGGAAAAGACTCCTATCAAGGTTATTAAAACTTCTAATTGCCTGTGACATCTTCTTCAAACTTTTCCACAAATAGAATGGCAAATTAAGCCTATAGCCTTGCAACGCTAACAGTAGTCTTAAATGGTAATAGTGCAAATGGGAGAAACATCTGTCACAGAACACATACCTTACAAGTATTTCATAATAAGCTCTCCATTCAGGCTTCAAGAATTTGACAGGGACACCTATCTTCAATTTAGTACTGTCTGGTAATGGTAGCAGCAAAGATAAGCACTTTTTCTTGTTAACCTTACTGACTTTAAACCAGCGTTCTCCAACTTGCAGGATTTTAGTTGCCTCTGTGATCCTGTCTTCGTTAATAATGAACTCAAAACCCCCTGTCTGCACAATGTCATCCATTAAATTCATGGCGAACAGTTTAGTTACTTCTGCATGATGGCCGTCAAAACTTTTAAAGAATTTCCCCCACCCAATTTTCTCGAGTCGCAAGGCTACCTTCTCGTCTACCTCTATGAGCTCAGAGCCAAAGATTTCAAAAGGGTTCAATGGAGCGATATTTTCCTCCACGCTCTCCTGGCTTCGAAATAGAATGAATGGAAAGGTGAACAAGGAGGGAATAGGTACCCAAACGTATGACATGATGTGCAAACTTCACATGCTTTGGATTTGACAAACCTGAGATCTTTGGACTTGGTCATTTTAGCGGAGCCTTAGCAATGATGAGTGCTGCAATCAACATTATACTATGATATATGTAGGTTTATCCATAACTTAGCCACGACTAACAGTGATATTTAACCAAATTGACATATTGGCGATCGTTTGATTAACAGGCTATAAACCAAAATATTAATTACACAGAGTGGTCATAATTAGCACGTACATCGTTATGTAATGGAATGACTATCACCATTAAAACTTGAGGATACAAATCACCAGTATATTTACAGCTGTTAGTTTATCATGAGGTGCACGCCACATTTCTGTGCCAACTCAGCGATCTAAGTGACAATTGTTATCAATTTGACACATAGCTCTTCGTAAACTCTGCCAATTAATGGCATTATCCTAGTCTTAGCGTGAAAGGTGGTAGCATTCAAAGCCAAATAGTGACGAAATCACATATTTTGCATGACATCTAAATAATGACTTGATTTAATATTTATGCTAAGTATATACATAAGATTTTTCAAATCTATATTAAAAATTTTCAAAATCTCGAACTTGATTGAATAAAAGAAAACTATAATATATGAAAATCTCCATATGATATTTATTTATTAACTATATATATACAATGTTTACAAAGTCATGGTAAGGCATTACATGAAATATAAACTTTAGGTTTAAAACCACCCTTAGTTCTAGGAACTTAGGACTAGTAATACCTCATCTTTATCTAGCTTTTAAATAAACACAAGATGTGTTTTATTGATTTTTCCTTGGCATACTATTATTTCGAGTTTCTTAAATCATATATAATCACATATATTTATCTTAATGATTGAATTGATTACATGAAAATTTATGAAACTAACTGACAGTTGTTAATTTCCAAGTTCATGAGCATGTTTTCACCAACTTCTAAAATATCATTTTACTCTTCTTTGGTTAAGAGTACCTTCAGAATCAAAGATTCTGAAGGTGCTCTTTTATAATTTTAAATTGGTAAATCATGAGAAAGAGCTAATCTCCCTTCATCTCAATGAGAAATGAAGGGGTTGTTGCTGAACTCCAACACCCCCCCAACCATGGATTATGAGCTTGTATTTATAAGGCTCAAATGAATAGGAATGGTTGAGAAATTGGTGGGTGAGGTGGCCATGAGATCCTCAAACGAGGGATTTCGAGCTCAACTGGCCTAAGTGAGTAAGGATAAGGTTACACACGAGGCTATTTTTCTAGAAGTTTCGTGAAACTTGTTTTTTTCACCTTTTACCAAGGGCACCACTTATACTCCTTTATGACATAGTGGTAAAGGATAAGAACCATGCCAACAACAAAGGTTAAAGGCGGTGGCACTGCCTATTTTCCACATGACTTGGGTGGTGCAGCATAAGGTACCGCTTATCTGCTTGAGGATAAGAGCGGTGCTGAAATATTGTATGTTAAAACCAACACCTAGAGCATGCTTCACTTCAAGTTTTGGGATTTGAGGGAAAATATTTGTGTTAGGGATCTTATCACATGCTGGTGACAGATTTTGAGTGTAACAGATACCAACCACTAACTCCTGCATGATGGCAAGGATCTACTGAGTACGTAAATTAGGTACTCTTTGGGTAAGCCTGGCCAATTTCCCCTCAAGAATCCTAATCTGACCATGATCCTCTCCTGCCACTAGTCGCACATACATACGAGGATGGCCAATAGGGAGGACTAGTCCAATTTTTTCATTTTTAAACATTTAAAGGATTAAAACTCTTATACATATGTATATATCTTTATCACTAAAATTCATAAAAATTTAAAAAATTGAAAAAGAAAAATACCTGATGCTCCCCATGCTCCTCTAGGAGGGAGGACAAGGTCATTGTCACCGTGGAAATCCAACCCAACATATGTAAACTGCTCCAGTGCCAATAGATATCGCTCACACCATAGGTATAAATCATCATTACACACACTCTGAACTGATCCACTGCCACCCTAGCGGAGGAATATTTCTCCCCACTTACTCAGCCTAGGATGACAGGGAGAGGAAACTGGTAGAGGTACTGCGGGACTAAGACCGAGCACCCTCTCAAAGAAAAAGTCCACCAATATGCTAGAATAATAAATAAAAATTCATCGTCCTCTCTTGCAGTCAGAGAGTTGCTTCTTCAATATCGAGATTACTCTTGAGCACCAGTCATATAAGTCTCCCTGTAGACATTCCACCACAATTCTCATTTGGTTTCGAGTTGCAATATGAAGTGATGATGATCCTGCAACCCTCACTATTGTGCTTACCAACACTTGTAACGGAAAGCTGAGAATATGGACAATAGGGATGCAAATACCCCTTTTTTGAGTACCAGGCATGTAGTAAGTGTCAATTTAGTTCTGAATACTTAGAAGGTCACCGCCTCTACCGGTACCTTCCAATTTGATAGGAGGTCCCCGTCATGACAAACCAAATATGGAGTAGATGTCTTCCAATGTAATCTATAGAATCTCACCTTGTAATTCAAATGCACCTAGATCATGATCCCAATAGTTTATCAAAAACTCTAGTAAGTGGCAATTCAATCGCATAGGTGAGGTACAAAAGAACTTAAGAAACCCACTTTTCCACAATGCATGCACCATTGGGGCACTTCGAAGAGCATCTTGGTCCATGTTTTCATTATCCCTCTCCCTCCACTCCAACACAATGTCTCAGCTTGTTAACAAGACCCTTATCAAACATTAAATCCATGTAAAAAATTTTGATTTTAGCCCTAGATAACATTTTTATATATCGCGCAGTATACATGACTGTCCTTTGGACATGTCACATATCATACGCAAGTTGATTTCGAGCAATCCACATATAAAATGGGTATATGTGACTGTTTACATAGCATACCCACGTATACAATGTGTCCTCCTTTAAATTCGTTGAAAACATCAATTTTTTTCATAAAATAAAAAATTTGCTTGGATGAAATGAAAGAGCATGGAGAGTAGATTTACTTGGCACTTGCAGTTTTGAAATTCGTCCAACAGTTTGAACACAACGAGTAATTGAAAGTGGAGGTAAAACTTGTCTATATTGAGTAAAAATGCCAAATGGTGAATTTGATTTCTATTTTTTCACTATTTATAAAAATTATTTCAAAAAGTGGGTTTTTTAACCTATAGTTTGTAATTTTTATTAAAATCAAACTAATTCCATGTTATTTTTTACCTAATGAAATAGTTCTAAGGTTATTCAAAGTCGTTTTCCACTCATATATTGTAGGATTTTGATCATTTATATGCATTTTTTCATTTTTACTTAATCCACTTTACCCCTACGATTACTACTTTGACCACAGACTATGATATTCAACCATTAGTACATTTTCTATATCATTGTTCTTCCATGGTTAGGGATTTCCTAACATAAGTACCCTAGCTTAGAACACATATATTGTCTTTTGGTACTCATTCTGCATTTGTCATAGGTCCTGGGGAGCCTTCTTAGTTATTTTTCATGCCAAATTGAGCCTCATATTTTGTTTCTTTTTGTAAGCTATCCTCTTTATAAGGCTCCCACCCTTATGGAGTTTCTTTACACCCAGGTATAACTCCTAAAAATAGACTTGACTGCTAAGTAAAATTGTCCCTTCAGGCTCGTTAAGAATATGCAAATGGGCATCCACATTGGTGGTAGGTTATCTCTTTGTCGGACCATGTGGAATAATACAAGAAAGGATCATTCTCTTTTCTGCGGAATTGAGAAGAGTATTCTCAAGCATAGGTTTATCACTTTTCCAGACCTGAGGTACTAAACTTACAGGACCACTTGGTATGACCTTAGTTTTCTCTTTGTCATGCTCTGTACCTAAACATGAAAAAGATTCTGAGTGTACTTTATGTCTTTTTCATGCTCGTTAAACAACAAGAAAAAAACATCGAGTTCACTATTGTAAGCCCCATTTCTCATACTCAAATGGATCTTTCCAAGTGATATTGCTTTCCTTCACACTCATAAAACTCAAGCTATAAACTGCTATTGAAGGAGCGTTGGGTAGGTGGTAATTTAACCTTTTCCAGACCTCCAATAAGTACAAAAAAGGTTAACCTTTTCTTCTTCGGAAGTTAAGATAGTTCTTCTGAGATATGTTTTATACTTTTTCAGTTTCAGGAGACTAAATTGGATGAAAAAGGAACTCCCTAGAGTCTTCTTTGGCATTTTCAAACTCTCTAAATATGAAAACACCAAGCAAGCATGTACTAGTTCGGGCTTGTAAAATCCACGAATAAGTGACATTATCAAGCATTATTCCTTCTTCTCTTCAATATTGTCAAGAATGAAGAGAGAGCTGAGTTGACTTACCTAGACTCGTTAAAATTTAACAAGAAATATAAGGAAGA
This sequence comes from Pseudotsuga menziesii, assembly GCA_001517045.1. Taxonomy (NCBI): domain Eukaryota; kingdom Viridiplantae; phylum Streptophyta; class Pinopsida; order Pinales; family Pinaceae; genus Pseudotsuga; species Pseudotsuga menziesii. The sequence continues at coordinate 7,792 of LPNX010154069.1, forward strand.
AGTTTTCTCTTTTGGTTATAGTCAATGGTAGCATGTCCTCCTTGAACATAGCACTTTCTGAACTTTTTGATACTCATGTCTCAGTGTACACTTTCAGTTTCATCTATCACTTCGAGTTTCTTACTCCTCTACTTGTCATTTTTGTCTGGGGAATATGATCATGTCTCCTACATGATAGATAAGTCTAGTTGTTCTATGTGCAAAGTTAAAAACTTGCCTTGGGTCATCCTTATGTCATGCTCACTATTCAAGGATTTATCCTTGTTTCTACATTTTATCCTGATTCCATCATTATCCTATTTGATATCAGTTGTGTCTACCTTCCTTTATCCAGTTCCTAATCACTCTTGTGATCCATTGGAGGATCTATTTCCTATTTCATCAGCATTTCCTAAAGACGAAAACCTAGAGTTTTGACGATGGTACTCTAGATTTTTCTTTCATCATTGGTGAATTCCTTTGTTTTAGTTGTCAATTGTCACCTATTGATTGGAAATATGTTGAATCCTTTCCATGTTTGACTTTGAAACGTCTATTCACATGTCCTGGATTGTATTTGTTCCTTTGGATTATGACAAAGACCTTAGGTTCACATCTATAACCTAGGTTGTGCAATATTGTGTTGTGTTCACTTACACATCTTCCAGATATTTGAAGACTCATCATGATTGTATATTGTTGCTTCGATCCACCTTTGTAATATACATTGTCTAGAACCCGTATCATATGATGTACTCAAATATTGTAAAGGATCTAGTGTTCCAGTATATTGAACATGGAATCCTGAGATATGATTTTGTATATGACATTTGATATGTATTTGTTTCAGGTACTTCCTGTACTTCCTTATACTTCTAAGTTCTCCAAGTTAATGATTATAATGTATTTCAACCATTGCTTCCCTTTGACATCACACATTAGGGGGCATATTTTATCAGCCAAAATGGCACTTCTCTGTCCGAGTGCTGACATTCCTCATGTTGGTACACAAAAGGACAATTTGGATTGAAGTGGCCTAAAAACTATAGATGGGAATGAACTTTGATGCATTTTCCTCAACCCAGCCTTGTATATTTTTATTATGAATTTTGGGTTGCATACGTGACTATGTGCATTGCAAATCGCATGTCATACATGATTATTTGCATTGCAATCCATGTATACTTGCATACATGAGTTCCCTTTGAGCAACTCGCATGTCATACATGAGTATTTGCATTGCAATCCATGTATACTTGCATACGCGAGTTCCCTTTGAGCAACTAGCGTGTCATACATGAGTTGCCTATATTAATACTTTCTTATATCCTAATTCGACATTAAAAATATAAACCAAGATTAGATGATATTAGTTGGGGCCTAATCCATAGCTGTCCCAACCATCTAAACCATCCCAACCTTCGAAACCACTCTATTTCCCAAAGTATAAATAGAGGCCTTGGGTAGGGGATAATAAATCAATTTTGGAGAGAAAAGTTATGCTGGTGGTATATCTTCAGAGTCTTCGAGTAGTAGAACTCATATTCCTTTGGTTGCAGAGGATTCCTTGTGTCAGAAGTTGGGTTGTACTCTTATCTTATTCACCTCTTGTTAATAAAGATAATTCTTCTTCCAACCTTGTATTGAGTCTATTTCATGTATATTGGCTTAATGAATATGTTGATTATGTTATATATATGATTTTCATCTTACCTATAATATACATATGCATGAGATATTACTTAAAGGATTTGCTATTTGCAGGTGGAGAAGTGCATCCCTAGAAGCTTTGGAGAGAAGTGGAGCGAGAGACAATCAAGCTTGGATCAACTGTCGCTAATCGGGTAAGTCAAGATTTTCTTCCTATTCTCTTTCCATTCCCTGTAAAAATTTGATTGTATGCAAGTTAGTAGTAAGTTGGTAACCATAGAACCTTGGTTACAAGGGTGCTTTATCCTAAACAACAGGGACTATGACCTAGACTTAGTTCTTAAAAACTCCTAATGATGTCCATATTACAACACAAAGAAAAATTATGCTCTTGGGAGGTTAGGAATGGTTATTTGAGATGTTGTTCTTGATGATGCTAAAATATTACTATAGGTCCTAATTCTTGATGATGAAAACTATTGTTTTTATTCATTTCCCTAGCCATGCACTAAAACCATTTTGTGGTTCTCCATAATGCGTGCATGTTTTTCTTCTCTAAAACATGTGCATATTTTTCTTCTCAAAAAAATGTCCGTATTTTTCTTCTCCATAATGCATGCATGTTTTGATTCTCCATAATGTGTACATGTTTTATAACTATAAAACGTGTGCACATTTTTCCTAGCCTAAGCTACGTGTCATGTGACATATCAGGACCGATATTAACCAACCCAAGCATTACATAACGTGAGCGCATTATGTTTTTATGTATCATGAGTGTGTTTCAAAAAAGTAGGATTGCATCTAAAAGGTCCCCCAACTTCTTGCACACACCCATGTGCATAAAAATATGACAAACATATTCATAACTACTGTTGGAATATAATCTGTTGGGATTATACGTTATTGTAAATATTAGGAATATGAAGAGACTCTCGGATGTGTGATCCCAAGAGTCATCTTAGATGTATAAATAAAGGCAGTTTATGAAGAAATAATAAGAATCGGGAGTTATTAATTCAATAGTTGTATCAGAGTGGGTACCTGCCATAACTCCTGCCTGTATGCTTGCCAGTGCATTGCCAGACTACTGGCCCATTAATGTGTCTACACTCTGATCAGAATTGAACGTTTTTCTTCCAGTTCTATTGCACGCACTCAAAATCAATTCTGCCTCATCATCTGCCAGTCACATGCATTCTCTTTGCCATCCTGTGAACATTCATTGTGTGTGTTATGCTCCTCCAGACCTGCGATGAGGAATGAGGTATGAAACAGTCCATAGAAGTTGCATTACTCAAATCACTGCACGATCTTGAATGAAAAGTTGAAGTTTTGTTCAGTCATTTTTGATATATACCTATCTCTAGTCTCCATTGCGCTCTCATTTCCACTCCTTCCTATATTCTATTCTCATTTCCACAGAGCGTTCTCCCATTTCTCTTTATTCCCATGAATTTCAACAGTCGTGTTCAAACAATAAAAGTTCTGTGCAAAAGTTGTAAGATATATTGTGGCTTTTCTTATGTATTGTGACCTCCATCTTCTATTATTCCTATAACTCTCATAGTCTCCCTTTAAATCTTGTTTATGTGATTGTGTTCTCTCATAGAGAATTGAGGGATTGCTATGGTGAAATATTGGTAAATCTCGTGGAGTGTATGCATCGGTCTCCCTAGTGCGTGGGCACTTTCCAGCTTGTAATTCTGATATCTCTTGTGGAAACTATGAGAAGGCTGTTGCAATTCGATACCATCAATATATTGTATATTGTTGTTGGAGATTGAAGTCGTATTGCTACTACTGTGATTGCTTTTAAGATTAAAGATCATTTGTGGAGAGAGATTGCTCTTTTCAACTACGTGAAGCGTGACTGTGTTGATTGAAGCTGTGATATGCTATTGTAATTCCTTTGAGCATTAGTGACTGAAGAATGATGGTGAAATACATGCACTTTCTCAAGTGCTTGGAGGTAAAATCTTGGTGTTGTATGCACTTATGACCGTTGGAAGTGCATAAAACCTAATTTCTACCCTAATTCCTGTGACGTGGAGAAGTCCTAACATTCTTATGGTGGAGTCCTGTTGAAGTCTGGACTAATTTTGCTTGCGACTAGTGTTGGAACTGTCCCAATTGTGTGCTATCATGCTATAGTTGATGACTATTGTATGAAGAATCCAAATGCTTTGTGTTGAAGCTCGTTGGTTAAGCTTGTCAGTAAATCTCATTGGTGATGTGTGTTGGTGAAGATTGACTACGTGGAGCATGTGTTATCGTGCTCTACTATGAAATTTGGGGTTGTCTCATTTTTTAAAAAGCACTAAAGATGTATGAATGCATGGAGCAACATTTGGAGAACCGTGAATACGAAGTCATGTGATTTGAAATCATTAATTCTAATGCTGCAATTTCTTTGCTGTGTATTTGATGACTATTGACTGGATCATACAATCTTTTTTCCAAAGAAGCGTTCTTGGTCAATGATACTGTCATTGTATCACTTTAAAACTGGAAGTTGAGATATTAAGATTGTAAATCACCTTGGCAGAGGCTGTAGACCTGCAAGGTTATTGTTGTTCTATTATCTTATTCTCTTTGTCATATTAAGTTCATTATTGTAAATTACACTAGTAGTTGCAAAAGATGCAATCTATAGCATCTGGAGAGTCACTTTGCTTTGCTCAAAAAGCAAAGAACCACACCAAAGACCAATCCAATGATCATCCCAAAGGAGAAAGCAGCAAGAGAGGTAGAGGAAGAAGAAACTTTAGAGGTAGAGGAGGCAGAAACAACTCCAGCAAAAGATCAGATTTGAAGTGCAAGTGTTGTGGAAAGATTGGACACATAACAGATCAGTGTTGGGCTTCGTAGGACTCCATCAAATATAGACATAACCAGAAGAAAGATGACAATAAGAACCAAGATTCTATTAAATCTTCAGATTCTACTCATTGTATTGTTGCACATTGTAATCTTGGTATTAATGAAATGACTTCACTTTCATCTTACACAGATTGTTGGCTACTTGATACTGGTGCAACATCACACATGACTTTTAGAAAAGACTGTTTTGAAGAACTTAATGAAACAATAAATAGCATAGTTTACTTTGTAGATAAGTCCAGTCTTAAACCAAAGGGAATGGGCACCATTCGGCTGAAGATGCCTAGATTCCCTGATTTCTTGTTGAAAAATGTTCTTTATCTTCTAGAGTTGTAGAGAAGCCTGCTATCCTTGGTGGAGATTCGACAGTAAGGCCATTCCATCCACATGTTTGATGGAATCATAGAAATAATAAAGTCCTCTGACAACCAAGTCATCATGACTGGATACGAAGATGGGAAGCTGCTGAAGCTAAAGGGTTCATCTGCAAGGGTTCAAAACTATGCCTACCTCTCTCAGCATGGAGAAGGTAATTTGTCATCAAGTTTATTTTGACATGCAAGATTTGGTCATCTGAATTATAACAGTCTTCATTTATTAAGAAAGAATGGTGTATTTGGTTTTCCCACCATTCCCAAAGAAAAGAGCAAATGTGATGCATGTATATTAGGGAAACAAAGTAAGCTGCCATTCCATGAATCTAATTTCAGAGAAAGTAGGAAATTAGAATTAGTGCATTCTGATTTATGTGGCCCAATGCCAACTCCTTCTGCCAATGGGAGTAAGTATTTTATGACCTTTGTTGACGACTACTCAAGAATGTGCTGGATTTACTCATTAAAGACAAAATCAGAAGCATTTCAAACATTCAAGGACTTTCATGCATTGATAGAAAAACAAGCACAATCTAAAATTGGTACACTTCGTACTGACAATGGGAAAGAATACACTTCAAATTCTTTTGAAGATTATCTTCGCCAACATGGAATTGTACATTAGACTATAGTTCCCTACAATCGTCAACAAAACGGTGTAGCAGAAAGAATGAACAGAACCATAATGAATATGGTATGTTCAATGATGTTTTTTAAGAATGTAAAACTAATGTTTTGGGGTGATGCAGTGAAATGTGCAGCCTATTTGAGAAACAGAAGTCCCTCAAATGCTCTTGATAACAAGAATCCACATGAAATGTGGTTTGGCCATCTCCCTTCAGTTAGGCATCTCAGAGTTTTTGGGTCCACCTGTTATGCCTTGATTCCAAAGGAGCAAAGAAACAAGCTTGGTGCTCGAAGAAGAAAATGCATTTTCCTGGGGTACGAAGAAAACTCCAAGGCATACCGTCTGTATGATGAGGTAAAGAAGAAGTTTGTTATTTCCAGAGATGTCATTTTTCTTGAGACTAATAAAAATGACCAGTCCATTGAGAGACAGCTTGATCGTTTGGAAAAATATCCTCATCCAAAGACATATTCTGAAAATGAATATGAAATTCCAAACCTTGAAGGGGGGATTCCTATTCTGGATCAACCTTTGGAATTTCCATATGAAGCACCAACTCCCCCGCATGAAGAAGTTCCTGCTACTTCACCTAAACAAGAGATTCAATTGGATGATGTGATTAAGAGACTTGGAAGACTCAATCTTGAAGGAAATGAAGCACCACCAACTGATCAAACAGGACCATCACGGAAGATTCCTAAATGGGCCACAAAGACACTTGAAAGTGTCCATCCAGATGAAGTTGGAAAGATGGGAACGAGAAGTTCAAAAAGACATGAAGATGGAGGAGAAGCAAATAATTTAGGTGATGACATGGATGTATCATTTGATTGTGAATTTAATTTATCTGATAACTTTGAACCAACTTCCTTTGAAGAAGCTTCTACTTGAGTTGAGTGGAAAGAAGCTATGTAGAATGAGTATGATGCACTCATAAAGAATGGAACTTGGAAGCTGGTTGACCCTCCAGTTGGAACCAAACCAATTGGCTGCAAGTGGGTGTACAAGAACAAATACAGATCAGATGGCTCACTTCACAAGCACAAAGAGAGGCTTGTATCAAAAGTCTATGCACAGAAGGAAGGAATTGACTATGAAGAAACGTTTTCTCCTACAACAAAACGGGCTACCATACGTACCTTACTCTCTTTAGCTGCCCAGAATGGGTGGAAATTTCATCAGATGGATGTGAAGACTGCTTTCTTGAATGGAGACTTGAAAGATAATGTCTTCATGTCTCAGCCATAAGGCTTTGTTATGAAAGGAAAAGAACAAAAGGTATGCAAGCTTGTCAAATCCTTGTATGGCCTAAAACAAGCGCCTCGCGCATGGTATGAAAAATTAACCGAGCATCTTTTGAAGTTAAATTTCGAACATTTTGATATTGATGATGCAACACTATTTATAAATAAAGTTGGAAGATATGTTGTGTATCTTGTGGTGTACGTAGATGATCTTTTGATAATAGGGAACAATGAGAGCTATATAGCATCCATAAAGAAATATTTGAAAAAGATCATTGAAATGACAGATATGGGACATCTCCACTATTACTTAGGAATTGAAGTCACTCAACATCCTAAGTACATATTCCTATCTTAGAAAAAATATGTTGGAGAACTACTAGACAAATTTTGCATGACAGAATGTAACCCTATCTCTACTCCAATGGAACAAAAAATGAAGCTCACATCAAGCGAAGGAAAATAATTTGAGGATGCGACCAAGTATCGACAACTTGTAGGAAGACTTATCTACCTTACAACAACTAGACCAGATATTTCTTATGTTGTTGGCATAATTTCAAGGTTCATGCATAAACCTTGTGAAGGACACTGGTCAGCTGCAAAAAGAGTTCTAAGATACTTGAAGGGGACTCAAGACGTTGGACTCAACTACTCTAAGGTGGATGAATTCAAACTTATTGGGTACTCAGACTCAGATTTTGATGGTGATAAGGAGACAGGAGTATCAACTTCTAGATACACTATGAGTCTTGGATCAGCAGCTGTCTCATGGAGATCATGCAAACAGTCAGTTCTGGCAGATTCAAAAACAGAAGCAAAATATGTGGCTGCAGTTGAAGCAATGAAAGAAATAGTATGGCTCAGGAAGATACTTGAATATTTGCAAGAAAAACAAGAGAACTCCACTCCATTATTAATCGACAATACTTCTGCAATCAAGCTGGCTAAGAATCCTAGATTCCATGATCGAACCAAAAACACCAACACAAAGTATCATTTGATTTGACATCATGTAGAGACCAAGACAATCCATATTCAACATTGTTCCACAAATGATCAAGTTGCAGACATCTTCACTAAAGCGCTTGGACGAGAAAAGTTTGAAAGATTCAGAAACATGCTTAGACTTACTAACACCCCTTCAGATTAAGGGGGGGATTGTTGGAATATAATACGTTGGGATTATACGTTATTGTAAATATTAGGAATATTAAGAGACTCTCGGATGTGTGATCCCAAGAGTCATCTTAGATGTATAAATAAAGGCAGTTTATGAAGAAATAATAAGAATCGGGAGTTATTAATTCCAACACCTATGTTTGAAAAATATGCTTTAAAGTACATCAAAGTATGAGAGACCGAATGCCTTGAAGGATATGGTGCAAAAATTTGTTGAAGAAGAGGATGGTTATTTGATATGATGGTTGCTTGGAACCAATGCTCAATATAGTCACAATGTTCTTGATTGACTTCTTCATTCCATGGCGTCTTCACTTAGTGAAACCATTCCATAGCACATTCATTTGTGGCATATGAAACAATACCTCTAATTTCAATAAATATTGGAAAATACCATCCAAAATCATTTATTTTAATCCCCTCCAAATATGGCTTCCCAATTTTAAAAAAACCCATATTTTCACTATAGATTACATGTATCCATATTTTCATTTACATTTTTTATACCCCTTTATATTTCTACCTAGTATATTGACATGATACCCCATATGAATTCTACAATGCACCTTGCTTATTTCAATGTATATTTTGGATGCACATTACTTCACCCACAATGATCAATATCATAGAGATTGCATTCCTTTCATAATAACTAAATAGGAATTCTTTCAGAGGTCTGAAAATTTTAAACATCAACTCCAAGGTTGCATAGATCTATGGCTACATGGATACGTTGAGTAAGAGTGCATTGAGTACACAACATGATCCCCCAAAATGGGGGATGAAAGTACAAGAGTATATATATAGCCTAATACCACATATAAATAAATGTATAAAATAAGATAGACATGCATTGCATAAAGGGGAATTTCAAGTTTTAAATAAGAATCTAAATTTTTAACTTCAAATTTTAATATTCAAAAAATAAAATAGTAGTAGTTGCTCAATTAAAATTTACTATTTATTACAATTACTAATATTAAATATTAGCATTTAACAATACATAAAGACAAAAAAACATATCTAACTTTGTAAAAACATATAATTCTCAAACTTTTAATCACTCCAATACAAAATAAATATGCATTAAAAAGATAGAGACTTACCAAATGTCAGGATAGGAATGAACATTTGCAAAATCAATTGCTTTGATTTGGTTATTGGTGATGGAATTTGTTCCCATAAAGAATCCTGGATTGATCTCGAATTTGTATTCTCCATAAAATCCTTCCAAACCATCCTCCAGAATATGGTTTCCATCAATGGATTTCACATGGCTAGTCATCTCCTCAATCCACCCCTGTTTAATTATCACAACCAAAGAACTACCATGTTTACTCATAATGCTCACACACAATCATTACCAAAATAATTAAGTACTAGAAAGAACGATTATAAAGAGAACCCTAGTAAACTATCAATATAGTGCCAATATACAAGATCTGGTAATTGTGTTGTTCAACAATAGAAACAAGAACTTAAACACAACATCCTTATATGAATCTTTGGTTACAATTGTTTTCCATTTTCTAGTTCCGATTCAAAGATACAAGGTGTTAGATGACTTGGATGGTCCTCCCAGAAGGATCACTTTGATAACGACTCATTTTTTAGCTCCCATGCAAAGATTTTAGGGTCATCCTTGTAGTTTATTCCAGTGATGTTAACTCTAGTCAATAAAGTGTTCAAGAAAATGTGTTTCCCAATGCAGATTTGAATAACTTTTGTATGTACAGGTATTGCATGGAAATTGGTATATGTATGTTTATATACATAATGAAAGAAACTTAACCATATAAGGAAACATAAATAGACATTTACAGAGCTATTTACTTTAACATGTTTCTTATAGTATCTTTTTACAGTTGGATTGGTAAAGAAATCATCAAAAGTGTTGAGATTATGTCCAACATCGTGATCCCATTGTACATATTGATTCTTTCCTCCAAATTTCTCATAATTATTTTCCAGGATAAGTATGGGTCTAATACCATACTTGTGAGCTTCAGAGACCAAAAATTCCAAATCTTGAACCAAAGAAACCCAAAAAATCATAAGATAAGAAAACATGAGTACACCGTGAGTATAGGAGAACAGATTTAGAAATCTAAGTATGCATTTTTGAAATGGCTCTGTCGGCCTCCTCCTATTTTCATACATATATCCATATAGTTATATGTACATATAGATATGGGGATATTTTTATAAATATATAGATATCTGAGACCTAATTTCATAAATAGATAGATATAAATATCAATATTTTTATATGTGCTATTGTATATTCCATATCGAGATGTATCAGATCCAAAAAAAAAATCTAAAAATAGGAATATGTATTCTCATCCATATCCTATTTATGTTATGGTAACTCCATCTCAAACAATACATAAGCGCCATATGGTAAACAAGTAATATCTCACATAAAAGGAAAAATAACACTAATTCATAGATTAGGGACATGGGAATTATATGTCTCATTAAAGGAAAAGAGAAAATTATAAAGTAAGCTTCCTATACTTTTCAAGAAAACCAAACAAGGATAAAAAGGAAATCCAAATAAAAAAAACCGTAAAAACCAAGCATGGAATATGCCATGTACATGTCTCCAAAGTATTTTATGTTCAAGTTTAAGGGTTAGAAGAGTTTTTAAATTAAGAAGTAAACTTTAATGTGTGAACATATAAAATCTGATTCAAAACAGTACTTCTCTTCTAAAATTTGAACTGTAATAAAAAACATAATTTTCATCTCTTTCAACTTAACGCTGCATTAGTCACTACGTTAAAGTTGGTCCTCGAAAATTGTCAAATGCCATGTATAGTACCAGCAAGATAAAATAATGTATAGTAGATATCAACAGTAAAGAATCATAACCAGTATTTGAATCAACCATATACTTAGATATTTCATATTTGATCTTGTCACTGAAGGGACAAGTCAATCTAGGTAAATAATTTGCGTACCTTGAGAGAGAGCTTGAGAGGGTGAAATCAGAAGCATACTGACCCATACTTCTTACTAAAAAAGTAGAGTCATACCTAGTAAATTCATGCTGACAAAGGACACACAGTCATGCTTAGTAAGGATGTAGTCACATAGTGCAAAAGAACACATGCATACTTTGCATAGTTATGCTTAAAAAACCATAGTCCACCCATAAAGTGAAACTCATTGTCACATTGGGGAAGACCTCACATTCCACACAAGAAAACAGGCTTATGGTCGCACTGGATTAGGACCCATAGTCCACTCAAGAAAACATATCATAGTTATGCTAGCGAAGGACCCACATTCCACCAAGAAATTAGATCACAGTCACACTCGGGAAGGACCCACAGCCCACTCAAGAAAATATATCACGGTCATGCTGGTGAAAGACCCACAGTACACTAAGAAAGTGGCAAGAAATATATCAGGGTCATGCTGGTGAAGGACCCACAATCCACCAAGAAACAAACTCATGATTATGCTATGGAAGAGCCCATAGTCCACCCAAGAAACATACCACAGTCACGCCGAGGAAGGACCCACAATCCAACAGACTCACGGTCACGCTAGTGCAAAGTGACCTTGTGGAAGGTGAAATAAGGAAATACCAGTCACGCAGGAAATGTAAACCACGTCAATGGTGCAACAAGATATCACATGGAGAAACAACAAATATCACACAAAGGGAGAGAGCTCAATCACATTAGAGAAACAAACCATGAACTGGATTCATCTCTCATGTTAAATTAAAACTTTAATTTATAATCTAGATAGTCCTTAAGATAGGGTATCAGTACATGTTAATAAACATAACCTATTTAGAAATTAAGATAAATGATCACGAGTCAACCAAGGGGGACACAACAAAAGAAAGCACAAACCCACAAAGTTAAGGTGAACTATATAAGGTGAACACTCCTTTATAGGACCAACAAGACCAGTAATATTTTCTCTCTCTCTCTCTCTCTCAGGGTACATTGTTTTATATAATTTTTTCATCATTGTAAAAGAGTCATTAGTTATAGAAAGTAGAACCAAATAAACAACTTATAAAAGGAAGATAAATGAAATCCATAACAAGTAGTTAGATTGGAAACTAAACTACAACTGAAATCCATAAATAGGCATCAATGCCACTACAACTTTTGTAAATTGCCAACCAGATTTTGATATTTAAACTTAGAAGCAGATATCTGATAAGAAAAAGGACATAAACCATGGAAAATCATATCAAACAAACATAAACCATGAAAAATGATGACAAAATAGTACTAGAAACAAAATAGTATCGTTGTAACTAGACAAGATAAGTTTAAAGCATAATTTTCATCTCTTTCAACTTTAACACTCCCCAAGGTAACTGTGTTAAAGCTGAAAAGCATACAACAAAAATAAATAACAGAAGTAGTAAATATATATCAAAGTACAAAGAAAACAAATAACATAACCCACTAGAAGATTTGAAACCTTCCTTATACTCAACTTAGTGAACCCAAACAGTGCAGCGAAGATATTAGTCCACACAAGTCTGAACGCATAATTTTCATCTTTTTCAATTTTGACACTACCAAAGGTCCACATTTGGGAGTGTAAAAATTGAAAGATATGAAATTTATGCTTTAAAATTATCTTGTTTGTGTCTTATCTCACTATTGTTTAGTTACAACTGAAAAACATACAAAGAAAATAAATAAGATCAATAGTAAATCTAACTTGTGTCTAACTTAAAGTACAAAGAAAACAAATAAGATAATTCACTACGAAACTGCCAACCATATTTTGATATTTAAACTTAGCAGTAGATATCCAATAAGAAGAAATACATAAACCATGACAAACCATCTCAAATAGACAAACCATGACAAAACAGTACTAGAAACAAAATAGTATCGTTGTAACTAGACAAAATAATTTTAATGCATAATTTTCATCTCTTTCAACTTTAGCATTCTCGAAGGTCCACATTCGGGAGTAAGTTGAAACAAATGAAAATTATGCTTTAAACTTATCATACAAAGACAAAGACAATAAATAAATAACACTAATATTAAATTATCTAGTTATAGTTGAAAAGCATACAAAGACAATACATATCAACAGTAGTAAATACAACTCAAAGTACAAAGAAAACAAATAAGATAACCCACTATCAGAGTTGAAACCTTCCTTATACTCAACGATACCTTTTTAGATCAGATCTTTTCTATTAAGAACAAGTCACTACAAAAAGAGGACATACCTCAGAGAGAATAAATTCAGTTATTGTAGGTTTATTCAACTATAGTAGCAGGTGAGTAGAAGTCAAGGTAACCTAGTTGATGAGAAAGGAATCCCCAATTACTAGAGAAACATTCCAAGAAACAACAGTCCTTAAAATGTCAAGTAATGATGACATTCTGCACACAAGCCAGAGCTGAGTTTGTATCCCATACAAAACCCATGGATTTTTTGAGTAGGATGTGAGTTGTTTGGGGCTCCTAAACGAAGACATAACCCTGTTTGAGTGGACTAATATCTCTGCTGTACTATTTGAGTGTTTCGGTCTACTTGAAGTGAACCATAAGGAAACCCCACTTACTGAAGCAACAGACCCAGAAATAACAGTCCATAAAATATCAAGTAATGATGACATTCCACACACAAACCAGATCTCTTTTTTATCCCATACAAATCCCATGACTTCCTTACAACATAGCACACTCATACAATGGAGCATAGATATTAGTCCATGGGGGTGTCGCTTCCTATTAGGGTATTAATAATTATAAGAAAAAATAGTATATTGGGGTCATATTTAGGGTTGATGGGTTTATTTTATGGGTTTAAAAAATATGTAATCAAGGTGTGTCAATCAATATGGGAGAATAACTCTTTTACCCTTAGGACCAAGGCATACCATCAAGGTGGGGACACAACCCTTTTACCCAAAATACAAAGGTGTCAAACTGTTATATTCTCTCTCAAGGTATATAGTCCATAAGTGTTCCAAACCACAACAGTATGTTTTATCATCATCACATAAGGAAGGTTTGTGGAAGGTCCATACCACAACAATGAGTTTTATAACAAGATATTTCCACACCATAGCCATCTTTTGAATCAACAACAATCACGATTTCCTAATGAGTTAATATGCACTCCACACAAACATGTCGAAATTAAAAAATACTTCCACTGGAAAATTTTAAGATCTGAAACCATAAACATCGAATGGACTATCAAGATTTAAACCTTAAAATTTCTCTGATTTCTCAACTTTGTTGTCAACTGCTGAACTATTACCATAAGCAATGTTGCCAATAATATCTGAAAAATCATTTTTGCCAATTCTTGCACAACATAAGACTTAAAAATATATATCTTTTCTTTTAGTAGTCATACAAAACTTGGGCTGTTCTATGCAGCTTCCATGATATAATAACACATAGTCAACTAATAAGCTTTAAAATCATAAGCAAAATGTAATGTTAGATAGAAAGGAATGAGCATCTAGTTGCATGCATTTGGACCATCATAGATGAATTCCAAATCATTTTTTCTCAATCAAATACTTAATAATAAAAACATATAACAGAAACAAAGGTAAATATTTATAGATACACATAGAGGAGATCACAAACTTAAAACCATTACCGCAAGAATTTATGTCTCAAAAAAAGTTCATTTTTTCTATTCTCTGCAGAATTGTATTCAGAAAATATTTTTCATGAACAATCTTCTTCTATTGTTTGGGATCCAACCCCCAAACATCATAGAATGAAAATTATATACAAAATGGCTCCTTGTGGAAGTTTTTAACAAGCCCCTTGTAAATCAACACTCTTTTAACTAAATCCCTAACTCCTAGGAATCTATTAACTAGAATTTTTTAATAAAAACAAATTTTGTAGGAAATCCATGTGGTAGGCCAAAGAGATATCTGAACTTCTCCCTTGCATTGTGACATTTGTTCATCATCGTAGTATTCTATATTTGGTTTTCCACAATTTTTCCATAGCCTTCCATTGTTAATGATTTAGGATGTCGCAATCCATCATTTCTTTATTCGCCACCTCTAACTCCATGTATATGGTGTAAGAAATAGGTGGTAGACTTCTTTGAGTGATCAGGAACAATTTAAATATCTCAAATTCATCAGTTAATGTATATATAATTACTTTTCCTATTAGTGCCTTTGTTAATTCTTCAAATTTGGAGTGGTCCATACGTTCATGCACTAGCAATTTATGATAATGTTCTTGAGAAAATAACTTTCCCTTATCATCCAAGAATGGAGGAAGTCCTTCATCGAACTATTCTTGAAATCCTTAACCTCTAGAAGCATTTGATTTTCTTTCTCTTGTACAAATTTGACCAAAATATGTTTATTAATAAACTTTCTATCCCATAGAACGATGCTAGCCTATCCCTGATTTCCATCTCTTGCATATCTTCATATGTCAAAATTTTTAAAAATTTAACACCATTTTGAGTAGTCTCTAGTGGCTTTTTGTCTATATTTTCATTTACCAACTTACATCTTTGAAGAGCTAAATCCACTATTACATTCTCATCATTCACAAAATTTAAATATGATCTAAACTTTGTGATTTATATAGTCAAAGTATCCAAAATAATATGTTCATATCCTTGAAGGGGTAGTTTTCCTATCATCTTGTCATTCAATTCATTGATATTCTTCTGAAGTTGTTTATTTTCACCTCAAAGTTTGTTTCTTTCTTCAATAATTTTATCCAATTCATGCTTCAACTTGACATTACCTTCTTTCAACTCTTTGATTTCTCCCTCTCTCAAATTTATCCATAATATGGAAATAGATAAATCATCAATGGAAGATTTGTTTACTTCATCTTTAGTTTGAATCAAGGGTTGGATCATTAACTCTTCCAACACTTCCTCTTGTAATAACCCGAATTTTGGACCAACCATTTATAGGCATGATCCTATTGATCATGATGATTATATTGATGTTTTATTTTTATATTGGGTCAAAGACCCCACTGCATATGAACATGATGATTTGCTTTTTATATTGGGCATAAGCTAATTGTTGATGATATATGTATATATATGTTAGTTGTGTTAGGAGAGGACCCTGAAGCACATGATTGATGAAATGTTTTGTGTTGGGAGTGGAACCTGAAGCACATGATCAATGAGATGTTTTGTGTTGAGTGAGAGGGTCTGAAGCACATGAGTACTTACATTTGTGTTGAGCATAAATATATGGAACACATGAAAATATAATTGGAAATGTTGGGCATAAGCTCTGGAGCATTCCATGTTGATATTGAGCATAATCTCTAGAACATCAGATTTTTGGCCATTGTATCCCTAGGTGTATCGTACAAGTACATCCTAGAATTTAGTGTTGAGCGAGAGCTCGGGAATTGCACTATGTTTGTAACTCCCTATTATAAGCGTTAAGTATGGGCTCTGGTAAGCGCTAGGGGTTAATGAAAATATTAAAATCACCTCTGAGCGAAAATGACTCGAGAATAATATTGATCTCATCATACTTATTTTTAAGTGATTAAATGAAATTTTGAATTTTTGTATTCTCATCAAGTACTAAAGAACTACCATGTTATACGAGGGAAATCCAACATGCAAGGATGTTTAGAGTTTTCTATCCTAGTAGACCTGAGCCATCTATCTACTTGACCTTCATAAAGAAGTGTCGTTAAGTCTAGGGATCATGGTACATGATGCCCAAAGACAAATGCAAACAAGTATTTTAATAATATGTATTTTATACATAGTATGTATAAACAATTAATTACGATTAATTATATAATTGAATAAAGAAAGAAGAGAACCTCCACCAATTATTATTTCTTATTAAAGGATTACTAAATAGTGAAATCTATGAAATATTTACTAGGAACTAGTTAAAAGTTCATAAGTTAAGAATTGAAAATTACCCTAGTAAATTAAAAAGGGTTAAATCAAGAAATCAAGGATTTCTTGATTTAACTGCCCCTTTAACTGAAAAGCCTATCTATAAAGACTCAAGCAAAGAAAAGGCTTGGGGGTTCTAATTTTTATCTAGGGGAATTATTATTCTTCCTATTTTTTCTCTCAAGTGTCTTCTTGGAGAACTTTTCTTGCAAGGAAAAGAGGATTGATTCGGAACTGATTACCAGTTAGGAAACCCTACATTAGGAGCTCTAAGCTACTTGCATGTTGGGGTCCAGATCGAGGGGATCTAGATTTAAACTAGGAATGGTTCCGAGTCATGGTTGGGTGGAACGTGGTAGTTCCCAAGTGATTTGGTCATCAAACAGAGGTCAGATCTGCATTAAATTGTTAATGTTGGTTATTTAAGTGTGTAGGTGCAGCCATTGACAAAGCTTAAAATTCAGGCATGAAACCCTTCAAGGCCTATTCTATTTCTTTCCTAAAGATTCATTACTATTTATGTTAAGTAATGGCTGCAATGTAATTTCTAACCCTAATGGTTAAGTCTTACGATTAACAATCTGCTAGGGTTTGTATTTGTAATTTACTAACCATAGGCTTGAGAATTTTTATTATATGTTGTTTACGTTCAGGGTTTGTATCTTTCATAAATGTTCCTGTATTAACTAGGTTTCGATCTTAGTATTATGTTTATACTTTGTTCCTTGTATTTAATACCCTGCTGACATATTCCATTTGTCAGCAGAGGCTTACCCTAAGCTTTAAAGAAACTAGTTCAGTAGTAATTAATTAAAATATTAATTATGCTAACTAATAACAAGTATATATTATAAACTAGATCTACTAAAAAGAGATTTCATATAATAAACAAGGTAATTAAATTATTAAATACCTTCGAAGGTCTGTTTCACATAATCAATAAAAAAAATACTTTACATAACTGGAAATAAAAATTATAATTAATTAGAGGGATATTGTGACCATCCATGTGGTCCTTATCAAAAATTTTCCATAAAACCTGGAGTCTTAACATCTATAATAAAATACAATAAATCACATGCATTATATCTTTAAAAGTCTCATATAATATTCATCATAAACATCCACCTATAATTTTACCAAGTAAACAATTCATATAACTCTGTATTAATAAATAGAGGTCGTGGTATCGACCCTCATGGGTTACAAATATAATTCATAAGCAGAATTAAACTCCACATTAAAAACATTTCTATATTTCTTATTTAAACAAGGAATCCTTCCTCGTAAGAAGAAAACCCTATCTTATGCCAACACAGGTTGCAACATCGAATCCCATGGATGTCCATGACCCAAGGCCAACATAATAAAAAGCTTAACATAAATCATTACTGTAATCAAAATGCATAGCAAAATCCATATCTTAATACATAGTATCATTTCTATTATAACATATAAAATGTTTTACAATTTGGTATCACCCAATCCCAAATCTTGGAGGTCGTATACCCAGTCACACTGGCCATGGCCAAGTTTTCAAATCCAATCACATAATAATAATCACACAATCATGCTACAGTAACCAAAATGATATCGTGGGTTTTCCATAACCCGGGTTGTTATAGCCATATCCTTTTAAATAAAAAATTACATATTAAAATGCCAACTAAGCTATCACAGTTTTTGGGAGAGGCACATGCCATTCATGGCATGGCCTGCACCCACACTGAAACATTAAAACCAAATTACAACACTCTCTATAATACACAGTTATCATTAACGCTAACACAAAGCTTATGGTGGCAAGCCAATGGGATATGAGACCATTGCAATAATGGTGTAGCCCATGGAATAATGCCCCAAGCTCTAGAAGATTTCCAAAACATAAATTACAAACAATATAAACAGAGTGTTGTGCATACTTCCAAGAACCAACTGTTGCCATTATACATAGAGTAAATTCTACAGGTTTAAAGCCATGATCAAACCCAGCAAGTCAACATTTTAAATGCAACATTAACATAACTACATAGTCCTGAATTTACATAGTATAATATACTAAAAACACTGAACAAAAATCATATGCATATTTTACCAAAACACATTACAGTGTTCACATAAAATCCAACGCCCAGTATATTTACATAGTATGGCACGAATCCTTTTTTACAACACTCAACGTATTAATAGTGTTAAATGGAAATCTATGAGCTATGGCACCATTACAAGTAATGATGCAGCCATGGCTCAAAATACCAAACCTCCCAATGAGATTCAAAACCTAGACCAAGCTACATTACAAACCCCGAAGGCAGAGTGGACAAGTGCCATCTAAAACCCAAACCCTGTAAAGAATTCCAACTCAGAAATGCCCAGAAAAAGAGGATGCAAGTAAGATATTGCTAACAAACTTACCATGGTCATGAAGTAGCAACCCCAAATTGAAATCATAGCTCTGTGCAAACCCCATAGCGCCTTCATTTTCACCTCAAATTAAATCAGCGATGGCATGAGAAGCATGACCATGCCATGGATAAAACAATGAAACCATGTGTTTACATAGAGTCTGGTGGTTAGCTTACCTGCAAATCAATGGAGGTCTCCTCCCTTCTCCAATTGTGCAGAAGCCACATGAAACCCCAATGCCAAAACCACATAATGCACAAACAACAAATGCCCAAATCCTTTGCCAAGAGTTTTCACAAACCTTGATGGCATTAATGGCACCAGCTGGTGGCTATTAACGCATTCATAAACCCTCACCATAGTTTATGAATCATTGTTATAATACATATCAACCAATTCATAAGTTTAAACCCTGATATTTCATGGTGCACACTATACCCTATAGTTTCGCCACCTTCTAATGTCAGTGCAAACATAATACTATTGACATTGTATTTATACCATAGTCTCCCAACTTTAAAGTATGCGCAGACCTTAACACTATTGTATAGTGTTTACAATGTCATCCCCTTAGCATCAACGTATTATGTTATTACATGCCCTTTTCTAATTCATATAGGTAGCATTTGTGGATAAGTCTTTAAGTATAGGTTTTGTAGCATTTAGGAATCATGGCAAACATAGTATGCCATGATGCTCTCACTAGAGGGAACGAGCTTATGGATTCAAGCTTGAAACCCAAGTAGACCTGCAAGGTAGAAACAACAGAAGTGTAATTATTAATCAAGAAGTAGATAATTAAGAATGGTAAGAACAGTATGATAATTGACAACATCTAGTTAATTAACTAAGAAACATAATTAATAAACATAGGGCTTACCTGGGTCATAAAACACAACAGTAATAAAAGTGCAAGGAGGAACTGGAAGTACAACTAGGAAGTGAATTGCTTCAAGTAACAAAATAATCCCGATGTCACAAAAGTAACTTGTAAGTCAATAAATAAGGTGCCTTAGTTTGAATGAACTAAGTAAGACTGCATAATGAAGAATGACCTTACCTCTCATATTGTCATGGGAGAACGAGTCCTGCCACTCCACCACTTTGTTCCCATCAACAAAGTGAAGTTAGTTTTTATTAAATAAACAAAGTACACATGTGCAGGAGAAAAACAATGATCTATACAATTCATTAATTCACCGACAGTAATAACTAAGATGTATAAATAGTTTAAATAATAGAATTAAGACATAAGAAGTAAATCAACTAATAATCACTGAAAGGATAAGAGATTAACATGACAGTATGGGCAGTTTCTGAAGATATTGAAAGTATAAGTAGCGCATGTAATTCTGCATGAGTAATAATGATCCCCATTGGGGTAGTTTTCACTAGCCTATATTTTTTTTTCAAATTTTGGGGACATTACAAGTGGTATCAGGGCCTAGTTTCCATACTAAGAGACTTATGGGCACACCAAGAATTCACATAGAGAAAATAAAGTATGATAAGTAATTTTTGTTACTAACATAAATTTTTGCTACTATTACTTTTTTTGTATTTCAGGAAAAATTTTATAGTGTTGTTCAGTTTATGAATAATGAGGAAGAAAACAACCAGTAGGAAGAAATGACCACCCCCACTCTGGAAGTGAACTTGGTGGTTGAGCTAAACTCTGATGTGTTGAAAAATTTGCACATTCTTCAACCTGAACTGAAAAGTTTCATAGAAGACAGTCTAAATGAAAGAAAAGAACAACAAGCTATAAATGAAACATTATTGCATAACATGACAGGAATGATCCTACAAGGTAAACCTACCCATCCCACCAATAGATCCAAAAAAGAAACGTACCATGAGCTAGGCAGCAACCCAAGAGAAGTAGAAAAAGAAGGTACATATGAAGCAACTAAAGGAGATCATCACAATCCTGCTAGTGATGACTCACTTTTTCCACGGAGAAAGAGGTAAATAAATGATGACAGTCTTCAGGGAGAGTTTCAAAAGATAAGAGCCCCGACCTATGAAGGTGGAGTAAATATGGGAGAAAAGGATAAATAATGGTTGTTGGAAATGAGTAAGTATTTTCGGGTTCATAACTAGTCAAGTGTGATGTAGGATAGGCTTGCTATCTACAACCTAAATGGTAAGGAGACAAGATGGTGGCGAGATTTAAACTTACACCAAGAAAGATGAGCTGCAAGAAATAAGCTGGGAAAACTTCCTGAAGATTTTCCAAGAAAAATACATGTCAAAAAGGTTCTTTGACCGCAAGGTAAAAGAGTTCCATGAACTGCGCATGGGTTCCATGACTATGGACTCATTTATAAACAGATTTCTAGATCTGCTACATTATGTACCGTATATCAAAGCAGAGAAGGTGAAGATCCAGCAGTTCCTAGGATGTCTTCCTCTTAGTTTTCAGGACAGGATTGAATTCGACATTCCAAAGACTTTGGATACTGCACTACACAAGGCCTGACTTTGCTATGAGAATGGGTAGTTATGGCAAGAAAACCAGAACCGAAATAGAGAAAAGTCTAAAAACTTTTCTGATAACCGCAAGCCTGGGTCAAACCCGTAGCCTTATATAAAGCAAAATAACAACTTTCAAGTGAATAAGAACTTCAACAAAACTGGTATGAAGCCTTATGTAGTATCTCCTAATGGTAATAATAAAGTGGTGAGTGGAGCCAATGCTACCCCTTTAGCGATCAAGTGCTAGAAGTGCAATGGGCCGCATTTTGCCCAAGAATGTAAGAACTAGAACAATGGACTCTTACATAACCTGCAAGAAGAACCTACCATTGAGGATATAGTGGGAACCCCATGAATCTATGTAGCATTAGATGGCTGATAGGTGGACCATCAAGCTACAATGGTCAAGATCGAAGGCAAGATCTTGAGCACCTCTGTTTCAATACTTATTGATCCCGGTGCTTGCCGGAGCTATGGTGCACCTAAGATTATTGATTTATGCAAGTTAGGCAAAGTAAAGCATGTTAAACCTTGGCTGGTATATTTAGCCACCGGTACAAAATTGAAGGTTTCAAAAATTGTTAAAGAATGTGAAGTAAACCGGAATGGTTTCCTTACTAAGGTAAACCTGAACATCCTACCTTTAGGATCGTACAATATTCTTATTTCCATGGACTAGTTGGAACAGCACCATGTCATGCTCGATTGTCTACACAATTCTATCTTGTGTACTAATAGCCAAGGGAACCAAGTGAAGGTTCAAGGCATCCCAAAGAAAGTTTCTGTAAGACAAATCTATGACTTACAAGTGAAGAAGTGTGTTAGGAAGGGCTGAAAGTTGTTTGCGATGAACATCCGAGATGTAGAGTCTAATAGAGAACAATGCATAGAAGAATTCCCTATTCTTGAAGAATTCAAGAATGTGTTTCCTGAGGAAATCCCTGGATTACCTCTGAAATGAGACCTAGATTTTTCCATCGAACTGACCCCGGGATCAATTTCGGCCTCCAAAGCCCCTTATCGCATGAGTGCACCAGAATTGGTGGAACTCAAACTGTAGTTGCTAGAGTTAATAGAGAAAGGGTATATCTGAACCAGTGTGCCCCCTTGGGGAGCATCGATTTCGTTTGTAAAGAAGAAGGATGGTATAATGCGGATGTGCATTGATTACCATCAGTTGAACAAATTGACTATAAAGAACCATTACCCGCCCCCTAGGATTGATGATTTGTTCAACCAGGTGGGTGGAGCCAAAATATTTTCAAAGATTGACCTGTGATATGGCTACCATCAAGTACAAATCCGAGACAAAGATATTCCCAAGACTGCCTTTCATACAAGGTACAGGCACTACGAGTTTGTAGTGATTCCATTCAGGTTGACCAATGCAACCACAAACTTTATATGTATGATGAATAGCATATTCAATAAATATTTGGATAATTTTATACTAGTCTTTATTGATGACATTTTGGTTTAATCCAAGAATAAAAAGGAACACGAAGAACACCTTCACATAGTATTTTGAGTGTTGAGAGAACACCAGCTCTGCACTAAGTTTAGTAAATGTGATTTTTACGAACCAAAAATACAGTACTTAGGTCACATCAAATCCGAGGCAGGAATAGCTGTGGACCCTGAAAATATTCGAGTTATAAAGGATTGGCCTGCCTCAACTAGTGTCACTGACATTAGTTCCTTTTTAGGTTTAGCTGGGTATTATCGAAAGTTCATTGAGAACTTCTCGACAATCGCTTTCCTCATGATGGATTTGCAGAAGAAAGCGAACAAATTCTTGTGGACTAACAAGTGTGAAGAAAGTTTTCAAGAGCTTAAGCAGCTTTTGATAACCCCACCAGTGTTACAAATTATGGATCTCGATGGGGATTTTGTTGTATGCATGGATGCAAGCAAGGAAGGACTTGGAGGAGTCCTCTTGCAAAATGATCATCCGATCTGTTATGAATCATGGAAATTAAAAGAGCATGAGTAGAATTATTCCATGCACGATCTTAAGCTAGCGGCCATTATCCATGCTCTAACGATGTGGAGGCACTACCTCATGGGGATGAAGTTCCTTCTAAATACTGACAATATGAGTCTAAAATAATTATCTGATCAACACGATCTGAATGCGAGGAAAGCTAGATGGTTGGATTTTGCGAGTGAGTATCACTTTGAACTAAAGCATATTAGGGGCAAAGAGAACAAAGTTTCTGATGTTATAATAATCAAACCATAGTTACCTACCTTAGACATTAATTAATCCATGTTTGTCTTATTTACCTAGTTTCTAATATTCCACTCTATGCAAGTTGTCTTCCACATGCCACAAAAGACAAAATTGCTAAAACTGAGTCATGGAGCACTTGGTAAACCTCCTGGAATCCATATTTAGCATATATTATTTATTCCATATCCTCCCTAGCACATATCTTCTTTTTCTACTAATTTTCCTGCTTTATTGAGAATTATGGCAAAAGGGAAAGTAAGACTAGGTGTAGTTGAATTTTTTTTTTCCTTCATCATCCTCCATTATTTTTTCCTAATAAAAGAATGTATGAGTTGTCTTTCCATCACCTATTATCTTTCCTACTTGATTTTTTCAATTCGTGAGCCTCTAGGTAGATTTGGAAACTGCTTTATGCACCTATCGGGAATTTAACTAGATTTAGTAAGACTACTTTTTGACTATTTCGAATGGCATCCTTATGCATTCAAATCTCTCATGTAATTATATATTGTAGCAGCCTATTACTTCATAAGGTTGGCTATTGTACACTTATTCAATACATATTAGTTTTATGCTCCAATTTCAGTCTCCTTTGTTTGTAATTTTGCATGGTTGATTAGCAATTTTTGTGAGTGCAATTGTTCTATCACTTCGGTTCAATTTCCACATGATATTAGAGCCTTTGTCGATCAATTTCTCTCCTTCCATATTTCTATTGCAATTTTGACATCTTGAGTGGGAGCATTCTGCTGACTGAAGGGCACAGTTTCTGAGCTATGGATCAATCTCAAAAGATCATCTTGACTTCATTTAATTTCTTTGAAGGGAAAGCAGAGATGGAGATACTATTGAGAGAAAAAGGTCTCTACAGGGTGACTATGTAAACTGAGGCAAAGCCCAATGCAGCTCTAGAAAAAATTAAATGGCACAACAACATGGATGAGGCCTATGGTCTCTTCTATCTAAGCATATTCAGAGACCTCCTTCTCCATCTTGATGGATTGACATCACCTAATGAAGTGTGGGAGAAGCTTGTAGATATTTTTGGTAATATAGATGAGATGAGAGGACATCAAATCGAGAATGAATTGATCTCTTTGAGTCCCAGCATCTTTGAATCCCTGCAACTCTACTTTTCCAAGTTTAAAGCCCTTGTTTTGCTGCTAAAACAGTGTGGAATTGAAAAGAAGGAAGAGCAACTATTTTTGGCCATACTCTCGAAGCTTGGACCTAACTATTTAGTGTTTGTTTCGACCTTCCATGCCACAAAGTTGACAGCTCGAGCTTAGAAGATGCCTAAGCTTGCAGAGTTCATGGAATGCCTCACACAAGAATAAGATAAACTAGTGATGATGGGCACCATCAAACCTTAAAAATACCAAGCTTTGGTTGCTGGAGATTCGAGGGTGGATTCAAAAGGAAATAAGAAAGATAAGAAACCACCTGAGCAAAAGAGTACAAGAACAAGTCTCAAGAGGAGCCCCAAGGATCCAAGAAGAACTTCCAAAAGAAGAATAAAAAAGGAGAGATGAGCAAGTGTGCATAATGAAATAAGGGCTATCATCATGAAAGCTCCTACATGAAGAAGCAAATTGACATGTTGACCCAAATCTTGGAGAAGAATAAAATCTCTCTTCCTGATTGCTCAAAGAAGAGGGGAGGATCAAATTCAAAGGACAAAGAGAGAGTACATGCTTTGGTTGCTGGCACATCAAGCTCACCTAGCTTCATCATAAACTCTGGAGCTTCAAGACATATGGTTTCAACCAAGGAGTCATTATCCTCTCTTGACATGTCGAAAGGTCCACCAATAGTGCTGGGAGATGACTCTCTCACTGATAGTTTGGGGAAAGGAAGGATTGATCTTGACCATGGTAAGTTCAGTAATGTATTGTATGTTCCAGGTCTTGCCTCTAACCTCTTGTCAGTGTATCATATGACCCACACAGGGTCTCCAAAGAAGTTCATATTCTCCCTTGATGATGTTGATATCATAGAGATCTCGAATGGTAAATTCATTGCAAAAGGAGCTGTAGATCACACTTCGAAGGTATACATGTTTTCACATTTTCTACCCTACTCAAACCCCTCTACTCTTCTGATTCATGCTAATGAGGAAAGCAATATTTGGCATGAAATATTTGGCCATCTTAACTATAAGTATCTTACTGATATAAGTGAAAAATAAATGGTCATAGGGTTACCAAAGATTAAGTTTTCCAAGGGAGTCTGTCAAGGTTGTATCCTAGGAAAACACCCAAAGCATAAATTTGAGAAAGCTGGTCATGAGAGAGCCTCTGCACCTCTTGAGTTGATCCACAGTGATGTTTCTGGTCCATTTCCTCATATGTCAATGATTCAAGACAAATATGCATTGACCTTCATAGATGACTTTTCCAAGTATTGTTGGGTTTACTCCCTGAAGCATAAGTCTGAATTTTCTAGCCTCTTCAAAGTCTTTAAGGCTTTGGTTGAAAACCAATCTAGGAGGAGACTCAAGATCCTCAGATATGACAATGGTGGTGAGTATGTCAATTTTGAGTTCATTCAATATTGTGAAGATGCAGGTATTCATATGTAGCATGCAATCCCTTACACACCACAACAAAATGGTGTTGCTGAGAGAAAGAACGGATCACTAAAGGAGATGGAAACGTGTATGATGGAGGCTAAGACTTTGCCACCAAAGTTTTGGGCCGAGGCTATAAAATTTGCATCGTATATCTAGAATAGGGTGCCTCATAAACATATTGATGGTATGACTCATTTCAAATCTTGGAGTGGGCACAATCCAAATGTGACCCATTTCAGGATTTTTGGCTTAAAGGCTTGGGCTAGAATTCCAACAGAAAAGAGGAAGGCTTTGCAGCCCCAAAGACAAGAGTGTCTATTTTTTGGGTACTCTGAATATTCAAAAGGGTACAATCTAATCAATTTGAGCACAAACAAATCCTTCATTGAAAGGATTGTTCAGTTCCAAGAAGAGCCTTTAGCAGCAGTTGAAGTTGGAGAGTCTTCTTCACCACCAGAACCATTGAATGTAAGTGAAGAGACAAATGAGTTTGATAATTCTGATATGTCTAATAATTATTATTTAATTTTAGATCCTCACAGTTCTACAAGACCAAAATGGGCAGCAAATACCATTCTTACAGCTGGGGAACTAGCTGGAAATCCTAGTGATCCTAGGAGGACTAGATCTTAGTTTGAGAGTGCCATGTGTATGACAGACCCTTTGTTTGTAGAGAAGTGTTGTCTGATGGTTGAATCAGACCCATAAACATATTAATCTGCATCACATGATCCAATATGGAAAACAGCGATGAAATAAGAAATCATCTCACTCCAGAAGAACAACACTTGGGAACTAGTTGATCTCCCCCAAGGGAGGAAGATAGTTCAATGTAAGTGGGTTTTCAAAACTAAGTTTGATGATGATGGTTCACCTTTGAAATATAAGGCAATATTGGTATCCAAGGCCCAAGGGATACTCACAGGTACATGGTATTGACTACAATGAGACCTTTGCACCAGTGGCAAAGATGGACTCCATTAGGCTAGCCTTAGCCATTGTAGCTTCAAAGCAGTGGCAGGTACATCACATGGATGTGAAGTGTGATTTACTAAATGGAGATATTACTGAATATATTTACATGTAGTAGTGTCAATAATTTGTTACTAATCCATATTTTTTGTGCAGGTTAAAGAAATCATTGTATGGGCTCAAGCAAGACCCCAAGGCTTGCTATGCAAAGATTGATGGCTTTCTTCTATCATTGAGTTTTGTTCGATGCAAGTCTGATCCTAATGTTTATTTGAAGATGCTTCATGTTTATTTGATGATTATTTTCTTGTATGTCAATGACCTTCTGATTATAGGAAGTTTAGAGAAGTAAATTGCCTCCTTGAAGGATGCAATGAACCATGCATTTTCTATGACTAATTTGGGATTGTTGAGACAATTCTTGGGTATCAAAATTGCTCAATCCCAACATGAAATAAAGGTACATCACTCCAAGTATGATTTAGATTTGTTGAACAAGTTCAACATGAAATATTGCAATCCAATCAAGACTCCCTTCCTTCCAAGAGTTAAGCTTGAAGAAGCAGGTTCTTCTCCTATGGTAAATAATACATTGTATAGGCAGTTGATTGGGTGTTTGATTTACCTTACACACACTCAGCCTGATATTTCTTATGTAGTAAGTGTGGATTCAAGATACATGGATCAGCCTCATGAGATCCATTGGAGAGAAGCAAAAAGGATCATTAACTTTGTTCAGGGAACAAGAACTCATGGGATCTTCTACAAATCTAAATATGATGTTGATTTGATTGGGTTTACTGACAGTGATTGGGCAGGTGACAACATAGATCAAAATTCAACATTAGGATATGTGTTCATGCTTTTTGAAGGATGAATTATCTTGTCAATCAAGAAACAGAGTGCCATAGCACTCTCATCTACAGAAGTAGAGTACATAGGAGTTGTAAATGAAGCAACTCAATGTTTATGGTTGCAGGGGATACTTGGTGACTGTGGCTTCGAATCAGAGTTTTCAACTATTATCTATTGTGATAATTAGAGCACCATTTGAATCTAAAATGATCTAGTTCATAAATAGAGAACCAAACACATTGAGATCCATATGCACTACATTAGACAGCTTGTGCATGATGGCACCATTCACCTACTCTTCATTGCATCTTCAGAACAAGTAGTAGACATCTTCACCAAAGTTTTTTGTGAGAAGAAATTCAAAAATATAAAATCACTATTGGGGATTGCTGATCATGCTATGAAGCATGATTGATGACAAGATTTTCAAATTTTGTTTTACCATCCATGTTTAAGGGAGGATTTTCCCACTAGGTTTTTGCCTCTTTCCTTGGTTAAATGGACATGCAGTATGTAAAGGGTGACTAAGCCTTGTTTATAGGCCCTATAGTTTTCTGATATTTACTAATAAAGTCAGGCTTAAGGGGGTGTGTTAGAATAATCAACCAATACTTACCAACCTTAGACATTAATTAATCCATTTTTGTCTTATTTGCCTAGTTTCCAATATTCCACTCTATGCAAGTTGTCTTCCACATGCCATAGAATTCAAAATTGCTAAAACTGAGTCATGGAGCACTTGGGAAACCTCATAGAATCCATATTTAGCATATCTACTTTATTCGAGATCCTCCCTAGTGCATATCTACTTTTTCTGCTAAGTTGCTTGCTTTATTGAGATTTATGGCAAAAGGGAAAGTAAGACTAGGTGTAGTTGACTTGTTTTTTGCTCTCATCATCCTCCATTATTTTCTCCTAATAAAATCATGTATGATTTTTCTTTCCATCACCTATTATCTTTCCTACTTGACTTTTCCAATTCATGAGCCTCTAGGTATATTTGGAAACTGCTTTATGCACCTATGGGGGATTTGACTAGATTTAGTAAGCCTACTTTTTGACTATTTTGAATGGAATCCTTATGCATTTGAATATCTTATGTAATTATATATTGCAGCAGAAAATGAATTCATAAGGTTGGCTATTGTACACTTATTCAATACAAATTAGTGTTATGCTCTGATTGTAGTCTCCTTTGCTTGTAATTTTGCATGGTTGATTAGCAATTTTTGTGAGTGCAATTGTTCTATCACTTGGGTTCAATTTCCATAGCTAATTCTTTGAGTCAACCAAAATAATATGATATATGAGGTGACCCTAATTCAAACTAATGCATATTTGCATGAGAAGATTAAAACGACCAACAAGGTTGACCTGTTCTATGTGGAAATCCTCAAGAAGGTCCAAGAGGACCGATTGTTTCAACAACAGAAGGAATGCAAGGTAGATGAATCCAAACTACTATGGTCCAAGGATATATTGTATGTTTGAGATGGAGGGGACATTCGGTCTAGCATCCTCACAGAATTTCATAGGGAAGCCTACTCGGGGCACCCGGGATATCAAAAGATGATATCTGCCATCAAGAGACACTTTTTCTGGCCTAAGTTAAAGGCCGACATTGCAATGTTTATTGCAAAATGTCAGGAATTCCATCTAGTTAAAGTTGAGCACCATCATCTTTCAGTATTGCAACAGCCATTTCGCATTCTGGAATGAAAATGGGAGGTTATCAGTATGGATTTTATTACTGGCTTACTGAAAAGAAAGAATCAAAATGATTCCATCTTCGTAGTCATTGACAATCTTTCAAAGGAAGCACACTTCATCCCAGTAAAATCGACTTACAAGGCTGTGAACATTGTCAATATATTCCTAAAATATTAATTTAGATTGCATGGGATACCCAACGCAATTATCTCAGATCTAGATGTTAAGTTTACAGGAAACTTTTGGAGATCTTTATTCTCTAGATTAGAGATGCAGCTAAACTTTAGAACTGCTTGTCACCCATAGATGAACGGGAAGACTGAAAGAGTAAACCAAATTGTTGAAGACATGCTTCAAATGTATGTCATGAACAACCCCACCAAGTGGGGGGATTATTTGCACCTTGCAGAGTTTGCATATAACAACGGGTATCAGGCTTCTGCTAAGATGAGTCCTTTCGAGGTACTCTATGGACGGAATTGTAGGACCCCTTTTAGTTGGGATAGTCTGTGGGATCGGCTCATGTTAAGGCCTGACCTATTATTGGACTTGGAACAGTTTGTTACCAAGGTCCACGGAAACCTTAAAGAGGCACAAGACCGTCATAAAAGTTATGCGGATAAGAAAATAAAATATCAATACTATCAAGTACATGAGTATCTCTACTTGAAAGTGAAATAAAAATGAATCTCATTGAGCTTGGGTAGGTGTGGTAAGTTAGCACCTATATTTTGTGGACCTTCTGAAATTCTGGCCAAGAAAGGACCAGAGGCTTATGAACTAGCATTACCTGTGCATGTAAGAGTTCATAATGTTTTCCATGCATCATTATTAAAGAAATATGTTTATGACACTAAGAATGTCATTGATTGGTCATTATTATAGGTGGAACTTGAGGGGGAATTTGCCCATGAGCCTTTGCATATATTGGACAAGAGAAAAGTGCAGCTTCAGAAGTGCACTGTAGTCCACCTGAAAGTGCAGTGGAAGCACTTTGAGGTAGATTAGGCTACCTGGTAGAATGAGGCTACCATGAGAAAGGATTACCCCACCTTGTTTCATGATATCATTCAGAGTCCCTAGAACACTAGGAACGGTGTTGTACTAAGCGGGGAGGGATGTAATATCCCGAATTTTGGACCTACCATTTATAGGCATGAGCCTATTGATCATGATGATTATATTGATGTTTTATTTTTATATTGGGTCAAAGACTCCACTGCATATGAACATCATGATTTTCTTTGTATATTGGGAATAAGCCAATTGTTAATGATATATATGTATATATATGTTGGTTGCATTGGGTGTGGACTCTAAAGCACATGATTGATGAAATGTTTTGTGTTGGGCGTGGACCCTGAAGCACATGATCGATGATATGTTTTGTGTTGAGTGAGAGGCTATGGAGCACATGAGTACTTGCATTTGTGTTGAGCATTAAGCTCTGGAGCATCGGATCCTTGGCCATTGTACTCTTAGGTGCATCATACAAGTACATCCTAGCATTTAGTGTTGAGCGAGACCTTTGGAATTGCACTATGTTTGTAACTCCCTGTTATAAGTGTTGAGTATGGGCTCTGGAAAGCACTAGGGGTTACTAAAAAGATTAAAATCATCTTCGAGTGAAAATGACTCGAGAATAATATTGATCTCATGATACTTATTTTTAAGTGATTAAATGAAATTTCAAATTTCTGTATTCTCATCAAGTACTAAAGAACTACCACGTTATATGAGGGAAATCCAACATGCAAGGATGTTTACATTTTCCTAGCCTAGTAGACCTGAGCCATCTATCTACTTGACCTTCATAAAAAAGTGTTGTTAAGTCTAGGGATCATGATACATGATGCCCAAAGACAAATGCTAACAAGTATTTTAATACTATGTATTTTATACATAGTATGTATAAAATAATTAATTACAATTAATTATATAATTGAATAAAGAAAGAAGAGAAGCTCCACCAATTATTATTTATTATTAAAGGATTAATAAATAGTGAAATATCTTTGAAAGATTTACTACGAACTAGTTAAAAGTTCCTAGGTTAAGAATTGAAAATTACCTCAGTAAATTAAAAAGGGTTAAATCAAGAAATAAGGGATTTCTTGATTTAACTGCCCCTTTGACTAAAAAGTCTGTCTATAAGACTCAAGCCAAGAAAAGACTTGGGGGTTCTAATTTTTATCTAGGAGAATTATTATTCTACCTATTTTGCTCTCAAGTGTCTTCTTGGAGAATTTTTCCTACAAGGAAAAGAGGATTGATTCAGAACTAATTACCAGTTAGAAAACCCTACCTTAGGAGCTCTAAGCTACTTGCATGTTGGATTCCAACTTGGGGAGATCCATATTTAAACTAGGAACGGTTCGGGTTCATGGTTGGGTGGAACATGGTAGTTCCCAAGTGATTTGGTCATCAAACATAGGTCAAATCTGCATTGAATTGTTAATGCTGGTTATTTAAGTGTCCAGGTGCAACCATTGACAAAGCTTAAAATTTAGGTATCAAACCCTTGAAGGCCTATTCTATTTCTTTCCTAAATATTCATTACTGTTTATGTTAAGTAATGGCTGCAATGTAAATTCTAACCCTAATGCTTAAGTTTTATGGTTAACAATATGCTAGGGTTTGTATTTGTAATTTACTAATCATAGGATGGATAATTTTTATTATATGTCGTTTATGTTCAGGGTTTGTATCTTTCATAAATGTTCCTGTATTGACTAGATTTTGATCTTAGTATTATGTTTATACTTTGTTCTCTATATTTAGTACCCTGCTGACATATTCCATTTGTCAGTAGAGGCTTGCCCTAAGCTTTAAAGAAACTAGTTCAGTAGTAATTAATTAAAATATTAATTGTGCTAACTAATAACAAGTATATATTATAAACTAGATCTACTAAGAATAGATTTCATATAATAAACAAGATAATCAAATTATTAAGGACATTCCAAGGTCTGTTTCACATAATCATTAAAACAAAATACTTTACATAACTGGAACCAAACATTGTAATTAATCAGAGGGATATCATGACCATCCATGTGGTTCTTATCAAGACTCTGCCATAAAACCCACAGTCTTAACATCTATAATAAAATACCATAAATCACATGCATTATATCTGTAAAGTTCCCATATAATATTCATCATAAAAGTCCACCTATAATTTTACCAAGTAAACAATTCATATAACTCTGTATTAATAAACAAAGGTCGTGGTATCAACCCTTATGGGTTACAAATATAATTCATAAGCAGAATGAAACTCCACATTAAAAGCATCTATATAGTTCTTATTTAAACAAGGAATCATTCCTCTTAAGAAGAAAACCCTATCTTATGCCAACACCTAGTCGAGACATCGAATCCCATGGATTTCCATGACCCAAGGCCAACATAATAATAACCTTAACATAAATCATTATTGTAATCAAAACGCATAAGAAAATCCATAACTTAATATATAGTATCCTTTCTATTATTACATATAAAATGTTTTACAATTTGGTATCTCCAAGGCCCAAATCCTGAAGGTCATATACCCAGTCACACCAGCCATGGCCAAGTTCCCAAATCCAATCACACAGTCATGCTACAATAACCAAAACAATATCATGGCTTTTCCATAATGCTGGTTGTTACAACCATATATTTTTAAATAACAAATTACATATTAAAATGCCAACTAATATATCACAGTCATTCGGAGAGGCACATGCCATTCATGGCATGGCCTGCACCCACGATGAACCATTAAAACCAAATTACAACACTCTGTATAATACACAGTTTCCATTAATGCTAACACAAATCTTATAGTGGCAAGCCAATGGGCTATGACACCATTGCAATAATGGTGCAGCGTATGGAATAATTCCCCAAGCTCTAGAAGCTTCCCAAACATAAATTAAAAACAATATAAACTGAGTGATGTGCATACTTCCAAAACCCAAACGGCTACCATTATACATAGAGTATTCTACAGGATTAAAGCCACAATTGAACCCAGCAAGTCAACATTTTCAATGTAGCATTAAAATAACTACACAGTCTCGAATTTACACAGTATAATATATTAAAAATGTTGAACGAAAATTGTATGCATCTTTTACCAAAACACATTATAGTATTCACATAAAAGCCAACACGCAGTATATTTGCATAGTAAGGCACGAATCCTCTTTTACAACAGTCAACGTATTAATAATGTTAAATGAAAAGCTGTGAGCTATGGCACCATTACAAGTAATGGTGCATCCACAGCTCAAAATGCCAAACCTCTGAACGAGAGTCAAAACCTAGAGCAAGCTACATTACAAACCCCGAAGGCAGAGTCGACAAGTGCCATCTAAAACCCCAACCCTGTAAAGAATCCCAACTCAGAAATGCCCAAAACGAGAGGAGACAAGTAAGATCTTGTTAGTAGGCTTACCATGTCCATGAAGTAGCAACCCCAAATAAAAAACGTAGCTCTGTGCAAACCCTAGAGCGCCATCATTTTCACCTACAATCAAATCAATGATGGCATCATAAGCATGGCCATGCCATGTATAAAACAATGAAACAATGTGTTTACACAGAGTCTGTTTGTTAGCTTACCTACAAATCATTGGAGGTTGCCTCCCTTCTCCAACTGCGCAGAAGCCACATGAAACCCCAATGCCAAAACCACATAATGCACAAACATCGAATGCCCAAATCCTTTGCCAAGCATTTTCACAAACCCTGATGGCATTAATGGCACCATATGGTGGCCATTAACGCATTCATAAACCCTCACCATAGTTTATGAATCATTTTTATAATACATATCAACCCATTCATAGGTTTAAACCTTGATATTTCATGATGCACACTATACCCTATAGTTTTTCCATCTTCTAATGTCAGCGCAGACATAATACTAATGACATGGTATTTATGCCATAGTCTCCCAACTTTAAAGTATGCATAGACCTTAACACTATTATATACTATTTACAATCATCCCCTTAGCATCAAAGTATTATGTTATTACATGCCCTTTGCTGGTTCATATAGGTAGCGTTTGTGCATAAGTCTTTAAGTCTAGGTTTTGTAGCATTTAGGAATCATGGAAAACATAGTATGCCATGATGCTCTCGCTAGAGAGAATGATCTTATGGATTCAAGCTCAAAACCCAAGTAGACCTGCAAGGTAGAAACAAGAGAAGTGTAATTATTAATCAAGAAGTAGATAATTAAGAATAGTAAGGGCAATAAGATAATTCACAACATCTAGTTAATTAACTAAGAAAGATAATTAACAAACATAGGGATTACCTGAGTCGTAAAACGGAGCAGTAATAAAAGTGCAAGGAGGAACTGGAAGTATAACTAGGAACTGAATTGCTTCAAGTAACCAAATAATCTTGATGTCACAAAAGTAACCTGTAAGTCAATATATAAGGTGCCTTAGTTCGAATGAACTAAGTAAGCCTGCATAACGAAGAATGACCTTACCTCTCAGATCGTCATGGGAGAACGAGTCTTGCAACTCCACCACTTTGTTCCCATCAACAAAGTTAAGTTAGTTTTTATTAAATAAACAAAGTACACATGTGCAGCAGTAAAACAATGATCTATACAATTCATTAATTCATCGACAGTAATAACTAAGATGTATAAATAGTTTAAATAATAGAATTAAAACATAAGAAGTAAATGAACTAATAATCACTGAATGGATAAGAGATTAACAAGACAGTATGGGCAGTTTCTAAAGAGATCAAAAGTATAAGTAGCGCATGTAATTCCACACGAGTAATAATGATCCCCTTTGGGGTAGTTTTCACTAGCCTATAATTTTTATTTATTTTTCCATATTTTGGGGACATTACACCTCTTTTTCTTTTCGATTGGCATTAAAAGATGAAATCTGGAACACAAATCTAGATTGTTCAATTTCCTATGCCTCTTTATCCTTTTGTAGCTTTAACATTTTCCCCTTAAATTCCATCAATTTCTAGTCAATTTTATCGTTCTCTTGCTGCAACATTATCAACTCAGATAGCTGAAGGTGCTACGTACCTGGAACTTCTAGTTTTTTCTTAAGGACTAGGATAGTTTTTTTCTTTTTCTTCTAGCAATTTTTTACTTTCTTGAACATTAGCCAATTCATTCCCTAAAGTTATAATGTATGTATGTAATAAATGGTATTTTTTCTCCACTTTCTCATGTCAGAGTTGGTTCTCCAACTTATGAATAATTGATTACATCCTTGTAATATTCAATGTGGCCTTTAGTAAATCAGAATATAAAACATCACTAGTATCTTGAAGAAGTTGTATTTTATCAGGAACACTGATTTTCTTGAGACTGAACATGACTTCAGAAAATTTCTCACCATCCATCAAAGCAAATTTAAGGGTGTTCCTTTCCAAATCCCCTTATAACATTACAGGTTTGTTGCCTAATTATAGGCGGTTAAAGATGCTCGATCAAGGTCTTATTTAACACTTGATCAACCATGGGATTGAGGTCTTGAACTGTTGACCTAGGGTTTATCAGAAGCTCGATCGAGCACTTAATCAAATATCGATCGAGGTTCTAATAAACCCTTGATCGAGCTGTTAAGACCTCGATCGAGGGTTTAATAAAATCTCAATAAAGGTACATTGTTTTGTTTTTTCCGATTTCATATTGCCAAAAATTGTAACCCACCTCCATGGATGCACCCCCTGGTGGAAACTAGCGACAATTGTTGATCTACTAACTTTCTCACCTCGGGAAAAAGATTGTGTCTTTTTTAAAGCTTGCTTCTTTTGTTCCTCATAGATAGAAACAAATTCAAACTTATATCTATATCTAGAGTCAGATCCTGCACTACCTTATTCATGAAAATAATATTCTCTTATTTGTACATGCTCTTGCTATAAAATAAACCCATTTTTTCATCATCTGCACTCTTCTCATCCTATGTCGTCATTTCCCTTTCAAGCTGTGTCTTTAGTCTTTTGTTTGAGTTTTCTTCATCGGCATCCATTATGTTGATTTATGAAAGGGACCTTTTATTGAAGGAAGTATAGTTAGATGGTCTGTGTACAATAATAGCCAAGTCATTTCGTTTGTCTTCACTTGCATCTATTATTTCTTCTTTGACTCCTTCACAATCCTCCTCGAATTATAGAAAATTAACTATTTTATGCCTTCCATTGATTGATGTTCGAAGGCCTTTTTTCTTTTTTCTTTGTGATATGATTTTCCTTGGATCATAGTTTAGACTCTCCATTTTCTCGAATTCCATAGCCTCTAATAATTTTTCAGCAATATTCAAAGTAGATTTGTTTTTAAAAATGAAAGGGTCAATCTTGAATGGGAACTTTACATCAAAATACTTCTTAAAACTACCAACGTCTTTTTCTTCCAAACAAAACCTCTGCTTGATATATTCTAATGTAAAAATTCTACGAGTCAGAAAGGAAGGCAATTTGTAAGGTGGTCCCGTGTAACCATAAGCATGAACAATGGTGATTTCCTTATATAAAAACCAGTCTCCTGTACTAATTTCACCAAGGGATGCAAATTAATTTTTATTGCATGTAACACTCTGGGCAACTTTTAATCAAAAATTATCTTGTATACTTCCTCCATGATTTTATTCACAAACTAAAACATATTTATCTACCCAGGTAGCCCAAACGAAAAAATTGTATTGATGAAATGCAACCCATAGACATTTGAGCATAGGAACATGTTCAGTAAGTATGACTAATACCTGAAATGTCTCATATTGGGAAAATTCGCTAGTTGAAAATGGATTGTGGTGGCTAAGAATTCATCGAAACCAAAGAAACAGACTTGGTTTGTCTCTAGTTCCTGTAAATTTGTCTTCAACAAAAAACCAATCATAACTTCAGTCACTGACTTATCATCATCGTATCCCAATATTTGACTCAATATTGACAACAATAGTTGTAAATTTTCTCGAAAAATATGAACATCCATGGGAAAAGAAAGACTCTCTACCACATTACCATCTCTCAGAATTCCTATCAAAAAGGAATTTTTAATCTCATAGTTACATTTCCTATACACTTGGACCAGGGTTTCTTCACTAAGGGCTTCATTATTTTTAAGAAAAATATTGGACACATTTAGAACCTCACGGATGACATTTGCATTAACCTTACAAAGGATCCTAGTAACCTTTTTGTTCATAATTACTCTCTCAGGGGGAGAATAATTATTTACACACCACTCTACAAATTCAGGGTAATACAGGGTCTGCTCGACAGAGAAATAATACATAAAATAATTCCACACATTAAAAACATATCTTCCTTGTGATTTAAAACTCCATAACTTTTCTTTGGACTGAGAAATGCTGCACATAGAGAGAATTGGGTCAAATACATTTCCATCTCTATCAACTATAACCTCCTCTTTCCTATCTAGGAACTTCCATAGGGAAACTGAACTTGAAGCTTCTTCCATAACGCAAAATCGATAAGAAATAACGTGGAAATAACATGTTAGAACTACCTGGGAGGTGGTGAAAACACTGTGGTTGACCTTCAGACATCAACCTGAACTATATACCCATGTGTTTTCACCATCTTCATTGTTTCCTCAATGTCGCGACAAAAT
The DNA here is from genome assembly GCA_001517045.1 of Pseudotsuga menziesii. NCBI lineage: Eukaryota > Viridiplantae > Streptophyta > Pinopsida > Pinales > Pinaceae > Pseudotsuga > Pseudotsuga menziesii. The sequence goes on from LPNX010154069.1 coordinate 46,472, forward strand.
AAACCTTTTCACAATGACCAATGATTTTTATATTAGGTAATGGGATCGATTTTGGAAGCCACGAAAAGTGGTTTTCCCTTTAATATTTTCCCCAGTGGATCTCACCACATCACGCCATGTGATAGGAAGTTTATAATCCGCTACCACTTATCTCCTTTAGCTCTCGTGTTACTCTGTGCTCCGGATCACCTGCCAACCATTGATCTTATCTCGACTACATATTTTTCATCCAATCATGCTATCCCAATCCCTGACATCATATCTGGGTCCCATGACGATGTGCATACACCACATGTAAACCTTGAAATTTATGCAAAATTGAAACCTATAGATTTAATGCTCATTGAATTTAATTACCCATCATAATTACTAGAACCCTTTGGCTGATTTCTGAGTTTGCAGCCATTAGGAATCCTGCAACAGAGCAATGATTGCTGCAACATGCTCATTTCTTGTCATTGGATTTCAGCATATTAAGATCAAATGGTAAGAAACGAGCCTGCAACATCAATCATTGCTATGGTAGAGGATGGTTAATTTTTTTCTTCTGAGTTGGTAACTTGGTGTTTACATTGGTTTTGGAAAATGATTCAGGAGTCATCTTCATTAAATCAAACACATTATATGGAAGGATGAAAACTAGAGTACACACTCTTTGAACTCTCTGGGATTAATGCACAGGTTAACTCATTTATTATCACCCTTTGCTGCCCAGTGCTCACATAGGTCAAATTCCATGAATCCAATTTGCAACATGTGAATTCATTTCTCTCAATATTGGAAAATGGGAACATCCTGGTTCTGTTACTTCATTTGGGGAACCAAGATGGAGCATACTCATTTCCAATCCTAAATGTATTTGAAGAATGAATCCAAGTAGGATATGGTCGAATTCAAGAGTAATTATTTATGCTTCTATCAAAGTATTTTTGTATAGAGTTAAGCATTTTTAAAATTTTAATATTTTTTATTATTTTAAAATGTTTGAAGGTGTTTTATTTCATTGTTTTCAAGTAAACATCAATTTGATGTAGAATTAGGGTAATTATTATCTTGGCCTATTTTATTCAGTAGAAGGATCAATAAACCATAGGTTTTCGAGGGTCACTTTCTTTAGATAAAATGAGAAATGGATAATTTTTTTTTCTAGTTTTGGATGACTCCTAGAATATAGGTCTCTCCCTTCCTATTCGATTGGGAAGATCCGTAGCTTTCTATTTACAAATAACTAATCCAAATCACTTGTGTTTAGCAGTTGTGATAATGACTTTTAATATGACATTTGGAATATCCGTAGCTTTCTATTTCCAAATAACTAAGCCAAATCACTTGAGTTTAGCAGTTGCAATAATGATTTTTAATATGATATTTAAAAAAATTACTTTAAAAAATTAAGTAAAATTGATATAAAATATTGACACTCTATAAATTTGTAATAACATAAAGTGATAAGCAATAAAAATACAAAAATGTCAACAAATTTTGATTTGACGGGAAAGGGGAATTGGAAATTCCAGGCATAGCTAAGAGAAATCTCTAACGTTAATAACATACACCTCAATATTTTTCCAATTCCTTTAAAATGTGTCCAGCTTATCATTTAACTTAACATTTATACAAAATGATAAATATGGAACCCCTTAACTTAATGTGAACTTAACTTAACATTTATACAAAATGAAACCCTTCCATAACAGTAAACACAGTGAATAACAAGGTAGTAAATCTTCCTCGTGAGAGGTGAAGCTTACAGTTGACATTTGGACAGCAACATGGAGCACAAATTCACATCCTCCTATACACATTTCCGCTTGCACCATGACAAAAGATCCCTTTTAAATTAGTTGATGACCATTTATATTAAGTTCCAAAAGACCGGTTTCAGAGGCTTGAGACAGTGTTTTTTTTCTTACCACTTTTCTGAGTGAAGTTCATCACATTGTGCCACATCGAGAGTGATTTATAATCTGCTACCACTTCATCCTTTTATTTTCCATGCTACTCCATGCTCTGGATCACCTATCCTTGATCGATCCAATCTTGATCAGATCTCCATCATTTTTCTTCAGTCGTCCACTCCTTAACATCACATCTAGTTCCCACAATCACGTGCATATCGTGCACGTATGATCCGCCAACGCTTTTTTTTTGCTACCCTTGGTCACATTACAATATTTAAGGCTAGCTCCTCGTGTTAAGAGAAAGTTTTCTAGTTCCTTTAAAATGTGTCCAACTTATCCTTTGACTTAACATTTCTACAAAATGAAAAATATGGAACCCCTTGAATTAACGTGAACTTAACGTAACATTTATACAAAGTGAAACCCTTCCATAACAACAAACTTAGTGAATAACAAGGTACTAAATCTTCCTTGCGAGAGGCAAAGCTTACATTTGACATTTGGAGCATGAATTCACATGTTGTCCTCCTATCCACCTTTCCAATTGTGCCACGACAAAAGATCCCTTTTAACTTAGCCGAAGACCCTTTATATTAAGTTTCAAAAGACCAGTTTTAGAAGCTCTAAACAATAATTTTTTTCTTACCACTTTTCCCAATGGATTTTATCACATTGTTCCACGTCGAGAATGGTTTATAATATTCTACCGCTTCATCCTTTTATGTCCCATGCTACTCCGTGCTTTGGATCACCTATCCACCATCGATACAATCCTAATCATATCTCCATCATTTGTCTTAATTCACTCACTCCTTGACATCACATCTGGGTCCCACAATCATGTTCATACCCCGCACATACTGTTCACTAGTGCTTTTTGTTGCTTCCCTTGGTCACGTTACAATATTTTATGTGAGCTCCTTGGGCTAAAAGAAATCTTTTCATTTCCTTTAAAATGTGTCCAACTTATCCTTTAACTTAACATTTCTACAAAATGAAAAATATAGTGTAACAATAATGATATAGTAACAATCGCAATTTCAAAATGAGAGGTATGTATTTTGATCACTTGATTTTATTTTATGCAAATTCAGATGCTTTGATGATGATAATGTGATTTTGCACAATTTGATGTGTCACTTAGTCAATATTGAAGAAACATTTTGTTTACCAATGCACTTTAGAAAAAAACCCAAATACAATGAGTGTATAGCTTGTGTTGTAGCTTGAAATAGAGGCACAATGAATGAGATAGATTCCAAAGCATGTGCAGGTTTCATATATGAAATTTAGGTGAAAACATCATCTCGTTCAATTAGTCTCTTTGGTCACACCTGTCACCCTAAGTAGCCAGAGCTAATATTTAAATGTTTTGAACTCCAGAATCATAAGTACACTTTCTCTAAGTGTTGCATTTTCAATAATAACTCGATTATAAATATAACGAATATACTTGATAGGGTCACGATAGGGTCTGTAATATTTGGTCCTTCATTACTAAGAAAATGAAGAATCTGCAATAGAAATACCTTATCAATAATATTTAGAGTAGCCAGAGTTAACATTTCAATGTTTTGAACTCGGGAATTACAACAATTGCTCTAACTGTTGGATTTTCAAGAATAACTCGATTATAAATATAATGAATATACTTTCTAGGGCCACGATAGGGTCTGCAGTATTTGGTACTTCATTACTTAGAAAATGGAGAATCTGCAATAGAAATAACTTATCAATATCATCCACATAATTATCTAATACAATAAGTCAAGGGGGTCCATAAATAGAAATATTTGATGCTTTATATAATGCATTGTAATTCACGCATACAAAACATAGCCATAAATGGACTACAATTTCAATATTTCTCTCCATGATATTTCTCAAAATTCATTTCCATATCTGAAGGCCATATTTTTCATACTTCTTAACAGTTCAACATATTTAGTTGTCATGCCTAAATGGTCTAATGATATGATGAGATCATGGAGCAAAAAAGAATGCTAACTCTGTTATCAGTTGCAGGAATAGAATGATATAGCATAAATAGCGAAAATGAATGAATAAAATTGATGACACAATGCTAATATTTTATGCACTAAATAGAGCTTACCTGTGTAGAAATATAAGTGCTGCAGCTGCAACTATTTCCCAAATTTTTTAAAATTTTGGACCCTCCTTTTAAATTTTATCTTGCCTGGATGTGTTTTGGATTGCTGAACTTTGTTGTCCTCTGTTACAAATTTGGATCTTTTGATTTTGAATTGAGGTACATTGTTTACCATTTTTCGGAATTTGAATGACTATCTTTGTTTGACATGAACTTGAAGGTTTTGGTTTATCGATAGTTTCCTTTTTGCTGTCAGTAGTTTATTGAACTGTGAATCAGGGCCGTAGTTCTCTACGTAGCCACCATTACGGAAGCTAACTAATAAATTTCCCGATGGGAATCATGTTTTTCACCGATGGCTTATCTCCTTCGTTTTCTGGTTTTCAGGGTCATTTTGCTTATTATTGTCAAAGCATTAGGCTTCTAAGTCGCCACCATTTCGGAGAACAGATGGAAAATGTTCCGATGGGTTAGTTCTTACCCTTGTCAATTCCGTGTTTTATTTCTTTTTCATTACTTTTTGTTTTCTCTTCGCTATTGAAACGTTTCATGACTTTGATCGAAATCCGTAGTTTGATTAGTTTCTACCATTGTGGCTCTTTAGCGAACTAACCATCCAAAATATAGTTGTTTCATTCGTCGATGGTTTGTTCTGATTTTCATCGATTTTTTTTTACCTGTGAAACCCTTAGTCCATGTGACTTCAGCCATTACAGCTCCTCATTGAACTAGTTGTCTGATGTTGTAGTGGTTCTGAGGTCCGATGATGCAATTTTTAGTGTTTATTTTGCTGACGTTTTATTTTTCCATGGAACCCTTAGGATGTATGGCTCCCGCCCTTGTGGCTCCTTAGTGAACTAATCCCCTGACGCTTAATTATTCCCCTCACCGACAGAAGTTTTTTCTTGCTGACATTTTCATCGAGAAGTTTATTTATTGGGGTGGGTTATTATTTTATTATTACCCTTGTGAACTTGCACTTGCTCTGTCCCTGTTGAGTTGAACTGTGCATCCGTGCTTAGCTGTCGGGATTTCCCTCATTTGGGGTGCTGCCGTGGAAGTGTTGGACCATCATGTCAACTGCAACTTGTTTTCTAGGTAGGACAACCATGGTTTCTCCTTTCTCTTGAGTTTATGAGTCGTTTTAGGAACTAGGGTGTTCCCCTAGTTAGGCTTTCCCCGTTGTTTGGTATTTGGCCATCTAAGTATGATTTTGTATCCTTATGGTGTAAGGTATCAGTCAGTTTGACAGTATTTGCAGTGGGGGGATCTTTTGGAGCCTATTTGTAAGCCATTATGAAATCTCAATCCTGGTCCAAAATTTTTGGTAGCTGGTGCAGACAAGTGTTACGCTGTCTGCACCGATTTTTTTTTTGTTTGCTTATGGCCATCCAGGGAGGGAGTTTTTGGTTCTCTTGTTGTCGTGGGTTTACCCTATTTTTCTGGGATGACAGAGGGTTTGATTTTTGGTCAGATTGGGATTTCAATGTAGGGACTCACTGATAGGGTGTTTCATTTTGGCGAGGAGTCGAAATGCATTTCGGTTTAATTGATGCATATTTCTATCAGGGTCATGTTTAGTTGCAGATGGACTGAGAAATTTTTAGACCTAGCTTGCAGAAGATCTTCTTGCCGATTATTTTCTATTATGCATTAATTTTCTGATAGTTTATCTGTTGAAAATGAATATGGAAGAGGTAAATGTTTTTATACATTTTTTCTTCGTTCTTAGAACACTGATTGAAAGCTCCAATAGCCTAAAGGCATGTTTAGTCTATGACAAAGCAACTTCTTCAAAGGAGATATGTCTAAAAGACAAAAGAAGAAGGCTCCTATTGCTGAGGGAGAACCAGATGTGGAAATAATTATTAAGGTAGAATACATCTATGAATATACCAGAGCTACTACTGAGGTAGAACCAGATTACAAGTGGGGTGAGATATATCAGATGATTTCAAATCAGGATTTGCCTGATGCAGGATTTGGAGAGCTAACCATAAATTCCAACATTGAGAAATCTACTCTGATGAAGGTAGCCACTAGACCTGAGCAGTTCCCATGCTCTGAGGTGATCGGCTGGATCCTACCTAAGGCAGATGTGACCACAAAAATCTTAGAAAATACTACCAAACAACGCTATGTTGCATACAGTCCTGGTTATGTCTCACTGACATAGCAACTACCTCCTACTCAAGTATACTTAGCTGAAAGTTGGCTAAAGGAGATAAATTTGGACCTGGTTGAAACACTGAAGAGAATGATGATACCTCAGAATAATTTTTGAACCAGGCCATTAGGAGAGTATGATACAGCCACTCTCTTGAATCCTTACAAGTTTATAGCATTGATGCTAAATAGAGCATTTGGGAGAGCTCATGGTAAAAGTTTCAAGTTGGGATGGATACCCATTATTTTTCATGTGGCCACTCAGGGGACCATATTCAACTCAGAAAACATAGTGTCCAACAGCCTCTCAGCCTGCATATCTTTAGCTTTGGGAGGGGTGTCCCAGAAGAAGTCTGAGTTCTATATGAGCTCCATCTTAGTGGACTATATATTATGTACCCAGCCATTTCCATCCTTAAGGTGCAATTGGGATAGGGACAGAACCCCTGTGTACACTGCATACAAACTATTTTGGGCACACAAATATTATAGCCACTATACAGAGATATGTGAACATTTCATTTTGCATTTGTACACTTTAATCTTCTTGACATAATGCAACTGTATGTTCAAGGAGGCATTCAAAGTCATTGAGGAACATGGGAGCTATTATTTGACTGAAGAGGGGATGTACATTAGAATGTATGGTTGCTCCAGGGAACCTTCTTTACTCCCTATGTACACCACTGATTATGTGGTACATTAAGGAGTTAGGCAAGTATATATATATGGTGTAGGAATATTCTTGTTTGAACATAAGAAGGCATCCTATCCTTCCATACCTTTCCAGATGGGAAGTTACAAATTTTCAAAGGTCAAACTAACTGGAAAATTCATACAAGAGTTGGAGCACTTTCACTTCGGGGAGATGAACTTCCACAGGAATGACTCCCAAAATAAGGTTTCAAAGCATTGCAAAGAAGAAAATGTTCGTTTTGAATACACAAAATTCTGGGACAAGGATGAAGAAATCTTCAGAAATGCAAAGAATATGACTGCATTGAAGAGAATATTTAAACAGAAGATCAGGAGTGTGGGTGGTAAAGGAAAAACCGCACAAAACAAAGTTAAAGAAGAAGAAGCCAAAAATAGGGAAGAGGATTCTAGGAGGCTAGCACAAGAGGCATAGATTTGGCTCAAGAATGAATAAGAAGAAAGAAGGAAAGCTACAAAGGAAGCAGAAAAGAAGGAAGAGGAAGAAATAAAGAAGAAGGAAGATGAAGAGATGAAGAAAAAACAAGAAGAGAGTGAAGGCCTAAGATTAGCAGGATCTAAGAAATACCAGCAAACTACTGACCCAATAGATACATAAGAAGCATAGGAGCATACCGATCAAGGGCATGGACAAGATAGTCCTGATCCTTAGGAGTCTACTGCAACTTCTGGAAGCACCCAAGAATAGGTTTTTTTTCTAGATTGAATATGATACCTTTTATGCAAAAGGAAGGAGAAGAGGTCCCTAATTTCAGCAGTATCTTCTATGACAAGGAGAAGAAGAGGATTTCCAATAGAACTAAAAAAAAAGTTGAAACAGGAGGACAATTAGGTATGATGATTACTAGTCAAACTTTGGTGCATGGGACAGATGTAGATCCACGACTGACAGCCAGAGTTGGGGTGGCATTAACCCAGGCCACTAAAGACAATGCCGATAGACTTATGAGAGACCTTGAGAGGTTAAGGAAAAATGCAGCACAATTAAAGGAAACTTTAAAAAAGGAGAGGGATGAAGGTTATAAGCTGAAAAGGAAATTTGAAGACATGCATAATGAAGTGAGGACTTCAAAGGAAGAACTCTAGACTCTGCATGCAAACAAGGTGACCTTAGAAGTTTTCATGGAAAAAATAGAAAAGGATGCTCATAATAGCCTATAAGAATTGCAGAGGCTACAACAAGATTATCAGGTGTTGAAGACAGAGAAGCATGACCTCAAAGTATCATATGAAACTTTGAGTGTGGGAAAGGAGCAGCTACATAGCAAAATTGCTGAGTTGGAGACACAGAAGGCCAATATAGAAGAAAGAGAAAAGCAATTGCAAGTGTAGGTAGCAAGTTTTGAGTGATAGATTGCTTCATTAACAACATCACTAAAGGATGCTAGTGAACAAAATACTGATATCCAGCCTGTGAAGGAGCATGTCCTATCTCAATGAATAAGAATGCACCAACTGAAAATTTCTATCGAAGAAGAAAGGTGTAAGATCTTACAGATAAATAGTAGGTTGGAAGAAATCCTAGACACTACTTGATATTTTGCATATAGATCTTAGGATATTTTGGAAGCCCTGACAGGAAGAATATTTTGGTTAGAAATAAACAAAGAAACCCTTGCAGAGCTACCAGCTAAGGATCGGCATAGTTTGAAGTAGGACCATGACTTATTAGAGTTTGCAATAAATACTGCAAAGGAATTTAAGAAGACTGTGAGGAAAATGAGAGGAGCCTATACTAAATACTGCAGAAGGGTGCTGGTCACATACAACATATGCCAAGTTGCTATAGAGCAAAGGTTGGATGCAATACTAGAGCATGAGTTGTTCATAAAACTACTACAGAGCAGGTACCAGGAGGATGAACAGAAGATACAACAAGTCAAGGATTTAGATGAGTAGATCCTAAAGAATGCAGTAGCTCATGCAGCAGTCAGCATCCATTTACTTGAAGATCAGCTACGCTTGAGTCTAGCAAGAATAGAGGTGGTTAAGAATCAGGCTGCAAAGTATGAGATCAACATCTATTTTTTTTAACCCTAAGAATTTGAAAGCATAGCAGGAAAGGCCCAGGCGTGGAAAAATTTCTTTAATGATCAAGTGGGGCCATCTTCATAAAAGTGCTCTATTAAATTTTGTTTTAAATGTAATATAGTGTATAATGTATGAGCACTCACTATAGGACAGTTTTGGATTGAAACGTTGGGGAAGCCCAAAAGTCATATTGGGGCAGACCAAAAGTTTTTCCTTTTTTGTATAAGTATAGGAGAGTTAGTTGTAGAGAAAGGAATTTATCCAAAATATATTTATGATACTATGTTGTAAGAAGAACTATTTCCTTTTGCAATAAAGAAATTACAAGTTTCTTGTTGGAGAAAGCTTTGTGGAAGTTTTCAAATTTTGTGTTATGGATTTGTTGAATGTGAACTATTTCATTTTCAGCTGTTATCCATTAACTGTGAGATCCGTATAACTCTTTGAACCTATTTTCTTGTTATGAATGCACTCTAGTATATTCTATGAAATTTCCACTGTGAGTAATGAAGGCTGTTCATAAACAATTAGCTATCTGGTTGTTCATATATCTATAAATGTTCATGTGTTTTGAAATACGTAATAGCTATCTATGATTTTTCTTAATGCATGAGCAAAAAAAATTACTCAATGATAATCTTTCTCTCTAGGGATAGGTTAGATAGTTGGTTTTGGTTTTTATGGCTATGTGTGATTTAGATGTGAGAGAGTTAAGACAAGAGCTAAGAACTTGTGCATCACATTGTGACTTCTCCTCATATTCTCTATCAATCTGCATTTTTAGATAGGCGCTTGCATATCATACTTAAATTCAAAAAACTAAAAATACACATGGTGGACTGGGCCGTAACCGGTAAACCATTTATTTTTGTTACTTGACCTATGGTAGTCGGACTGTAAACTGGACGGATTCCCCATACCAAACAGTAATAGGCTAGTTGGGAACGTTTGTTGGGGAGAATCCCTAACTGTTGTTACCTATGATTTTACAGGCCTCAACGGTTTTTGGTGCTAGAAGGAGGACCTCCAGTGCATGGCTATCCGAGGAAACCCATTTCCTTGATATTATTACACCGGTGATAGTTCTGAAAGCAGTTTGTTTCCCAATCCAATTCCTGAAGAGAAGGGTAAAGAGCATCTATATTATGTCGATAATGAAGTAGTTAATTATATGAGAAGACATACTAGGGCATATGTGAATAATATTGGAGGATTACCAATTATTAATGTCTTACCCAGAAGAGAATATAAGAATAAATACCATCCTATATTGGAAGACGCAGTGTTGGTTAGAGATTTTGAAGAACTGGTAGAAATAGCCTTACAGGAAGTTGTTCATCCTCTGAACCAGTTGGGCCCAGATACACCTTACTGTTCACCTATTCATACCCTTGTTCAGTCACCACCTCATTCTCCACCCAGACTCATGGAAAACATAAACGCAAATCAGCCACCCAATCCACCAAATCCACCACCTGCTTGGAGGGCTAGGTCACCTTTAAACATGGCACCCCATTTGCATGACTTACCTCAGGCTTTTGAGAAAATGTTTCCTAAGTTTGACCCAAGCAAAAAAAGATTGGTAGATGATCATTTGTAGAGATTTTACTTGGCTATAGAAGGACTAAGAGCTGGAGAACATGAAGATGTAGTTTGCATATTGTTTCCACATACCCTGAAAGGAGCAGCAGCCTCATGGTATTTTGCTCTGCCTGCAAACTGAATCCCATACTGGGACACATTTAAATGGATATTCAAAAGTAAATATGTATCCCATAAAACTCATGCAGCTCTAATGAAAGGGTTATGCACTTTGAAGAAAGAAAGAAAAGACAAAGTGCATAGTTCACCCAAAGGTTTGCTGCTTATCTTAAAAAACATTATGCAGCTGATAAGCCTTTTGATCAAGTTCTGATCGAATACTATACTTCAGCTCTAGGGCCTGACTTGGCCATGTTTTCTAAGATGCAAGTCAAACCTATGTTATCATAAACTTATGAAGAAGCTAAGAGAGTAGAAGCTAAAAAATATAGCATAGAATATTATCCTAAGCAGTCGGGAGAAAAAACTTTTGGTAAGAAAGCCTTATTACTGTCTAATCCTAATGAGGAGCAGTCGAATGACTTTGAAGGAATGGTGAACATGATGCAGAAGCTATCCAATAGAATAATAGATTTGGAAAAGGAAAAATAATCTTAGAAATCTTATAAGCCTTAATATAAAAGGAGAGAGGAAAAAAATCATTCTAAACGTCCTCCGCATAGCCCTGCATCAATGAATTTGACTGAGGTGGGTATGGATCATTTTTGCACCTTTCATTAGCATCCTCATTCTGAAAAAAATTTCCCTCAATGGATCAATTCAATGACATTAGTAATAAATCAGCTATTGGTCTCTAAACTAATAGAAGTTGATGAGGATGAGGAAAAGGGAAATAAATCCATAGAAAAACAAGGGGATGATGCTCTGGTTTTATGAGATTGTGTCTCACGTTTCGATACAGAAGACGAAGGTACTCTAAAGCATGAAGAGATATCATAAACAAATGTGACAACAAGGATCCAAGGTTTGTTAAATAAAGATAATTCAATAATTCCAAAGATTAATAAATTTCAAGACAATATGAAGAAAATACAAAAGAACAACACAGATGATAAAAGTAGTCAAGATCCAAAACAAGTCAAGATGCCTGTTAGGCCTATTGAAGACAAAGCTGATAATTTCAAGGAAAATCTCAAAGCACCTGAGATGCGGTACGAATTGTTAAAAGCACTTGAAGTACCAGAGGAGGAGCTTCCCACTAAGAGCCAACCTGTAGAAGAGATTGTTGAAGCAAGTGTGGGAGGTAAGACTAGGTTTAAAACCCCACCATACCTCTTGACCTTTAAGATTTTAAACCATAAGGTGCACAATTGTTTAGTAGACTCAGGGTCGTCAGTCAATGTTATGCCAATTTCAGTCTGCAAAAATATTAATGGACAACCTAGACCTACTACTTGGGAGCTTACGCAATTAGACAGGACCAATGTGAAAGTAGTTGGGGAAACAGAATATTTTCTAATTCGCTTATATGCAAATGAAAAGATATGTCAGTACATTGATATTTTAGTAGCAGACATACCTGATGGATATGGACTAATTTTGAATCGAGACTGGTTAGCAAGACTAAATGGGTATTTTGCTTCAGATTGGTCACACTTGTGGTTGCCTCAGAAGGGAAGTCGAAACTAGATTAAAATATTAAGAGAGCCCCACATGAAGCACAATGTTACTCAATTGGAAGAAAAAAATGAACCAGTGAGTTCTCTATTGGGAAATAATCTAATTGAGCTAGAACTAAGAGACTACCAAGTAGAAGAAGCTAGTAGTACATCAGACACCCAGCCTGATCTCTTTCGATTTTCACGGGCTAATGAGATTGATTGTAAAATAGTAGATGTAATTGTTTATTCAAGTACAATGGAATTAGATAATGATTAGGTCTTTTTAATTTTGTATTCAAGCCTAGCCCCTTAACTTACAAGTTGCCAGATTTATAAGGGTGGGCAGAGGACTGACCAGTTAATGGTTTAGTTCTCAAACTTTATTTTTCTTGATTTTTGTTTCTGGGTTATCTTGTACCTAAATAAATTGATTTGGTTGTTTATTTTGATTTAATTTATTTTTGTTTGTTCTAGTTTAGATTTTGATGGAATTCAATAAAAGAAGCAAACTTTTGGTTGCATGGAGATCATCAAAATTCTGGATTAACTAAAATCATTGATTATAAGACTGTGTACTATTGTTTTATCTGAAAGAATTTATTCTAGTTAGTAGTTTTCCTAAATGGCTATGAACACATTGAAGTCCTACTTAATACTATTTCGAGGCTCCATCCATCTCACATTTAAAAATGTCCTAGCGAGTGATAGCAAAAGACCCATGGAAAGGGAGCAAGGTAAACAATATATTATATATAAATGATCGCATGCGAAGAATTGAAAGCCAAAAGGAAAATAAGAGTAAAGAATCTCCTGAGAAAGAAATATGTATCAAAACAAAGTACTAAATCATATGAGTACAAAATTTCCAAAGTTCTTCTCCGTTCATGAGCTGAAAATTAAATACATCTCTCACACAAAAGGAAATTATGGATAGAGGAGCCTGAATATAAATTCAGAAAGAAAGGCATGCAAGAGGACTCAAAAGAAAGAACAAAAGTCCAAAAGCACAAAAAGTGCAAAATGGCATGGGAATGAGGAACAAATGAATATTTATGTTTACCATACGTTACAATCCTATGATGTCCAAGCTGGAAGCTACCCAAAGACAAAGGTAAAAAAATGAAACTCATATTCCTGGCCTCAAAAGAGTTATCTTGACTTTGAAATCTTGGTTTCCATTTTCCTAAATTGGACTATCATCAATGGTTAAAAGTACAAACATTTGCCATTTGGGAAATCCAGACATCTAGAAGAATTCAACATGTTGGTTTTATTGTCAAACAGTCTATTACTTAAGGAAGAAGTTGTCCAAAGATCTGGGTTCACCAAGTAGTTTCCAATTGTTGCAGCTGCAACTATTTCCCAAAATTTTTAAAATTTTGGACCCTCCTTTTAAATTTTATCTTTCCTGGACGTGTTTTGGATTGCTGAACTTTGTTGTCCTCTATTACAAATTTGGATCTTTTGAGTTTGAATTGAGGTACATTGTTTACCATTTTCTGAAGTTGAATGACTATCTTTATTTGACTTGAACTTGAAGTTTTTAGTTTGTCGATAGTTTCCTTTTCGCTGTCGGAATTTTATTGAACTGTGAATCGGGGCCGTAGTTCTCTATGTAGCCACCATTGCGGAAGCTAACTAATAAACGTCCCGATGGGAATCATGTCTTTCGTCAATGGTTTATCTCCTTCATTTTTTGGTTTTCAATGTCGTTTTGCTTATCACTGTCGGAGCATTAGGCTTATAAGTCACCGATGTTTCGGAGAACAGATGGAAGACGTTCCGACGGGTTAGTTCTTGCCCTTGCCGATTCCGTGTTTTATTGCTTTTTCATTACTTTTTGTTTTCTCTTCACTATCAAAACGTTTCATGACTTTGATCGAAATCCGTAGTCTGATTATTTTCTGCCATCGCGGCTCCTTAGCAAACTAACCATCTAACATATACTTGTTTCCTTCGTCGATGGTTTGTTCTGATTTTGCCCGATGTTTTCTGATCTGCGGAACCCTTAGTCCATGTGACTTCCGCCATTACGGCTCCTCATTGAACTAGTCGTCTGATGCTATAGTGGTTTCAAGGTCCGATGCTGCAGTTTTTAGTGTTTATTTCATCGACGTTTTATTTTTCCGTGGAACCCTTACGCTGTCTGGCTCCAGCCGTTGCGGCTCCTTGGTGAACTAATCGCCCGACGCTTAATTATTTCGCTCACTGATAGAAGTTTTTTCCCGCCAACATTTTCATCGGGAAGTCTACATATTGAGGTGGTTTTGGCACCCCAACAAATCCCCTTGATTTTGCAAAAATAAAGGGGGACCCATTAGAATTTTGTAAATACTTGACTCTTAATTTTCTTTTATCTTGCTTGATTCGGGAAGGTAATTTTATTGCCTTATTTCTTGATATTTCACTCTTTACGCTACTTGTTCTGTGAGTTGGTATCTCAACTTGCCTTAGTTGGATTGATTTTTTCTCAATAATATTTTGATTTAGGATCCCCTTATACTTCTTATCATGAAGTTTTAAACTACTTAAATATTGTTTGAAATATTTTATCATTTATAGATCTTCATGATTATATTCAAGTTTTAATAAGAGGTCCTAGTATACTTCCATATTTGTTTGTTTTGAATACTTTATATTAAAATAAGTAACATGAAAAACAAATAAATTGTTTTAATTTTCAACTAAGTTTTAGAATCTCATCTTTTTTTAAACTTTGAACAAAATTGAAGCATTGAAATTTATTTATACATGTTTTTCATTTTTTTTTTATATATAAAAGTTTATAAACAAGAAAAAATAGTGAATTTAACAAAATCAAGATATAATATTAATACTTAGTCAATTTCCAACAAGTATGTTTATCCCAAACTTCAGGTTTTCATGTTGGTGTTTTAATTGATACAAAGCTTCCAACCTTTAATATTTGTTATTTGATCATTTTTATGAAAGATATATGTTTTATTTATGAAAATGTTAATGGTTGAGTTTTTCAAATGGAAATATCTAATAGTAAAGTTTTCTCTCCCGAAGTAAATGATGATGCAAACTTTGTACCTGTTCTTTTGGAAAGTTGGTCATTGATTAAAATTATTGATTGGGGAAAGTTGGCACATTGAAAAAATTAGAGATCATTGAATTTGCTTTAATTGGTAACATGGTATTGGTTGGTGCTAGCAAAAATGGAAGGGATATATTACATCTTTTCTTACTATTACGCCAATAAGCTTGAAATTAGTGCGGAATCACCATGAAAACAACTACCTTAAGTATATGCTCAGAGCTCGGTATTTCAAATAGGAGAATCACACTTGTTTATGAAATGGTTGTCAAGAAATCATGCAGAATCTACCACGAGAAACAGATTGCAACATCCAAGGAGTATTTGTTTGCTAAAATGAAGCCAACATTGTTGTATAAACATTAATGTGGATACCAGCATGCAAGAAACAAATGTTATCAAGGCTATCACCATGTCAAACAAAAAAAATCCACCTTTATAAGTCTGTCATGATTTCCGTAGACACTATTCCACATGAATTAAAGTTTTAAAGAGCTCTTAACCAGCTCATGGAGATAATTACGCCTCTAATTGTTGGGATAGGTTCAATTGATCACTGATTTTATGCCAAGGAGTTGTAAAATAGAAACATAATATTTTTCAATGTCAAAATTGTTTTTTATCAGCGATCTGTGGTTTTTGATAATGTGTTTATTAATTTTTTATTGTATTTTTATGGAAGGTTTAAAGAACGTATCATTCTTATTGCCATGATATACTAAAATAAAGGATCATTCCATCCATGTTTCAACAACGTTAAAGAGAAATCATGTTACGAATCCGCTGGTCCTCATGCCATATTAAGATTATTAAAGCAGGAGATAATGGAGATCTGATACAATCCTGGGTATAAAGAAAATGACAAACAATAGGTTGCATCAGTTCATTTTTTGTTGCAGAATATAAACAGAGGCTATAGATAAGATAGAATCCCAAAAATGGTGTAGAGGGAGAGCATTTCGTAAAGTTTTGAGAATATTGCCGGATTCCCATCATTATTAAAGAGATGATTTTCTGCAGCAAATTGCAGGAAAACTAAGATGAAATAACAAAATCCGAGATATGGGTTTTTTGCAGAACAAAATTGTTTATTAGACACTTGAGGAATCTCTTGAAAAAATTGAATTATTAGAGATATTTTCCAAGTTCTTTGAACACATTTTTTTTCAGTTGCGGCCAGCATGGAATCAGTTCACTTCTATGTTTTCTATTGGTTTGTATTGGACTATTTAAACAATAGCAGGGATTGCTTTGCTGAGGGGATGCTCCAGGAAACTGGATGAACTTATTTTTCCATTTTTATATATTTTTCTCTATTAGGGATGATCTCCATAAACCAGAGAGATGATTGTGTTTCTCTTTCTGTTTTGTTTTCTTGTTCCTATACAAAACTAAATTTTCTCATGGAACTAGAGACGGAGGTGTTTCCTAAGGCTGATACATCAAAACTTTTTTGAAGCTATGGTGCTTTGAATGGACATTGGAACCTGTTCTCACAACTTTCTAAAATTTCTTTTATGGAGTAATTGAAACAGATTACTTGTTCTGTTCATCATTATATTATGTGGGATTGAAGCAAACTGTAAACTTTGCTTTTAGCTTATGCTTCATTTCTTATGATCTGAGTCTTTTAAAACTTATTTTGAAAGATAGTGATTTCTGTTGCATTTGATCTATCAGCTGATATTGATTTAGTTTGCAGAATTAAAAGCATCTAACATTTTTTTTGTGATCTTAATTTGTTAATTTGTAAGAGCTTTGAAGTTTTTTTTTAGCATGTAATAGTTTCACTACTACATTTCGATCCAAAATCCGATGGTTAATTCCAACGGCACGTGGATTTTTTCTTTTAAACCTACCAAAAATCAGAAAGTTTAATTTTTTTTTAAAATTTTGGTCATAAGCGTCGCTTAAGCGATGGCTAGCCTAGAAAGCGTCGCTTAAGCGACGGCGCATTGGGTGAGTGGAAACTACAATATATACAAAGCAAAATTCCATGTAAGTTTGAACTAGTTAATTTCATTACCTCTAGCCTCCAACTATATCTTCCTTAATGTCTATAATAACACCTTCTAGGAGATTGATTTCACACTCAATTGTTGTCATATTTAGTTTGAAGATAACTCAAAGTCAAACCATGAGATATCACCAATCTATTTTGATTTCAAAGAATTCATTTCCTTGGTAAAAATGAGGAATTGATCAATTTATTTTACCATCATATTCCCAATTCCAAATGACATATGAATAAGTTATTTTTTTAACCAGGATTGAAGTAGGCCCATTTCAAACCACATCAACATATTTACAATCAGAAAAATTTGGCATAAATGAACTTTGTAATAAGTCTAAGTTTTCCTTCAAAAACACATACTTGAATCATGATATAAATGTCTCCATACAAAACCTCGCTCCTAATATTGAGTGATTACTCATTTCCTTTGTTGGAAATCTATCTGGTTCTTCACCTGTGACCATTTTGCTTGCACCTTAAACAAAAATATCGTGTATAGTATGAAAATACTAAGGGTTGGTTTGCCTCCACAAAATGGGGTTTCATATTTGAACATATTTGACTCCTAGGTCCACATCTCCTCATAAGGACAACCCCTCAAAGTTGTTACATAATACCAAGGCATAAAGAAAATATGAATCTATATGGAACCTTATAGTTTTGGGGAATTCGGTATATTGTTGTGAAATTTCATTTTATATGACTCTTCGTCGATCCATAACTTATTAAATGAACATAATGTATGGCATATGCTACACACCTATCAAATTATCAAATTGGGTTGTACGAGACATTTGACAAGGAATAGACTTCTGCAGATTCACATTTAAACTGCCAAGAATGGAAGCTCATGCAGTAGTACTGTACATAGGGGTTTTGAATCTGATATAATCGATGAATAGAAGCGGGTTGTGAGAAGGAAGGCGCCGAAGAGTAAGGAGTTAATATTGATTGTTTCTCCTTGGAAACAGCCCTATGAGAGCCCTTACACGGCGTATTCGGATGAGGAGGAGCCTTTCGGGGTTTCGAAACCGAGACTTAGCTGGGGGATTGAAGTGCTGGATTGAGAAGATGAGGAGGAAAGGTTGAAGATTGATGGCTTATGCGGCTCTGATTTGGTTTCTTTTTATGGACTGCGAAGGAATCAGAAGGATTGAAAGGAGACCTAGTAAGTTCGCTTGGCTCGCTGGCCCTGATAATCTGTGTATGCACATTGTCACTTGGAATATGAATGGAAAGGTACAAAAATCTATCTATGCTCTTTAGGAACAAATTTCTTCCCTTTGTAGACCCTCAAGGTTTAGGAGACTCATTCAGACCTGCAACATTTTAGCAAATCAGGGATGAATGTCCTCAAAATCTGCTAAACTGACCTAACACACACTACCAGATTCGATCACAGAAAACAAGGAAAACACATAAGGGCCAATTGCTCAATCTTTATTAAATATCCAGACCTGCTGGAATTACAACAATAGAAATCAAGTCTTCAGGAATCTTTCAAGCATAGGATTTTGAGTCTTCGTTTTGAGGAATTTGAGGATGGGAATATTAGGTCACTTGAAAGGTCTGGGTTGAATGACAGAGAGGGCTCTTTCTCTCCATCTGTCTATTCTTGCAGTAGGATAAATTCCAGTGTAGAGAGAGTAGATAGCTCGGATTTCTGGGATGGGTAGACGAGAGACGTTGTGCAGAGACATGCTAAGGAAGCAAAGAGTGGAAGGATATGTCTGGATAAATGGAGTGATGCTGTGAGTTCTTCACGGCCACAACAAGAGCAAGGGGATACATTCTTTCCGGAAATTTTGCTGGGACATGGCTTAGACTCTGGTCCTTTCAATCCATTGCAGTCAGATGACTATCCTCCTTTGACTCAAGCAAAATACCTTACTTTGAATGGGAGGGATGGTCGGAATAAATATGATATTGATGGGGCAGAGAGCATGGCAATGGATTCCATTAAAAATTCCCTAGAAGAAGATAACCTGACACTATGGGAATGTGTTGAGAGGTTGTTTTAGAGGGTGCAGCAGCTAGAGAAAAGGACACACAATGATCAGCTAGATATTGAATGGGTTGCAACAAAGAAGGTGCTTCAAAAAAGTCTAGCAGCCTATTCAGCTAGTTTGAGAGATGGATCGAATAAATCTTTTCAAAGGCTTTCCAGCAGGGGAGAAGCTGGTGAAGAACGTTCAGATGGAAGTGATGGATCATCAAATCTCAATGTCAACAGCTCATCTTTAGGAGAAAAGGTGACTGAGTGTGAGAATGAAAGTGACAGAAAGTCTGGTATGAGTTCTCTCTTTGAAGAACGAGATTCACCTTCCCATATACATGAATCACTGATTTTGACAAAGAAAGTGTTGCATACCAAATTAGTACCTTGTTCCAGGGAAGGATCTAAGTCCTCTCAGAGTCTATCTGCAGAGGATGAGGCGGTGTCTGATAGTCTGATGGTCAAAGAGATTGTAGAAGAAAATGACAAACTAGACATGAAAGGCATGTTGACGCAAGAGGAATCAATCGCCATAAAAGATTCTTTTACTCAACCTATGGAAGATGGAAATAACAGAAAAACTAGCATCAGTGATGTTTCTGATCAAGAAAACAGAAGTACAAGAACAAAAAGATGCAACTCTCTAAAAGGAAATGGGGTAAATATGACTGTAGTGAACAAGGAAGTGATAACTGTACATCATGATGGCCACATGAATAAAGCAAGGCATGTTGTTGATAGTCATCCTGTGGAACTGAGGCCTGAGACTGAATGTGATTCCTTCCAAGGTGAATTTAAACATCTTATTCAGAGAATACAATCATTGGAAGAGGAGAGAGATTCTATGAGAGAGGCAATTCAGTATTTGAAAGGACAAAATTCACGTTTAGCATAGTTGAACCGGATAGCGCCAGAAGGTTATGAAGGCCAGACACCATCTCAAAGCAGGAATGTAACTAAAAGACTGCCTCCACCCGAGGGCTCATCAATTTTTTCTTTAATAAAGGTATCCTTGACTGACTGTTTTTCTAATGTTAATATAATTCCTTTTTCAATTGCTAAATTCTTTTCGCTTCTCTCTCTCTTTCCTCATTCATATCTGTTCTTTCAACATACAAAAATATATACTTATTCTATTCTGTTTGTTTGTATGTATTTTCTAATTATAATATGCCTTCTTTATTTTGGAAAACTTACATGCACGACACAGTAAAATGTTGCATTGTACCGTGTCAAAAATGGTGGGTGATCAATTGTATTAGTTTTGTTCTTATTGGCATGCTTACTCTTTGTTAAGAAAATACACTTTGACCACATGCAATATTAAGTGCTATTTTGCAATCATTTTAATTATGTTGAGTAATTGAATTGATATGGATAAACAAAATTTACCAATGATTATATGATACCATTTTCTCAACTAAAATTAATATTACTACTACCATACCGTGGGTTGAAAACCTGTGATGAAGATGTTGATTCATTGGCCCGAGGAGGAGGGGAAACACTGGAGTGACTGGTACTTGCAAGAGGACGTTGCCGAACAAAAGGATTTGTAGAATCTTTTGACGCACTAGCAGAAAACAACTGTCTTCTATTCTAATGTACCTTCAAATTCTACAGAGTATACAATTCAACCTCATGTGAATAAGTCCATGTAGGAAAAATTCAAACAATGATATCAAACACTTAATTAAAAGAGTAAAACAATCCTATCTACACACTTCGGATGAAGCTCTTACACTACAGCCTATGACCAATAAAATTTACAATAACCATAAAGTTGACCAAGAATCCATGAACCACTGATGAATTGATTTGTTATGGACTAATCAATTGTTCAGGATGTATTGGTAAATACAAAAGAATTTTTGGTTACCTCAGTTCGCATAGTTAACACCTCCTTGAACTCTTTGGTAGTTCTCATCAATCGGGTTTTTAAGTTATCCACAACTGTAGTTGAGTGTTCTGTTGTGTGTTTTGAGGTATTCCCACTTTCATTTTGAGAATTGCAGAGGATTTGCAGGTTTGTAACAGCATAATTTAATGCAGTAATATCCTGCTTGATAACAACTGTAAGCTCTTGGATCTGTACAGTTGGATCATCAAACACTGATGTTCTTTTGGCCACTGCATAAAAAAGCTACAAAATGTCATGTTACTCGTTCTCAAGCAAAACAAAGATTTTAAATAGAACCAAAAACTGGAGCATTGCTCCATAAAAATATATATATATATATATCCCTCCTAAAAAGCTTCAAACTGATTGATGAAGAATCTTTCAAAATTCGACTCCTTGAGTCAATCAACAAATTACAGAATTTTCAATGAGAAAACATGGCAAAAAAATTGGTCAACGTAAACCCTAGGTTTCTATTGTGAGGTAGCAAGTACATTTTATTGTTGGTTCCAAAAATATGTCCCAAGGGGCTGCACCACATAGCACGGACTTCCTTTTGCGTAGTTGATCTATTCTGCCAAATTTGCCTGGGGCTTGCACCCGGCGCTCATCCCCTTTTAACATTGCATAATCTCACATGATATAATAATAGACCCATGCATGATTGCAGCCCATATCCTTCTAAGATTAAAAAAAATACCTTTGGCAGTACAGGTATGTTAAAATACAAAGAGAGCAATAGGCAAGAAAGGTATTCAATGTTGAAATAGTGTCACATAGCATACAAGAGTTTCTCAGTATCCCAATAAAGTCAGACTGATATGAATTTATTGCTTGTGTAAGCTTTATTGCGCAAGGAACTTCAGTTTTAAGAAAACATATCAAAATTTGAAACAATTATTAGAAAAGCAATTATGAGTCTACACTCTAGAGCTAGTCCTGAATGGTTGAAGAACAAAAATCTAGTTTCTACTCGAAGAATCAGGACATTCCAAGATTTACATGAAGTCATCTGAATCTATCTCTCAACTCCTTGTATTTATACACCATGAGTTGAGAAAAAAGCATATTTAGCTGGCGACGAGATCATAAAAGGGTAGTCCTGGAGGACATGCATAAAACTGGTATATGTCTGGATGACATCCAATTGACAAATAAAATGTCAACTCCATCTGATAATTTCAAGAATCATATAGATAAGGGTATGCCTTTTATCTTTTATGAAGCTCATTATACCAGCTTCCAATTTTGTCAAAGATCTGCAAAAAATAACTCTTGGAAACTTATTCAGTGACTGAAACGGCCTTTACTTTAGGCCCCAGGGTGTATGCATGCTTATTTTGAAGGATTTATTACTCATCTACTCCATATAAAGTTTAACAAAATATTATGCAAAAACACAGAAACTTGCAAACAATATTGATTCATTTTAATGATCAATCTAGTCATCATCCTAAAGCTTTGAGCTTGATGATGGCTTATTTGATCAACGGGACAAGAATTAGAAATCCAAGATTAACAAGATACAATCAAAAACTCTGAACACTAACTCATTCTGAACTAGAAATTGTGAACCTCACTTGGGACTGTTACAGGACTCACATGAGACATAATAATTTGAAAGATAATCGATGAATCTAGGGTAAAGACCCAATGAACATTATCTACATCTAGATTTCAGGATGGAGATTATCAGAGTTCTCAAGATTAATCAAAGAAATTGATCCGATCACTTTGTATGAACTCGCAATGCCTCCTTCATGCTGATATAAGATACTTATGGTTGAATTTGCTAACTGAATCAATTACATGCCAACTTAGCATCATGTGCCTGTCACCATCAGAGTGGGTCCATTATGTTGGTCCCAAGCTTGCTTTATTGATGTCAATGTCTTATAAGTTATTGCCATCAATCTTAACACTAACCTAGGAATGCACATGGATGCCATTTCTAAAGTCAGATATGGATCATAACTCCCCCTTTTTGGATGGTGATACACCCATCATCTTCATTGAACCATTGGTTTGAGTCAATGACAACTTGTGTATCAAGCTGATTAAGTCAACCATCTAATATCTATAGTTCTGAAGGAAAACATCTTTTTTGACCCACTTGATATTATTTTTTTAATAATTATTTTTTTTTACCCACTTGATATTATTTTTGGCAAATAATGTGGCATTCCACACACAATCTCACATTTTTCCCAGCTGAGTGGATGTGTCATTTCGCTGGACAAAAGTTTCTATGTGCTTCAACTGTCTGCATTATTTATGTGATAGATTATACAGCTTGAACTGTTGCTAGTTATAAAATACCTAGCAGAGTAGAAATCTTTGGCTTACAGGTGTGAGGAAATGCTGGTTTGAGTTCACAAATATAAGGAGCACCATACATAACTTCAGAGTAGCTAGGCATTCCACCATTTCTTAGATAACATATAACTGTGATTGATTTTGGCAGTAAGACTTATATTGTGGATATAATTAAGTAGTGGAGCAATTATCCTTGGATCTTGTGGCAGGACCATCTACCAAAGTCACTATTTCTTTCTTTGTTGTGCTTTCTTGTCCTACATTGTAACTGATAAAGTCTATACACTCATCCTAATGGTTAAACTTCAAACAAGTTCAAAGTACATATAAATACTTTTAAGTCTATTATTCACCTCAAGGCAAGGAATGTGAGAAGATCTAGTTTGTTCTATCTATTGTCTTATGTTTTAAAATTTACGAAAAGCATGGAGTGTGCCAAAGCTTATTCGTTTAGCATTCCAAATAAGGATATAATTAGTTTATGAATTTGGGTCCTTAATATTTATTTGCAGTATAAATTTATGATGTTCAGTGTTTTTACTTTCTTAAGAATAAATTCTGATTAGAATTTTTTAACAAGCACATTTTATCATGTACAGGTTTAGGATCTGATGATCTATGGATTGCAAATAGATCATATAGTTTTTTTGATAGGCCATGGGAAGAAATACCTGAAACATCGTTTTACCAAACTCTAAAATTTGGAGTGGTTTTTATCTGCTCTTTTACATCTGTTGTTGGTCCCATCTATTTATGGCAATGAAGCATTGTACACAAGCAGTCTGAGACTCTGAATCCTATGGATGGGAATGATGGGAAAGAGGCCCCGTCAACTAGTAATACTATCTTCCTCGGATGAGGATGATTGTACTAAAAATGTGCTCTCCTCAAATATTGTTGTTTGTGATTCAAAAACGAGAGCTTATGGTGAACAAAAGAAGCTTAAGGATGGCAAGGGCTATTCTTGTCCTGGAATTCAGTTGCAAAAAACAAACCTTTCGAGAACTAAGGTAACATTCTTTGGTTGTTACATATCCATCTTAATTGCAATTTAAATGACATTGTGTAAAGGCATGCTTATTTTATTATAATGAAAAATTCTAATGCTTATCATGTATGATTATTTGGAAGGGATTTTTCAGTTCTTATTTGCAAATTATCCTTAAAAGATTGCAAATTATCCATAAAAGACCAGTTCGAAGATTTGTTTTTTGCTCATGATAGAAGTTACCAGCTTTGTATTAAACAAGTTGCATAGTATAAGTTTGTGTTTAAGTTTGTAGGAAATAAACTTCTGAACCAAAATCGCAAATAAAAAGCGCCAGATTGTGCTTTCTAGCTATTTTGCTACCAAAACCAGCGTAGCCTTTGTAGATTTTGAGTCTTAAGGAGTCATCTCCCAAATTGGACCCTGTGGATGTCCTTATAATAAGAATGCGAGCTACAAGAACAAGAGCATCATCAGTATAAGCAAACCTCCCATCCTCTACCTTCAGAACTTGATTTACTAGGTGTTCTTCAAGTTCGATGGATAAGGCACGCCTCATAACAAGTTCATGTAACAGGTTAAAGCATGCTTTGTGAAAATGTTCAAGGAAGTGTTTTTCATAGGACATATCTGAAACACCAGCCCCCTCCATTATTTCATCAACTGAAAGCTGTGGCTATAGCATTCGTAAAAGAGCAATGAAACTCACAGGCTGAGAATGGAACTCGGGAGATTCCCATTCTGAATTGAATTGAAGGTTTAACTGCCGATTTTGACCAATTCAACCCCCCTGATCTGTCAATTCCCTATTTTATCCACTACACCCTTGTGTGTCTATTGGACTGTGTTACAACTTACAACTTTCTGCAGTGATCTAGTTATTAGTTTCTCTGATTTGGAGTAGTAAGCTGTTCTGCAAGTAGTTGCTGCAGTGCAAGGTTATTTCCCACCATGGCCATTATAAGAGTGTGTTTGCTCTATTTCAACCTTGCTTTTCATCGAAAGTTAAAATTTATGAAATTAGAAAATATGTGAAGCACACTTATTTCTGTTTAATATCCTATCTTTTCCATGGGTGATGATTTGCTGTAAATTTCTTTGCAGTTTTATGATGTATTCTCTGGAATAGCTCTTGAATGTTGACACCAGCATTTTGTGGGCACTGACATGGGCTAGAAAGCCACTAGAAAAGAAGTGGCTGAAGCATATCATTGCTCCGGCCATGGATTATTTGTCAATACTTTTGTCAATCCGAGGAGAAATCTTTATTTGAATGGAGTATACCCTTACTACTTTGGACAGCTCTCAAATGGTTTTCAATTTCCCATTAAACATTGACAGTTGAGATTATTCAAGGAAGGAAATAATCTCGGGGAACAACACCATCTTCATAGAATTCCAAAGACGTTAATTTTATGCACAAATTCAGTTAGAATCAATAACTTTGTATTAGGAGGTTGCAAATATCTATGAATTAGCATATAAAAAGGTATAATGGGCTGGTTTTTGTTAAATCTGTTTTATTCATAACCATCAGCTTATTTTTTTAACTTAATAATAAAATAAAATAACTACAAACCAACCAACAATGTAATAGAATAATAAATTGATGGACTGGAATATTTCATAGGATACAAGGAATTATTTGAGTGCCCATGGATAACAGAAACTTGGTTAATGGAACTTTCTAATTGAGTATATCCGAGTCCTAGAAAATCTTGAGGCCTCTCCAAGCTAGGTGCAAGAGAAAAGGTAGAGAGGGACACCAAAAAAGTAGAAGTACAAGACAATTTAGTGCTGTATAACTACCAGATAAGAGATGAAATCATGTGGTAAAGAACCTGCTTTAGAATGTTATATTGGGTTGAAGTTAGGCAATCCCCATTAAGTTGAGTCTCCTACATTCAAGTCTACAAACTGCGGACATGAGTAATGCGGCATTGGGTAGAAACCTCAAATTTCTCAAATATAGGGGAAGCTTTTTTTATTCCCATTCTGAGTAATGTGCTTTTTTCATGTAAAATATGGTGTTCATTGACAATTTGTGTGTGCATGTTTTTGATAGAGAGAAAAGGTGCTTATTGTCATTTTGTGTGCAACAAGGCATGTTCTATGTGAGAAACAATTGTACTTTGAATTCCTCCAAAACCAAAGGCCAGAAAATATCCATGTAATGATCAGGTGAGAGAAACAAAGTAGGGACTTGTGTCAAGTTACTTGCCTGCAAATTCTCTGTTTCACTTCCAGAAAGACTAATTCCAACCATAGAGAAATAATTTAGTTCTAGAATTCATTTGTACCAATCATCTAGTCTAGGAGGTTTACACTTTCTCATCCCACTTTGCAGCCTGTCAAATCTACCTTTATTGTTCTCCAATGGGATCTGAAGGTGGATCAACTGATGCTTTGGAGGAGCTGGAAGCTTTGGTAATAATGTTTGCACATTTCTTGCAACATCAAGTGCAACTTCAAGAGGATCATCCTTCCTAGAAGACACCAACTCCTTTAAGAGCAAATCATCACCAGATTTGCAGACAGTTGATGGTTTATGCACCCTGGATATTCTAGCTATATTTTCAGCATCATATTTTTCATCCCCAATGCCATGTGACTCTAAACTAGTTCCAAAATTTGCTGCATCTCGAGTTCTATTTAAAATCTTGCTTTTGTTAAAATCTTTCAAGCTTTCTTGTATTTTCTAGCTAGAAACATGTTTTTCATCACCAACAGTAGGTAAAGACGACGAATTATACAATGATATTGGGGGAGTGCTGACAGGAACATTAAAAATCAGGTCAGAAGGTTGTGGAACTATACTGCCTCTGTTATCAAACGATTTGTGTGTAAATGGAGGCTCTTTTATACCAGAGTTACTAGACCCCGTAGTAGTATCTATAGTACAGATCTTATTATAGCTTGTACCCAAATAAAAATCCTGTCTGCTATTACTATAACTCTTATGATTTGAGAGAGAATTGTGAGATTTTTTATCAGCTTGTATAGTCTTTTCAATTTCACAATATAGTGGCTTCTGAAATCCACCTTTTGCACATGAATGTGATTGTGAAGGAGCACAACTCTCTCTCTCTGTTAAAAAAATGGCCCTGCTCAGCAATTGTTTAGGGCCTAGGTTAATTTTTTAAATTTCTGTCTAAAATTTCTTCTTGTGCAAAATACTCACTTGAGAAGACAATTTCATAACATGGGAATTTTATGAGAGATAGCAGCCTTCATTCTTTATTGCTGGACTGAAATAAATCATGTTCATAGGTGTAAGGGGGTTCTGCGTAGGAAATGAAAGCCCTTTTGTGATTTCCTAGTGTTAAACACACAAGAAACTGGACCCTGTGGATGTCCTTATAATAAGAATGCGAGCTACAAGAACAAGAGCATCATCAGTATAAGCAAACCTCCCATCCTCTACCTTCAGAACTTGATTTACTAGGTGTTCTCCAAGTTCGATGGATAAGGCACGCCTCATAACAAGTTCATGTAACAGGTTAAAGCATGCTTTGTGAACATAATCAAAACTGTGCCTATTTTTGTATTACTCATGACTAAATATTTTATTGGAAGGGATTTTCTTTTTCAATTTATTTATTTATTACATTCTCTCAATTTGGTTTGTTGAAAGATCACATTAATATGGATTTTAGGTAGTGATTAGACTAGAAATATTACACTAGTCTTGCTAGTGCATCACAAGTCTACCTTTGATTGTGAAGGAGAACAACTCTCTCTGTCTGTTAAAAAAATGGCCTTGCTCATCAATTGTTTAGGGCCATGGTTAATTTTTTAAATTTCTGTCTAAAATTTCATCTTGTGCAAAATACTCACTTGAGAATACAATTTCATAACATGGGAATTTTATGAGAGATAGCAGCCTTCATTCTTTACTGCTGGACTGAAATAAATCATGTTCATAGGTGTAAGGGGGTTCTGCATAG
>LPNX010154069.1:75176-95875 GCA_001517045.1 Pseudotsuga menziesii
ATTTGGCAATTTCATTAGATAGTCTCCAATGAATTTTGATAATATGTTTTGGTGTCCATAAGGATATCCTCTATATAGCATTGGATGGAAGTATTGAGTTACGGATCTACTCCATGAGTTTGTGCAAAGTAAGTAGGCTATTCTAAGAGAAGAGTCAAGCGATTCATGAGAAGAGGTTGTGCTCATGAAAAGAAGGTGCATAAAGAGTAGAAGTTAGATTAGCATAGTTTGAGAGTTGCATGTAATGATTGAATTGAGGATGATTTAATGGATAATCAAAAGGTATGTTGGGCTTCTTATGAGCATAAATTAAAGAGGTATTTTAATTTTAATTTTAATTTTTAAAAAAATCACTGCCGTCGCTTAAGCGACACCTATATCTGTCGTTTATCCAACGCTTTCCCATGATATCCATCGCTTAAACGATGCCTGTAGTTGTCGTTTATACAACGCTTGCCCATGATATCCATCACTTAAGCGATGCCTGTAGCTGCCGCTTATCCAACACTTACCCATGATATCCGTCGCTTATCCGATGACCATTCTGTCGCTTTACCGACGGCCTGAAGATTATTTTCTCAAAATTTTTTTACTACCGTTGAAGATATTCCGTCGCTTAACCGACACTTTAAATTTAACTGACGGTTACTTAGGTGTCACTTAACTGACAGTTACTTAGGTGTCAGAAAACCGACAACAAGTTTTCGACGCTTAAAAAAAAATCAAAGTGTCGTACATGCGACAGGGAAGTGTCGAAAATCCGACATGAAGGACGTCGGATTTTTGGTCAAAATGTAGTAGTGTTTGATTGTGAGAATGTTCTTCAATTTAAATTATTTATCTTTATCTTGTAAATGCAAGCTGAATTAATATTAACTTTAACTCATGCTCTTGGCCAAGATAGGTAGTCTGAATTTAGCTTATCATAGAATAAAATTAGGAGCTACTATTTTCTACACTTAGCTTAAGATAATCTTTAGGATTAGTTAGTCATTAGGTTAAATTTCTTTGGTTTGTTAGCAGTTTGGTTTGAGTAAACTTGCCACACACACACCCTAGAAAGACACTCTATTGTGAGAGCACATCATACAGGCAGCGTGGCCTTAATCCTGTGAAGGACAATTACTTTAAACACATACAAGATTGCGTTAAGTCGAGTGTGTGGATTTTCTTTCTGTAAGTTGGCCTAGGACAGTTTTTCCGGACAAAAAATGGCACTACAAGGAGGGCTGAGGTAAAACAAATGATTTCATTTTTTTAAATTATTTAAATAATCGTTTAGCCTCTAGCTCTTGTATTTCAATTTTATAATTTTATTCTTTTAGTCACATGTGTGCTTAAGGGTTGGTTGGATGACAAGCTAACCATTTGAAGAGTGAATTAATATTGATTGTTTATCATTCATGGCTCATGCCCAAATTCCTGTTTGGGAAATAGTTTTTAGTTTTACATTAATTG
Source organism: Pseudotsuga menziesii (assembly GCA_001517045.1). NCBI lineage: Eukaryota > Viridiplantae > Streptophyta > Pinopsida > Pinales > Pinaceae > Pseudotsuga > Pseudotsuga menziesii. The sequence continues at coordinate 76,635 of LPNX010154069.1, forward strand.
ATATTCCCAATGAGACAGTTAACCTCTTGTCGAAACTTGAATTTGATGGTGAAGGTGATATATCTGCAAGGAAACACCTCAAGATGTTTTTGTCTAAATGTAATAAACATAAGATTATTGACCTTAGTGCTACTTGCAAGTTATTTGCTCTTACTTTCAAAGGATGAATCAAATGCTGGTTGGAAACATTTCCACCTAATTTCTTTTTTACATGGTTTCAATTTTCACATGAGTTTTTAGATAGTTTTAAAGATTGTGATTCTAATAAAATATGTAGTGAATTGCAGGCTCTTCGAAGGAAGAAAGGTGAATATTCAGAAGACTTTTCAGTAAGGCTTTCTCATATCCTTTGCAAATTTCATATTACTGATTTACCTTCTGAATCTGATCTTTTAAATATTGTTTTCAACTCTCAAGTTCCTCTTATTCAACAAAATCAAGGCATTTCTCAAAAGGATGTTTCAACAAATCATTTACCAACCCTTCTAGAAACTTCTTCCTCTATCATTGATTTGGATACTTCCATAAGTTCTAACCAGCCCCAAGGTGACAAGATCGAAGTAGAAGAGGTACCAACTCCTTTCGATGATTATTCTCTTCTCAAAGGAGAAAGGCATACTTCTGTTATCCAAAATATTGAACCTATATATATTAAGGAATCAAATGGGAAATAACTTATTCATGATGAATTTATTTGTATAGATAGAGAAGTTGATTATGTTGATGAATGACAATATTCAGATTCTTTTGTTAAAAAAATAGATCAAGATGAATTAATTATAAATCAAACTATATGTCCACCATTTTTTGATTTTTGTACTATTTCTTCTTTTGATTCAATTATCAAAGAACACAAATATGTTAATGATAATTTTATGTGTTCGAGATATTCAATAGAAAAAGTCAAAGAAGATGACATGAATCTTAGTTGCTCAGCTAAATGTTGTTCATGAAAAAAGATTAATATTTTTCAAGAAAAGATTGATAAAATTTTTTATTTACACGAACGATTATCAATTAATCTTGATCTCGAATCAATTTTATATTGAATCCTTAAAGGTACATCACCAAATTATATTGAAAATAATATGGTAATAAAAGAGAAATCTTTTGGAAATATTAATGATCTTTCTAAATTGAGAGACTGTTTTAATTTCCTCACTTCTAATTCTTAGTTTTCTATTTATCCTGATTTATTTTCTAATTTTGATATGCATAAGATTCCATCTGAATTATCTAACTATGTGACTTCAAAATCACATTTTTATGAGATATCTAACATTGATGATTCACTTATTAAGCATGAGTTTAAGGGATTGGGAAATATTTCATTATTAAATAATCATTCTATACAATATTTTAAAGAGAAAGAAGGTGTATTGCAAGATGGTTACAGTCAACTGATATTTGATGAGAATAAAACACCAATTTTTGTTGAAACTAAAAATGTTTGTTCTCGTCAGAAATACTTATATGAGAGATATAATTTGATTGGTGATAATAAAATATTTGCTGAAGAGTTTCCTATAACTTGTGATCACCAAAGACTTACATCTCTTTTAATTGATTCATCTTTAGTTGCATATCCTCTTAACAATATTACTTCATTCAATATCAGGTCACCACCGATTCACTCACCTATTACATCATTTCATGATCCTACTTTGTATTTGAAACCAATTCTTCCAATTGTTAATGTGACTAATGATAGTTATTTGATTCTTCAAATTGATTCACCTAAGATATGTTTGCCACCTATGGATTTCATGTTGGTAGATCATACTTTGCATTCTAAGTTTTATGACAGGATTGTGGAGTGGCTCGAAAATTCTTATCTCAAAAGGTTTCCAAAAACTAGTAAATTTGTCTTATCATTATATGTTTCAAATGGTAAGGATGATAAATTTATTTTTAGTTTTCTCTTATTGACATATCATTTCTGGTTACTATTAGGAAAACATGTCATTCTTATAGGATTAGGGATGCTTCGATGACTTCATTGGCTATTTCATTTTACTTGATTTTCATTACAATTGACTTCTTTTGTACATAGTTAGGCTTAGGTTTAGATTAATTTTTCTTCATTTTTACCCTTTCTTGTTTTGTTTTGAATAAATGCAGTTATGAAGATGATGCTAACTTCAAGAGGTGACACTTATCGATACATTCAGGGATTTTTTTTACCTTTGAATCTCTTGCTTATAATTATATTTATTTAAAATTTTCTTGTTGAGTCATATATCTTTTAATTTTTTGACTTAATTTGGAAAATGTTTTATACATTCTTATGATCATAAGAAATAACTTTTAAGAAAACAAAGAATGTTGAGCAAATCAATACCAAAATCTTTTCAGTTGTAACTGCATATGTAATTAATACTTAGTTTAAATTTGTTTATTTTTGGTTTGTTTTCTTTTTCTTATCAATAAGAGCAGCCTAACTTATTAAAACATCTTGCTTATTTTTAACAATCCTTATGTCGCAAATTATAGAGACACATATTTTTCATCTTGTAGAAATTAATTCTCTCTTTTCATTTGTGATATAACTATTTCATGTTTCTCCACTTAAGATGTTAATCTATTCAGGGCTTAGTTTTTATTTTTGCATTTGCATACATCCATTTTAGATTTCTTGCTTTGATTGGTTTTATTTTGCAAGTTGATAGGATTTTATTTTGAGTGGTTTGTTTGTTTTCCCAAAAAGGGGTAAACTAATTTTAGCATATGGTGATCAAAACCATGTATTTCTATCAAGTATTTGATCGAAATCATTTTCTGTTAAAGGGACATCATTATAAAGACATTCTTCTTTTGTCAAGATTCTAACCATAGCAAGATTAGTCTTGGCTTTGAAAAATTTATTATGGAACATATTGATGGATTAATTGAGTTACTCAGCTATTATCTAAGATCTTTATCTTTCAAACTGATGCTATAATGTAGATGAATTTCTTTTCAAAGGAATTATTTTCCCTAGATTGAGGTAAGTCAAGAATCGTAAGTTATCATTTACAATTTTTACGCCAACCTTTGCTCTTTACTAGGCCATTTGGATCTTCTTCCCCATCCACTAAGTAATCTCTCTTGAGATTAACAATAACCTTAACATTATCCATTGTACATAACATTAATAAAATATAAAGGATTAACTGAAGAATGGGAGGTCTCATCATGAGCTGATCTGTCATGATAATAAGCTCTATTGAAGTGACATTAGCACATCTAGTTACCAAGCCAGGGTGATGGTTCTCAATCATTGATTAGGAGAAAGGAGGTCTCATCATGAGCCGACCTTTTCATTTTTCGGCAGTTCTTGTGAATGATGCTGCCAGCATCTGGTTACCAAGCCAAGGTAGTAGTCTTCAATTAATGTCTTTATTTATTATTTGTCAGAAAAAAAAAGAAAAAAAAATATTTATCTATATCTAGTGGTTGGGATAAAAGCATCGAAGTGAGGATAAAAAGGTTTATCTTATGGTATTGAGGTCATACCTACATACTACATGTTCTTTGACTTATTTTGGTTAAGAGAAACTAATTCCTTGGAAAATTTTCTTTCTACAATTGTAGAATAATCATTTATCTTTATAAGTTTTTGGATAATGGTAGGGATAGTTTGATGATTTTGAATGTTTTGGTTCAATCTTTACATACATAAGCCAATGACAAGATTGAGTTATGTGATTGGGAAATTGGCATTTGAAGAGGCCTTTATCATTATTCTCTTATATTATTTAAGATTTAGAATTATTTTACAGAGATAACTGGTTCTCCCAGCATGTCGCCATTTGTTGGCACCCCAACAAATCCCCTTGATTTTGCAAAAATAAAGGGGACCCCATTAGAATTTTGTAAATACTTGGCTCTTAATTTTCTTTTATCTTGCTTGATTTGGGAGGGTAATTTTATTGCCTTCTTTATTGATATTTCACTCTTTATGCTACTTGTTCCAGTGAGTTGGTATCTCAACTTGCCTTAGTTGGATTGATTTTTTCTCAATAATATTTTTATTTAGGATCCCCTTATACTTCTTATCATGAAGTTTTAAACTACTTAAATATTGTTTGAAATATTTTATCATTTATAGATCTTCATGATTATATTCAAGTTTTAAGAAGAGGTCCTAGTATACTTCCATATTTCTTTATTTTGAATACTTTATATTAAAATAAGTAATATGAAAAACAAATAAATTGTTTTAATTTTCAACTAAGTTTTAGAATCTCATTTTTTTTAATTTGAACAAAATTGAAACATTGAAATTTATTTATACATGTTTTTCATTTTTTTATATATAAAAGTTTAAAAACAAGAAAAAATAGTGAATTTAACAAAATCAAGATATAATATTAATACTTAGTCAATTTCCAACAAGTATGTTTATCCCAAACTTCAGGTTTTCACGTTGGTGTTTTAATTGATACAAAGCTTCCAACCTTTAATATTTGTTATTTCATCATTTCTATGAAAGATATATGTTTTATTTATTAAAATGTTAATGGTTGAGTTTTTCGAATGGAAATATCTAATAGTAAAGTGATGATGCAAACTTTGTACCTGTTCTTTTGGAAAGTTTGTCATTGATTAAAATTATTGATTGGGGAAAGTTGGCACATTGAAAAAATCATAGATCATTGAATTTGCTTTAATTGGTAACATAGTATTGGTTGGTGCTAGCTAAAATGGAAGGGATATAGTACATCTGTTCTTACTGCTATGCTAATAAGAGTGAAATTAGTACATAATCACCATGAAAACAACTTCCTTAAGTATATGCTTGGAGCTCAGTATTTCAAATAGGACTTGTTTATGACATGGTTGTCAAGAAATCATGCAGAATCTACCACAAGAAACAAATTGCAACATCCAAGGAGTATTTGTTTGCTAAAATGAAGCCAACAATGTTGTATAAACATTAACGTGGATACCAGCATGCAAGAAACAAATGTTGTCAAGGCTATCTGTTAGAATAATCAACCCATATTTAGCTACCTTAGACATTAATTAATCCAATTTTTGTCTTATTTTCCTAGTTTCCATATTCCACCTTTTGCAAGTTGTCCTCTACACATCGATAGTGGTCAAACTTGCTAAATTTGAGTCATGGAGCACTTGGGAAACCTCTTGGAATCAAATCTTCTTTATTCCTAGCCTCCCTAGCGCATGTCTGCTTTTTCTACTTTATTGCCTACTTTTTCTGAGTTTTAAGGCAATTGGGAAAGTTTGACTAGGTGAAGTTAACTTGTTTTTTGTTCTCATCATCCTCCACTCTTTTCTCCTATGAAAAGCATGTATGAGTTGTCCTTCCACCACCTATTATCTTGCCTAATTTATTTTTCCAATTCGTGAGCTCCTAGACAGTTTTGGAATTTGCTTTATGCACCTATGGGGGATTTGCTTAGATTTAGTAAGCATGCTTTTGACTAAATTTGAATGGCATCCTTATGAATTCAAATCTCTCATGTAATTATTTATTTTGGTAGCCTATGAATTTATAGGGTTGACTATTGTACACTTATTCAATACAGATTAGTGTTTTGCTCCATATTCAGTCTCCTTTTGTGAGCAATTTGCATGTGTAATTGGCAATTGTTGTGAGTGTAATTGTTCTAACACCTGGGGTCAATTTACGCATTGTATCATAGCCTTTATAGATCAATTTATCTCCTTCCAATTTGTATTGTAGGTTCGACATCATTAAATGGGAGCATTCTGCTGACTGAAGGGACAATTTCTGAGCTATGGATCAATCTCAGAATATCATCTTGACTGCATTTAACTTCTTTGAATGGAACGAAGAGATGGAGATAATTTTGAGCGAGAAAGGCCTCTACAGAGTGACTATGGCAACAGAAGAAGAGCCCAATGAAACTGCAGAGAATATTAAATGGCACAATAGGAGGGATGAGGCCTATGGTCTCCTATGTCTGAGCATATCCAGAGACCTCCTTTTCCATCTTGATGGATTAACATCACCGAATGAAGTATGGGAGAAGCTTGTTGATATTTTTGGTAAGACAGATGAGATGAGGGGACATAAAATTGAAAATGAATTGAACTCCCTGAGTCCAAATAGCTTTGAATCCATGCAACTCTATTTTTCCAAGTTCAAAGCACTTGTTTTGCAACTAAAACAATGTGGGATCGAAAAGAAGGATGAACAACTAGTTTTGGCCATACTCTCGAAACTTGGCCCTAACTATTCAGTGTTTGTATCGACCTTCTATGCCACGAAGTTGACAGCTCGAGCCTGGAAAATGCCTAGCCTTGTAGATTTCATGGAATCTCTCACACAAGAACAAGATAAATTGGTGATGATGGGCACCATCAAACCATCCAAAGACCAAGCTCTGGTTGCTGGAGATTCGAGGGTGGATTCAAAAATCAAGAAGAAAGCTAAAAATCCACCTGAGCAAAAGAGAGACAAGAACAAGTCTCTAGAGGAGCCTCAAGGTTTTAAGAAGAACCCCCAGAAGAAGAAGAACAAAGGAGAAATGAGCAAGTGTGCATACTGCAGTAAGGGAAATCATTCTGAAATCTCCTACATGAAGAAGAAAATAGACATGCTGACCCAAATCCTAGAGAAGAATGGCATCTCCCTTCCAGACAGCTCAAAGAAGAGGGAAGGAGGATCAAATTCAGAAGAGAGAGAGAGAGTTCATGCATTGGTTGCTAATACATCAAGCTCACCTAGTTTCATCATTGATTCTGGAGCTTTAAGACATATGGTTTCGACCAAGGAGGCATTCACCTCACTTGACATGTCGAAAGGTCCACCAATAGTACTGGGAGATGACTCTCTCACTAAAAGTTTGGGAAAAGGGAGGATTGATCTTGACCATGGTAACTTCAGCAATGTATTGTATGTTCCAGTTCTTGCCTCTAACCTCTTATCAGTGTATTAGATGACCCACACAGGGTCTCCAAATAAGGTCATATTCTCCTTTGATGAAGTTGAGATCATAGAGATCTCAAGTGGTAAAGTCATTACAAAAGGAGTTGCAAATCACACTTCAAAGGTATACATGTTCTCACACTTCCTACCCTACTCAAACCCCTATGCTCTTCTAATTCATGCTAATGAGGCAAGCAAGCTTTGGCATGAAAGATTTGGCCACCTCAATTACAAGTATATTTCTGATCTTAGTGAAAAATAAATGGTCATAGGGTTACCAAAGATTAAGTTTTCCAAAGGAGTCTGCCAAGGTTGCATCTTAGGAAAACACCCAGAGCATAAATTTGAGAAAGCTAGTCATGAGAGAACCTCTGCACCTCTTGAGTTGATCCACAGTGATGTTGCTGGCCCATTTCCTCATATTTCAATGAGTCAAGCCAAATATGCATTGAAATTCATAGATGACTTTTCTAGGTATTGCTGGGTTTACTTCCTGAAACACAAGTCTGAAGTTTTTGGCCTCTTCAAAGTCTTTAAGGCTTTGGTTGAAAACCAGTCTGCGAGGAAACTCAAGGTCCTCAAATCTGAAAATGGTGGTGAGTATGTCAAGTCTAAGTTCATTGAATATTGTGTATATGTAGGTATTTATATGCATCATTCTATCCCTTACACATCACAACATAATGGTGTTGCTGGGAGGAAGAACAGATCACTGAAAGAGATGGCAACCTGCATGATGGAGGCTAAGACTTTGCCACCAAAGTTTTGGGGAGAAACTATAAAATGTGCATCCTATCTCCAGAATAGGGTGCCTCATAAACAGCTTGATGGTATTACTCCTTTTCAAGCATGGAGTGGGCACAGGCCAGATGTGACCCATTTCAGGATTTTTGGCTCAAGGGCTTGGGCTAGAATTCCAACAGAAAAGAGGAAAGCTTTGCAGCCCCAAAGCCAAGAGTGTCTATTTGTTGGGTACTTTGAATATTAAAAAAGGTACAATCTGATCAATTTGAGCACAAACAAATCCTTCATTGAAAGGTGTGTTCAGTTTCAAGAAGAGCCCCTAGCAGCAATGGAAGTTGGAGAATCCTCTTCACCACCAAAACCTCTGAATGTAAGTGAAGAGATAGTTGAACATGCTAATTATGATATTTATAATAATGATGATTTAATTGCATATCCTAACAGTCCTACAAGACCAAAATGGGAAGCCAAGACCATTCGTGCATCTAGAGAACTAGCTGGAAATCCTAATGATCCTAGGAGGACTAGATCTCAGTTTGAGAGTGCTCTGTGCATGAAAGATCCTATGTTTGTAGACAAATGCTATCTGATGGTTGAATCAGATCCAAAAACATATGAAGATGCAGAAAATGATCCAAGATGGCAAACAGCCATGGAAGAAGAGTTCAGCTCACTCCAGAAGAGCAACACTTGGGAGTTGGTTGATCTTCCCCCAAGGAGGAAGCTAGTTCAGTGTAAGTGGGTGTAGAAAACCAAATTTGCTGCTGATGGTTCACCTCTAATGTACAAATCTATATTGGTAGCCAAGGGCTACTCACAGGTACATGGCATAGACTAAAATGAAACCTTTGCACCAGTGGCAAAGATGGACTCCATTAGGCTAGCCTTAGCCATTGCAGCTTCAAAGTAGTAGGAGGTACACCACATGGATGTGAAGTGTGCTTTCCTGAATGGAGATCTCATTGAAAATATTTACATGCAGCAGCCTCAAGGATTTGCTACTAACCTGTGTCTTGTGTACAAGCTAAAGAAGTCATTGTATGGGCTTAAGGAAGCCCCTAGGGTTTGGTATGCCAAGATTGATAGCTTTCTGCTCTCACCGAATTTTGTTCGATGCAAATCAGATACAAATGTCTATTTGAAGCTGATTCATGGTTCATTAATGATCATTGTTTTGTATGTTGATGACCTTCTCATTACAAGCAGCTCAAAGGATGAAATTGCCTCCTTGAAGGATGAAATGAACCATGCCTTCTCAATGACAGATTTGGGCTTATTGAGCCAATTCTTGGGGCTCAAGATTGCTCAAACCAAAGAAGGAATCAAAGTTAATCATTCCAAGTATGCCTTGGATTTGCTGAACAAATTCAATATGAAGGATTGCAAGTCAAGCAAGACTCCTTTCCTTCTAGGAGTTAAGCTTGAAGAAGTTGATTCTTCACCTATGGTAAACAATACACTGTATAGGAAATTGATTGGATGTTTGTTGTATCTTACACATACTAGACCTGATATTTATTATGCAGTAAGTGTGGCTTCAAGATACATGGATCAGCCTCATGAGATCCATTGGAGAGCAGCCAAAAGGATCCTTAACTTTGTTTAGGGAACAAGGACTCATGGGATTTTCTACAAAGCTAAATCTGATCTTGATTTGATTGGGTTTACTGACACTGATTGGGTAGGTGACAACATAGATCAAAAGTCAACATCAGAATATGTGTTCATGCTTGCAGAAGGGCCAATCAGCTGGTCAAGCAAGAAACAGAGTGCCATTGCACTCTCATCTACAGAAGCAGAGTACAGAGGAGTTGTAAATGTAGCAACTCAATGGTTATGGTTGCAGGGGTTACTTGGAGAGTGTGGTTTAGAATCAGAATAATCAACTACTATCTACTATGATAATCAGAGTACCATTCAAATATGCAATGATCCAGTTCAGAAGAAGAGAACCAAACACATTGAGATCCATATGCACTACATCAGACAGCTTGTGCATGATGGCACCATTCACCTACTCTTTTGTTCATCTTCAGAACAAGTAGTAGATATCTTCATCAAAAAAAATTGTGAGAAGACATTCAGAAATCTCAAATCACTACTGGGGATTGCTGATCATGCTATGAAGCATGAGTGATGAAAATATTTCCAAATTTTTTTTTACTGTCCATGTTTAAGGGAGGATTTTTCCCACTGGGTTTTTTCCTCTTTCCTTCGTTAAATGGACATGCAGTATGTAAAGGGTGACTAAAAATTGTTTCTAGGCCCTATAATTTTCTAATATTTTACTCATAAGTCAGGCTTAAGGGGGGGTGTTATAATAATCAACCCATAGTTAGCTACCTTAGACATTAATTAATCCAATTTTTGTCTTATTTGCCTAGTTTCCATATTCCACCTTATGCAAGTTGTCCTCTACACATCCATAGTGGACAAACTTGCTAAATTTGAGTCATGGAGTGCTTGGGAAACCTCTTGGAATCAAATCTACTTTATTATTGGCCACCCTAGTGCATGTCTGCTTTTTCTGCTTTATTGCCTGCTTTTTCTGAGTTTTAAGGCAATTGGGAACGTTTGACTTGGTGAAGTTAACTTGTTTTTTGTCCTCATCATCCTCCACTCTTTTCTCCTATGAAAATCATGTATGAGTTGTCCTTCCACCACCTATTATATTGACTAATTGATTTGGCCAATTCATGAGCTCCTAGACAGTTTTGGAAACTGCTTTATGCACCTATGGGGGATTTGCTTAGATTTAGTAATCCTGCTTTTAACTAAATTCGAATGGCATCCTTATGCATTCAAATCTCTCATGTAATTATTTATTTTGGCATCCTATGAATTCACAGGGTTGGCTATTGTACACTTATTCAATACAGATTAGTGTTCTGCTCCATATCCAGTCTCCTTTTGTGAGTAATTTGCATTTGTAATTGGCAATTGTTGTAAGTGTAATTGTTCTAACACCTGGGTTCAATTTCCACACTATCATGATGTCAAATAGAAAATTCCACCTTTATAAGTCTATCATGATTTTTGTAGACACTATTCCACATGAATTAATTTTTTAAAGAGCTCTTAACCGGCTCGTGGAGATAATTACGCCTCTAATTGTTGGGATAGTTTCAATTGATCACTGATTTTATGCCAAGGAGTTGCAAAATAGAAACATAATATTTTTCAATGTCCAAACTATTTTTTATCAGCGATCTATGGTTTTCGATAATGTGTTTATTAATTTCTGATTGTATTTTAATGGCAAGTTTAAAGAATGTATCATTCCTATTGCCACGATATACAAAAATAAAGGATCATTCCATCCACGTTTCAATAGCATTAAAGAGAAGTCACGTTACAAATCCACTGGTCCTCATGCCATATTAAGATTATTAAAGCAGGAGATGATGGAGATCTGATACAATCCCGGGCATAAAGAAGATAACAAACAATAGGTTGCATCAACTCGTTGTTTGTTTCAGAATATAAACCAAGGCTACAGATAAGGTAGAATCCCAAAAATAGTGTAGAGAAAGAGCATTTCGTAAAGTTTTGAGAAGATTGTCGGATTCTAGTAATTATTCAGGAGATGATTTTCTGCAGCAAACTACGGGAAAGCTAAGATGAAATAACAAAATATGAGATATGGGTTTTTTTCAGAACAGACTTGTTTATTAGAATCGTGAGGAGTCTCCTAAAAAAAGTGAACCATTGGAGAGATTTGTCAAGTTATTTGAACACGTTTTTTTCAGTTGCGACCAGCATGGAATGGGTTCACTTCTAAGTTTTCTATTGGTTTGTATTGGACTATTTAAACAATAGCAAGGATTTCTTTGTGGGGGGGAACGCTCTAGGAAACTGGATGAACTTATTTTTCCATTTTTTCTGTATGTTTCTCTGCTAGGGATGGTCTCCATAAACCAGAGAGTGTGTTTCTCTTTCTATTTTGTTTTTTTATTCGTATACAAAACTGAGTTTTCTCATGGAACCAGAGACGGAGGGGTTTCCTAAGGCTAATAAATCAAAAATCTTTTGAAGCTATGGTGCTTTGAATGGACATTGGAACCTGTTCTCACAACTTTGTAAAATTTCTTTTACGGAGTAAGTGAACGAGATTACTTGTTTTGTTCATCATTATATTATGTGGGATTGAAGCAAACTATAAACTTTTCTTTTAGTTTATGCTTCATTTCTTATCATTTGAGTCTTTTAAAACTTATTTTGAAAGATAGTGATTTTCGTTACATTTGATCTATCAGCTGATATTGATTTAGTTTGCAAAATTAAAAGCATCTAACATTTTTTTTATGATCTTAATCCATTAATTTGTAAGAGCTTTTAAGATTTTTTTTTTAGCATGTAATAGTTTGATTGTGAGACTGTTCTTCAATTTAAATTATTATATGTTTATATTTTAAATGCAAGCTGAATTAATATTGATTTTAACTCCTGCTTTTGGCCAAGATAGGTAGTCTGAATTTAGATTATCATAAAATAGAATTAGGAGCTACTATTTTCTGCACTTAGCTCAAGATAATCTTTAGCATTAGTTAGTCATTAGGTTAAATTTCTCTGGTTTGTTAGCATTTTGGTTTGAGTAAACTTGCCACACACACACCTTAGAAAGAATCTCTATTCTGAGAGCACATCATACAAGCATCAGGGCCTTAATCCTATGAAGGACAGTTACTTTAAACACATACAAGATTACATTAAGTCGAGTGTGTGGGATGTCTTTCCGTAAGTTGGCCTGGGACAATTTTTCTGGCCAACAGGTGGCTTATTATTTTATTATTACCCTTGTGAACTCACGCTTGCTCTGTCCCTGTCAAGTCGAACTGTGCATTTGTGCTTAGCTATCGGGATTTCGCTCGTTTGGGGTGCTGTCGTGGAAGTGTTGGACCATCATGTTGACTACAACTTGTTTCCCAGGTAGGAAAACCATGGTTTCTCCTTTCTCTTGAGTTTATGAGTCATTTTAGGAACTAGGGTATTCCCCTGGTTAGGTTTTTCCCGTCGTTTGGTAGTTGGCCGTCTAAGTATGATTTTGTATCCTTATGGCATGAGGTATCAGTTAGTTTGATATTATTTGCGGTGGGGGGTTCTTCTTGAGCCTGTTTGTAAGCCGTTATGAAAACTCGATCCCGGTCTGAAAGTTTAGGTATCTTGTGCAGACAAGCATTACGTTGTCTGCACCGCTTTTTTTGGGTTTTCTTATGGCCATCTGGGGAGGGAGTTTTCGGTTCTCTTGTCATCATGGGTTTACGATATTTTTCTGGGACGCTGGAGGGTTTGATTTTTGGTCAAATTTGGATTTCACAAAGGGCCTCACTGATAGGGTGTTTCATTTTGGCGAGGAGTCGAAATGCATTTTGGTTTAATTGATGCATATTTATATCAAGGTCACGTTTAGTTGTAGATGGTTTTAGAAATTTTCAGACCTAGCTTGCAAAAGTTCTTCTTGCTGGTTATTTTCTATTATGCATTAATTTTCTGATAGTTTATCTGTTGAAAATGCATATGGAAGAGGTAAATGTTTTTATATAGTTTTTCTTCATTCTTAGAACATTGATTGAAAGCTCCAATAGCCTAAGAGAATGTTTGGTCTATGACAAGGAAACTTCTTCAAAGGAGATATGTCTAAAAGACAAAAGAAGAAGGCTCATGTTGTTGAGGGAGAACCAGATGTGGAAATCATAACGAAGGTAGAATACATCTACAAAGGAACAAGAGCTACTATCAGGGTAGAACCAGATTACAAGTAGGGTGAGATATATCGGATGATTTCAAATCAGGATGTACCTGATGTAAGATTTGAAGAACTAACCATATATTCCAACATTGAGAAATCTGCTCTGATGAAGGTAGCCACTAGACCTAAGCTGTTCCCATGCTCTGAGGTGATCAGCTGGATCTTGCCTAAGGAATATGTGACCACAATGATCTTAGAAAATACTACCAAACATGGCTATGCTACATACAATTTTGGTTATATCTCACTGGCATATCACCTACCTCCTGCTCAAGTATACATAACTGAAAGTTGGATGAAGGAGATAAATTTGGACCTGGTTGAAACAGTCAAGAGAATGATGATACCTGGGAAGAATTTTCAAACCAGGCCATTAGGAGAGTATGATACAGCCACTCTCCAAACTCCTTACAGGTTTTAAGCACCAATGCTAAATAGAGTATTTGGGATAGCTCATGGTAAAAGTTTCAAGTTGGGATGGATACCTATTATTTTTTATGTGGCCACTCAGGGGACCATATTCAACTGGGCAAACATAGCGTCCAACAACCTCTCAGCCTGCATATCTTAAGCTTTGGGAGGGGTGTCCCAAAATAAGTTCAAGTTCTATATGAGCTCCATCTTAGTGGACTATATATTATGTACCCAACCATTTCTAGCCTTAAGGTGCAATTGGGGTAGGGACAGAACCCCTGTGTACACTGCATACAAACTATTTTGGGCACACAAATATTATAGCCACTATAAAGAGATATCTGAACATTTCATTATTCCTTTGTACACTTTAATATTCCCGACATAATGCAACTGTATGTCCGAGGAGGCATTCAAATTCATTAAGGAACATGGGAGCTATTATTTGACTAAAGAGGGGATGTACATTAGAATGTATGGTTGCTCCAGGGCACCTTCTTTACTCCCTAAGTATGCCACTGATTATGTGGTACATAAAGAAGCAATTAGGCAAGTATATCTAAATGGTGTAGGAAGCTTCCTGTTTGAATATAAGAAGGCATCCTATCCTACCATACCTTTCTGACTAAGAAGTTACAAGTTTTCAAAGGTCAAACTAACTGCAGAATTTGTACATGAGTCGGAGCACTTTCACTTCGCGAAAATGAAATTCCACAGGAATGACTCCCAAAATAAGGTTGCAGAGCATTTCAAAGAAGCAAATGTTCATTTTGAATACACAAAATTCTGGGACAAGGATGAAGAAATCCTCAGAAATGCAAAGAATATGACTGCATTGAAGAGAAGATTTAAATAGAAGATCACCATTGTGGGTGGTAAAGGAAAGACCTCACAAAAGAAAGATGAAGTAAAAGAAGCCAAAAAGAGGAAGAGGATGCTAGGAGGCTAAAACAAAAGGAAGAGAGTTGGCTCAAGAATGAAGAAGAATAAAGAAAGAAAGTTGCAGAGGAAGCAACAAAGAAGGAAGAGGAAGAAAGAAAGAAGAAGGAAGATGAAGAGATGAAGAAAAAACAAGAAAAGAGTGAAGGTCTGAGATTAGCAAGAGCTAAGAAAGACCAGCAAACTACTGACCCAATAGATACACAAGAAGCATAGGAGCATACCAATCAAGGGCATGGACAAGACAATCCTAACCCTCTAGAGTCTGATGCAACTTCTGGAAGCACCCAAGAACAGGTTGTTTTTTCTAGATTGAACCTAATACCTTTTATGCAAAAGGAAGGAGAAGAGGTCCCTAATTTCAGCACCATCTTCTATGATAAGGAGAAGAAGAGGATTGTCAAGAGAACTGAGAAAAAAACCGAAACAGGAGGACAATCAGGTATGATGATTACTGATAAAACTTTGGTGCATGGGACAGATGCAGATCCATGACTGACAGCCAGAGCTAGGGTGGCATTAACCCAGGCCACTGAAGACAATGTGGATATACTTATGACAGAGCTTGAGGAGTCAAGGAAAAATGCAGCACAATTAAAAGAAACTTTAAACAAGTAGAGGGATGAAGGTTATAAGTTGAAAAGGAAATTTGAAGACATGCAGAATGAAGTGAGGACTTCAAAGGCAGAACTCTAGACTCTACAAGCAAACAAGGTGACCTTAGAAGTTTCCATGGAAAGAACAAAAAAGGATGCTCATAATAGCCTAGTAGAATTGCAGAGGCTACAGAAAGAGTATCAGGTGTTGAAGACAGAGAAGAATGACCTCAAAGTATCATATGAAACTCTGAGTGTGGGAAAGGACCAACTACAAAGAAAAATTGTTGAGTTGGAGACAAAGAAGGCCACTATAGAAGAAAGAGAAAAGCAGTTGCAAGTGCAGGTAGCAAGTTTTGAGGGGCAGATTGCTTCATTTACAGCATCACTAAAGGATTCCAATGAACAAAAGACTAATATCAAGCATGTGAAGGACCATGTCCAAGCTCAATGAAGAATAATGTACCAAATGCAAATGTCAATCAAAGAAGAAAGGTGTAAGATATTACAGATAGATAGCATGTTGGAAGAAATCCTGGACACTACTTCATATTTTTTAGATATATCTCAGGATATGTTGGAAGTCCTAACAAGAAGAATAGTTTGGTTAGAAACAAACGAAGAAACCACTGTAGAGCTACCAGCTAAGGATCAACATAGTTTGAAGCAAGACCACAACTTATTAGAGTTTGAAATAAATACTGCAGAGGAATTTAAGAAGACTGTGAGGAAAACGAGAGGAGCCTATACTGAATACTACAGAAGGGTGTTGTTCATATACAACAGATGCCAAGTTGCTGCAGAACAAAGACTGGATGCAATACCAGAGCATGAGATATTCACAGAACTACTACAGAGCAGGTACAGGGAGGATGAATAGAAGATACAACAAGTAAAGGATTTAGATGAGTAGATCCTGAAGAATGCAGTAGCTCATGCAGTAATCAACATCCATTTACTTGAAGATCAGCTATGCTTGAGTCCAACAAGAATATAGGTGGTTAAGAATGAGGCTGCAAAGTATGAGATCAACATCTGCTTTCTTGAACCATCAGAATTTGAAAGCATAGCAGCAGAGGCCCAGGCATGGAAAAAGTTCTTTAATGATCAAGCGGGGCCATCTTCATAAAAGTGCTCTATTAAATTTTGTTTTAAATTTAATATATTGTATAATGTATGAGCACTCACTATAGGACAAAGTTTTGGATTGAAACGTTGGGGAAGCCCAAAAGTTATATTGGGGCAGCCCAAAGTTTTTCCTTTTTTGTATAAGTATAGGAGAGTTAGTTGTAGAGAAAGGACTTTTTCCCAGATATATTTGTGAGAGTATGTTGTAAGAAGAACTATTTCCTTTTGCAATAAATAAATTACAAGTTTCTTGTTGGAGAAATCTTTGTGGAAGGTTTCAAATGTCGTGCTATGGATTTGTTGAATGTGAACTATTTCGTTTTCAGCTATTATCCATTAACTGTGAGATCGTTCTAACTCTTTGAACCTATGTTCTTGTTATGAATGCACTCTAGTTTATTCTATGAAATTTCCACTGTGAGTAATGAATGTTGTTCATAAACAATTAGCTATCTGGTTGTTCATATATCTATAAATGTTCATGTGTTTTGAAATAAGTAACAGTTATCTATGATTTTTCTTAATGCATGCACCAAAAACATTACTCAATGATAATATTGCTCCCTAGGGATAGGTTAGATAGTTAGTTTTAGTTTTTCTTGCTGTGTGTGATTTGGATGCGAGAGAGTTAAGATGAGAGGTAAGAACCTGTGCATCACATTGTGACCGCTCCTCGTATTCTCTATCAATCTGCATTTTTAGATAGGCACTTGCATATCATACTTAAATTCAAAAAACTAAAAATACACATGGTGGACCGGGTCATAACCAGTAAAACCCTTTATTTTTGTTACTTGACCTACGGTAGTCAGACTGTAAATTGGATGAATTCCCCATACCAAATAGTAATGGGCTAGTTGGGAACGTTTACTAGGGAGAATCCCTAATTGTTGTTACCTATGATTTTCTAGGCCTCAACAATAAGCAAATTCACAATCTTCAATGAATTACCATGGGGTGTTCACTTAGTGAAACCAATGCATAATTCCTTCTTTCATGGGATATTAAAGAATACCCCTAATTTCACTAGATATTAATAATTACTTACAAAAATCCTTTTGTTGAGCCCACCTCCCAATACATATTTCCGATTAAAAAACCTTATTTTTACTTAAAACCCCTTTTTATACCCCCTCAATACTTATAAACCCCCAATACCTTATTCCCTGCCCCCTAATACCTACAATATATAGACCTTATTTTTCACAATTTAAAACCCCCTTTATGAATGAACATGATAAGATATTGCTCAACAAGGTGAATCCCTCGTGTGAATTACAAAGATGAGACAAGACACTTTCTTTTGACTCTAAGATATCTCATATGAGAATAAGAATAGAGTCCACAATAAATTTCTTATATCCAATTCCCCCTTCTTCTTTAATTATATTTCTTATAAAGTTCTTTCTAGAAAATTATTCGACAAACAACATAGTTATCAACTCTCCTCCAAAGAAAAGAGAGAAAAATGACACATTTAAATAGAATAACAAAAAATATATCAATTACTCGGTGTTCAGTAATTTTGTGGGAACTTCGAACAAAGATATAGAATTGCTTCCACAACAAAAATATTGAAATCACATGATATATCTAACATAAAATTTGTGATTTACTTCATCAAAGGGTCCACACTCAACTCATTCCCTGTTTTCACTAGTGTAGTAATAGCCAGAGTGACTATGCTCTGGTTTTGATATGAATTAAGTCTCTACATTAAATTACTATATTTTACCTACTATTCAAACTTAGGTGTATTGAAAAGGAGATACATACAACCTCAATGGTGTAACAGATAAAACGAGATTGAGTTAAAGGGGAAGGAACTAGTCCTCTAGTTAAACAGGTCACAAGTTTGTTCATTTCTTTCATTATCCAAAAAAAAAAAATCTTCACGAGTTCTACCACTATAATAACATATATCTGAATCCCACTCAAACAAAATTTAAACATTTACAATACAAATATTGGGAAGCAAATTAATTCTTAATTATCATACATTGAATAAGAGGTACATAAAGAACATGAACAACATGAAGCATGAAGCATCATGTAGAATCATTTCTAAAAACTCTACTCTGAGCATGGCTAACAAAATTTCAAGAACCCTCAACAACCATGCTTCAACAAAACATAAAGAAATATTTGAAAATTGATACCTTCACATTGAGTTATCCCAACCATTCATCATCTGAAACATTCATTGCAGCTAAAGACAACGTGTAATATCCTGAATCTTGTCCTAACACTAATGGGCATAAGTCCCATTGCAAATGATGTTTCTTTGATGTTTATGTTTTGTATATTGGGTGTAAGACCCCACTACACCTCAATGTGATGATTTGTTAGATATATTGGGAATAAGCCAATGCCTATGTTTTGTTTAGCATGTATGCGATTGCATATGTTGGGCATGGACCCTGATGGGAAAGAGTATTTTCATAGGACAATATACTAACTATATTATGTGATTTGCCTTAAAATACATATACTAGGATGATTAGTGTTATAGAATGTGTAGAATACTGTTTGCACGATCGATTTCTATAAATGTGTTGGGAATGGACCTTGAAGCAAATGATTGATGATATTTTCTATTTAACGCAATATTTGGAGAACATGATTGATTTGATTTTTTTGTTGAGTGCGATCTCTGGAGCACGTGAGTTTTTTGATGTTTATGTTGAGCGCCAGCTTTAGAGGACATGAGTTATGAAATGTTTGTGTTGAGCAGAAGCTCTAAAGCACATGAAATATAACAATTGGAAGTGTT
>LPNX010154069.1:96400-110269 GCA_001517045.1 Pseudotsuga menziesii
GGTAGTTCCCAAGTTATTCGATTGACAGATCTGAGGTAATAATTATATAATTTTTTATTAATTTTTTATGTTTAAGTGTGCAGGGTTCTAGCCATTAATAAACTACAAATTGTAGGTATGATATTTTTACCTTCTCTAGTTCTTACAAATTTTACTAAATAGTGTTTAAAATCCTGATTTGGAAATATACATATTGAATACATGCCCCAACTAGATTTTCCATTATTTTAAATTACTGAACCTCAGTCTGAATTATTTCTATATGATTTTTAGAGTTATATTTTGACTTATAGATTAATTCATTTGTTTAAATTAAACTCGAATCTTATTTCGTAGATAGGAATTTATAGTTTAAATTCTCTTAGTTTTAATTTAAAATATCTAGACAATTTAAATATCCAATGGGGTAACATAGGTTAACACTAGTTACTAGATAGATTAAAGTTAAACTGGAGATTTCACAAATATAGGTAAAACAAACCCTAATATTAATTAAAAACTAAATAAACTCATTCATTCCTTGAAACTAAAACATTATATGAACTCTGCATCAAAAAAATTAAATAAACCATGTATAATTATAAATATACATACCAGAGATCAAATCTCTGAACTCATTAATTTAAACCATGTCCAAAACATTTAAAAACAAACTAATAACTACAAATTTAAAGAAACAAACAACCAGCGATCAAGTATCTTCAACCTAAAACCAAATCGAGAATGCTGAAAGATTTCATATTTCTGACATTTTTTTTCTTCCATCTCATAACTATTCATAAACACCAAATTTAACCAAACATGGAGGCCCAGAACCTAAACAAGAATTACAAATAAAATTGATAAATTATAACCATACTCCCAATCTTTATCGCACCCTTCCGAGCCATCGAATCCTATAAAGGATTGGTTGTGAGCCTTTATTTTTCATTTCATAAACTACAAATCAAATGCTATCAATGAATTGAAATCCATTTACAATCTTAAAAAAAATAAAAATAGAAGAATTTCCAATGCTTCTCGTTAAGGGAAAACCATCTACCATTACCAAAGAATCATATAAATGAATGATGGGTTACAACCCTCAAAAATCACAAGTCCATATATTTATCTGCCATCCGAGGACCGAATCATGTAGGCTCAAACAAGCAAAACAACACACTACAAATTATATACCAAGGGTTTCGCCTCTAAGGTTTCTCATAAAGGTTTTCATATAACCAACTATATAAACAACGAAGAAAGATATCTACACTCAGCGTATGCATAGTCACCATCTAAAAAAAATTACATTTAAAATATAAAAACAAGGCTACGTATCCATGCCATTAGCCAAGCTTCATTCTTACAGTAGCAAAGTAAACCCAACCACATTATTAATAAACCAATGCATCCACTTTATTCACCACACACTACTATCATAAGCATGATTTACATATTCGGATCATCATTGGTGCCATTGCAATAAATGGAACTCCAAATATTGAAGGAACACATCATAAAAATAAAAACGGAGTCGTACCCAAACATAGCTTCTCATTAAGATAAATAAAACCAAATACATGTTGTAAACAAATTATAACTTTCATACATAGAGCCGAATCAAGTTTAAACAAGTCAATATTTATATTCAAAAATTACATATGGAAGAGCCAAGAAAGGATACACAGTTGCATATATAAATTCCAAGATTTTTATCCAAATCCCAAAAATGACTCAACAATGCATTTCCCACAACCAAAATCGAATCCTCTGCTAAAACATATAGCGAATTTAAGGCCATTGCCAAATTTGTGGCTTACCCGGACTTTGGTTGCACAAGAAAACTACATCTCTTCCCCCAAGCCAAGCGGAGAATCCACACCCTGTCACTTGCACAAACAAAAACATTTCCATCAGCAGTATGCATTCGAAACCATAAACCAAACCAACATTACAATGTGCAGAAAAATGCTATTACATAGCTGTTGAGAGAGCGTGAAATATTGTTGGTTTTGCAGCATGAGAAGCATGGCTTGCACCAGGAGCGTGAGACCAAAAACCTCCACCATCAAAAAATGAAATGAAGGATAACAAAACCTACACAACACTTGATGAATTATACCTCTTTTTCCTAAGGCTCATTTAATTCGCCACCCTGTCCACTAGTATCGTTTAGATAAAAACCCACTCTGCTATAGTTTGGAATCACGTCGAATGCACCATCACTTACCAAACCCCATCGCCTAGGTCTCAAACCCTCCATCATCATACTATTTTCATGGTTAATACATAGTTTCGATGGCATATGTTTGTGCCATAAACATAAACATTCCATACTATAAAGTTCAACCATACATTATATTGCATCTAAGGTTTTAAAACCTTATCATATTATAGTTTATACAAATAGTTTATAATCATGCACTCATATAATCTCATAACCCCTTCTTACCTTAGGATTATGGTATAGTTTAGGCTTAGGACTTTAGTCTTCTCTTCACACAATTATGCATAGGAATAGTGTAGAGTAGATTAGGTATAGCTTGTTGCAGGATGTAGGATGCTTTATTGCCATGATCATAAGACGGATTTCATTGACTAAATGACTTGCACAAGAAAATAGATACATGCCTTGGTTCATAAAGAACTAAGTAAACCCCGTAGCAATAAGGATCCTTACCTTTCCGAGTGGACCCTTAAGGGATAGAACCCCACCACTCCACCCCTGTACATATAGAGGTAAGTCAGCCTCTTTATAAATAAAACCAAATTTTTTTATCAAAGACTTGTAAAACAAAAGTAAAACGTAAAATAACATAAGTATCATCAAATGTTGGCAACTAATAGACATGAAAGGTACACTTACAAAAAGGTCAAAGAAGTAGGAAAACATCATGTAAAACATCATCGTGAGACAAGAAACTCATATAGAGAAAGCATATTATGAAACTTAGGTTCAGTTTACAAACACATTTTTATTCCATAGAAGTTTTAAATATGTTCTTGAAGTTCAGTACTTTATTAGCCTAAGAAATTTTTTATTTATTTATGAATTTTAGGGACATTCCACAACGAGTAGAAAATGAGTATGAAATTGATACAAACAAATCAATGATAATAAAAATAAAAAAAAATTTATAAATAAGCTATAAGATAGTAGTGAAAAGATAAGAGAAATTAGAATGTTTTGAAAACTACACCCTTTTTAATTTTTTTAAGAAATCCTCGTAAATTATGTGGTTGGTTTCTTCTAACCTGTATGTGTCATTCTTGATATTGTATGATAGGTTTCTCGTTCCTATAACATACTCATTTTGTATGAATAGATGATCTGTTGAATCATACTTGTACATGCATTTCCCCTTTGTTTTATTGTACCAACAACATTGAAGCTTAACACCTTCATACCTATCCAATAGATCAATGTCATTATGGTAATAAAACACAATATTACTATTCTTCTTTCTTATTCTTTTAACTATTCCAATGTACCAAGTTCCACAAGAAACACCATGCTTTGTACTTTGAGATACACCTTTTCTTCTAGTATGTTCAGCTACAGCTATAGACTCACTCTCAAACAACATCGTGCAATATGATCCAATTCCAAAACCAATTGCAACACCCTTTTTGGGTGCCCTCTCATCTCGCTTGAAGTATACTTCATTCCTCACTTTAGTCAATCCATCTTTTGATAATGTCAGATTTCCATTCAATTGACTAACCAAACAAGATTTGTACATGTCCTTGCCATCAATCTCCACCATTAGTTTGGTAGATATGTTTACATTTTAATCAATGAAATCTAAAATTCCATTCAACTCATGCCTCCACTCACTTTCCATCATTTTCAATTCACTATAATTGGGTACCATAAAAGAGGAATATTGGATTATGGATGTGGAATGACCTGGTGAATAATGATAAACTACTTCATCCACAACTTCAAATGTTGGATAATTGTGATCCTCTATCCTTGGTTTAAACCATCAATAATCTTCTGTGTGTCTTTCTGGTTGCATGCCAAGACCTAGTAAAATTCCTTGTGCATTATCCAATCCTACTTTGATAGATTCTATAATTTTATTATCTTTGGATATTGAATCATATTGTGACAAGACATCACCTTCCTCTACTATTTCTTGATGCAATTTATTCTTGATACTCATTTGTTTCTTATGATATTTATTGAAACGAATCCCTTGGAGATTCGATTCTTCTTTGGAAACTATATTAAGGGTTCTAGTACCATGAAGTCAATGAAATCATATTCCCTCTCTACTCCAACCATGCCACTGAATTTTCTAAAGAATTTCTCACATACATCTGACCTATTCAAGTGCAATGCACATGGAAAGTTAGAGTATTGATCACAAAGTAATATTATAAAAATAAAAAATAAAAACTGGAAAGAAATTTTCACATCTTGATATGCCTCTTTGCTAATGAAATAAATATTGACATTAGTATTTGCTTGGTCTCTGAATCATCATAGCCATAACGTGAAGAAATGATGGGATCTTGAATAATTTCACACTCTTTCTCAAAGAGTCAAACTAGGAGACAAAAAAATATCAATATAGTCAGCAACGGTTGCTAGATAGGTCTCTATACCCGATGTCCTCTCTGTCCTACCACTTGTACTTCTCATTTCCTTCAAGCACCTATGGACATGCATTGAAGCAATACTTTGTGCTGAACCTTGGTTTTAGCAATCAACCCTCTCTATATCCTCAATTTTAAGCTTGTGGCCATCCACTTTAAAATTTGTATAAACCATTCTTACATGCTTAAAGCTAATAAACTCTTGTCCAACAATCAAATCTCGTCGACCACTAAACAAAGGATTCACTAGATTTTTTCCATTGTGAATGTAATCCTGGTCATGAAGTCTTGTTACTTTAAAGCCATCATGCAACCCAGTTAGTCTCAACCCTTCCGAAGGAATTTGATATCTCATATACGTCATTGAGTAATAATCCTTGAACATAAGCATTATTCTCCTACTATCCACATCCAAGGAATGACCAATAATAGGTCCTAAAAAATGTTCCACATATTTCTTCCATAGGTCTTCTAATTTTTCCTATTGTCAATGGACAAAATTTGCATCAAACATGTTGCACGTTGAATGAACAAACACAACCAAATGAGGAATCTTCTCATGTAAAGGGTTTGCAATAATAACATGTGCATAATGGCCAGTCACACAATTATTGAAGGAATTTGTGATAATACCATAGCATGTAGCGCCCTTTCCAACTGTCACCAAGAAATGTGATTGGCACTTATGTTGTTTTTTATTACCACAAAAACATACCAATGTGTCATGTTTTCTACCCACCTCACATATTTTTTCACAAGAATTTCATCTTCAGAAAGGCATACAGGAATTGGGACCCCTATACAATGTTTGGATTTATAGGAAGAATAAACTTTTCTGATTGCCTCAAAAATGTACTCCTTCTCCCCTGGGATATATGTCAATGATTTTCTAACTTTCCTTATTGTCGTAGATATCGAAGGCCCATCCAGATTCAAGCTAATAAAGCTATGTATTCTAGGGCCTCCCCATAACGTAATCATCTCATAAATGGAATTAGTGGATGCATTATACCTTTTCCATGACTTTGAATGAACTAGGTTGTGAAATATATCTTGAACAAATTCCCAATCTGCATCTTTACCTTCTAATTTTCCTTGCTTTTGAGCCTCACACACATCCTTGCAAAACCTAAACACATCCTTCCTTTCTGGAGATTCGAACAAATTTTCCCTTAGAGACCTCGTTCTAATAGGCAGTGTAGCAACCTTTGTCCTCTCCCGCCAAAGAGATCACATTGTTAATATATGTGTAGCATTTGTGTCTCTTGCAACAATTTTGAGTTCATCTTGAGTCAAATGGTCCAACTTCTCCCTTTCCCTATATCTCTCCCATGTCTTTTGATGTTGCTCCTTGATTTGAAATATAAACACATCTGAAAGTCATCCCAATTAGGTATCAACTTACAATAATTGCATGTCAATTAATCAAAATGGATTCCTGTTTCAGAAACCCTCTTCCAATGAGCATGTCTGTATGTTCAGTTAATACGACATTCAGTACCATAATAACATATTATTCTTTGGGTATGTTTCTCTATGTCCCACAATTTTCCACCATGTTGGTCATCCATTAGAACCTTTGTGTCCAATATCTCCCCTCTTCTATCAATATAGGGATCCCAATACCGCCAATCAAGTAATATTGGGGGAGGCCA
The DNA here is from genome assembly GCA_001517045.1 of Pseudotsuga menziesii. Classification (NCBI taxonomy): domain Eukaryota; kingdom Viridiplantae; phylum Streptophyta; class Pinopsida; order Pinales; family Pinaceae; genus Pseudotsuga; species Pseudotsuga menziesii. Next base: position 102,643 of record LPNX010154069.1, read on the forward strand.
TTGTCCTAGAATAAGATGAAAAAACACATTAGAAAATGATCTACTAACTGCTACTAACAAGTAATAACAAATAAAGTAATGTGAAAATTCAAATTAAATTAAATTATAACTTGGGTAATTAACACAAATGAACTAGAAGCTTGTGAACTTGTAGAAACCCCGTGTAATGGTCACGGTAGTGATGGGATCAAAAACTTAGTCAAACTTTGTGGGGACTTATCATTGGTAGACTTCTTCGGTCTCCCAATTGTTCTACTCCTCAACATAGTTACATCACGTGAACCCTCATCTATAGTAGTAGTGTTCTTATTTGATTTCATGTGTTCATTTAGAGAATTAACAATATTACCACTTGTCGGCACCAAACAGAACCATCTATTGCATCATGTACATTCCACTCTCAATTTTTTCTTGTTCTCATAGTTTGCAAGTGTTGCCTCTACCAGCTTGAACAAATTAGGCTCTTGCGTTTAGTTGAAATCATGTAGAATTTTGATTGCTTGATCAATCTCAAGTTGATCACTAGCCATTGTTGTCTTCTTTTGTATGTTACATTAAGGAATTTCATTAATTCCCAACATTGAAATGTGACGTTGATGGGACCCTATTGTAATATCCCCGGTTTTGACCCTGGTTGCATTAAAAGATACATGATGTGTATATTGTAGTTAATCATGGTGTGGATATAAAGGCATAATCCCCACCATCAATTTGGTTGTGTTATGTTTCAGCAATTGGGATCGTTTTCGAAGGTTTATTGTGCTATCCGGTGCATAATAGTTTTGGAATCATCTAAATATGCACATTAGTTCAAATGAACCTACAGCTAGTTACGATGGTGCAACATTAATGAAAAGGGGCATGATTTCTAAGGTTAAGGGGGGGGATTTTCTAACCCATGGGAGCCATTGGGAGATTTCCATGTGTTGACCAGCCATTTAAACTTCTGTTGTCTGTTATTTGGGGGCAGTTATTGCTGAGTAGTGGTGGGTGTGGAAAGGATCTCAATCCTTTCCCATGTGCCCACTCCACCAGCGGACCCTTCCTCTTCACGTCACTTGGACAGAAGGGAAACATTCCTTTTCTCTCCACTCTCCCATGATTCCACTCTCCAAAGGTTTGGGTTTAGCTCATTCTCACAGGAGATGTTCTGCTTCCTTAGGTGCACCATTTTGGGGGAATTATCCATCGTTTGTTCCTCTCACGTAGGGACGCAGAAGGTTCACCTTGGTTTTGGACTCACGTAGTGAGTTGGGAAGCCTTGCTGTGTCACCCAAGATTTCCTATGAATGAGCCTTCGTATTCTGCGCAGTGTGTATGCATGTGCTCATTCTCCTTATCGATTGTGGTCTGCGTATGTGTTTTCTCCTTGTCAATGCTTGGAGTTTGGCTTCTCTCCCATTTGTGGACTATGTAATGCTGCCATTGTTTCATTGTGATATTGGGGCTGTTGTTCTTACCCTAGTTTCACGTTGCTGTGTGTGCAAGTATCTTTTGGGTTGCTGCCAAGTTTTTTTAGCCACGCTAGGGCCAAGAACAACTCTGAATCTCCTTGTTTGGCTTGAGCCTCGTTCACCATCTTTGGGTTATCACCCTGTTTCCTTTGGTTTTCTTCACAGAGCTGTGAACTGATTGTTTTGCTGTGGGTATATAGTGTTTGGTCTTCAGACTGTGTGGAGTGGGAATGAAGGCTGGGTATGCTTGAGAAACCTAGGTTTGGGAGCCTCACAGAGAGAGTTAGATGGTTGGCTTTCTTCTCCACAAGCCCGGAAGAGCACTGGCAAGGGAAGTTAAGGCCTGAGGGACTCTGAAGCATAGAAGGGACTAATTTCTGGTGTCAGGTGTGTGTGGGTGTCTTAGAAGTCAGGCTAGCTCTAGTGTAGGCATCCTTAGCTTTTCCATGAGCATACTAGTTTAGTGGTCAACCTTTCCTAGCTCCTTGACAGCCTGATAAACCCAACTATGTTGACTTGGCTGTATTGTGTATCCTTGGCTATGTGTAAGCCTTCTTAGTCCCTTATTCCTTGGGGAATCATGCCCAGCTTAGGGGTGGTAGTGTTTCTAAGAGATTAATGAGCACGCTGGCCTATGGTTGGGTGGACTGTTGTAGTGATGTAGCTTGTTGCGGGATGAGTTCTTACAAGATGAGTATTATTGACCATTTCGTCTCTGCAGTTATATTTATTATTAATGAATAATTATGAACATGTTGATGCCCGAATGTATGTTTGCTTCCACTATATGTTGAGTAATTATGCATCCTTGCATGTTTTCTATTTTAAGCATTTTTTTTCAGCATTATATGCATGTTCTTGTTCATTGGGCTAGTTTCCCGTACATTTGATGGTTCGGTAGCATCCTCTTCACCGCTCATAGGGTCGGGGACTTTACAGTGTGGTATCAGAGCGCATGTTGCAACATGGACCTAAATGGGCCATGAATATGCATTGACAGAGCCATCATTACAGCATTGGGCCTAATATGACCATGAAAGATCAACTAGCAGAGGAAGGTTGCCTTTTGCCCAGGAGAGATCAGAAATTATGATAGAAAATTTTCTGAAAAAATTTTGTTGAAAAATTTCTAAGTGACAGACCGTCAGTGCATTGGAAGACTTAGTGGGAAGCCCTTTCGATGTAGTGGACGGATTAGTCTAAGGACTGTCCAATACAGACCCCAGCGATGGCGAAGACTAGTCGATTTGATCAACGAAATTTAGAAGAAGTATGAGCCGATACATCGACGAAAATTAGTGGCTATGATCAACGACAGTTAGTTGTTTTATCGGCGAAGTTTAGGTAATGGAAACGCCGATACGGCGGCAGGAAAAAGGTGAAAGATCGTCGAAAATCAGTTGTTTGAGGTGCGGATACATCAGTGGAGTATAGAAGACATAAGCACCAAAATGTCAGCGGAGATCCCCTGAAGGCTGCCGAAATGTCGGCAAGGAATAGTGGACGGGATCGCTGACATGGAGGAAAAGGAAGCTATTTTCCTGAAATTTTGCTTAAGGGTTGAGAACATCGGCGATCGGCGAAGGATAGATGATGAGATCACTGATGATTAGACAATGGGAGTGCTGAAACGATGGCTTTGTATGGCTAGGAATCGCCGAAACGATGGTGGAAATTAGATGAATGGATTGGTGAAAATTAGGTGATGGATTGGGCGAAATGTCACTGCCGTAGGAGAAAGTTAAAGGATGAAGGCACCGACGTGGAGGAGGAAGAAGAAAATTTTTGAAAATTTGTCTAAGTGTTGAGCCCATCGGCGATCGGCAAAAGTTAGAATATTGGAGCGTCGATCGGATAAAGTTAGTTGACAGAACCGCCGAAATGTTGGCTCACTTAGTCAAAACCATCGGCAAAATTTAGAGGATGGAGCCACCGATGCAGCGGCATATGTCGCAATTTTGGTCACTGATGAATGACATTGAAACAAATTAGTTGTTTGTGCATCCACCATTGTAGCTGTCTAATGGACTATTCTTCCGACGAATAGAGGCTTCAACTGTCAATGCTTCGATCGCCGACACAATAAGGTTTAGAGCCATGATTCACTGACGGGTTTATGGACCGTGGACACCACAGTGGATCGGTTAACCACCATTGCGGAAGACTATAGGACTAGCCATCTGTTGAGCGGGTGGGTCCGACTCCTGATGCCACAGTTGTTAGTTGCTCCAATCACCGACAAGGTTATGGCCATGGAAACCATAGAGATTTCATCAGCCGCTGTTGTGGCTGCCTAGAGAACTAGACACTTGATGTATAGTGGATCCGATTGTCGATACGACGATGCGGTAGTGCTTATTAGTCATGATCATTGATAATAGTCTTTGGTAGCATCGATAAAGTTCAGAATCCTAGACAACTACAGACCCAACACATCAGAGAAAATTAGACAAATAGACCGCCGATGAGCAGTGGAGAAAACCAGCTATGTTGATCACCGAAGTGTCAGAATTTTAGATGGGATGAGACCCGATCTGGAAAAGAAATTTGGGTTTTCCAAGTGGATTTTTTAGCGATTTTTAACTATTTTTCAATGGATTTTTCAGCAATTTCAGGGATGAAAAGGAATAATAATTCTAGGTGGATTAAGTTAGCATTCGAGACCAAAAATACAATTCTATGTTTTGCCTAAAATTGGTGAAAATCATGATTTTAGAATTGGTGTGGTTTTCACACCCAAGGTCAGAATGAAGCATGTGGATAGGCGTTGGAAAGCTTATCCAGCAAGGAACCAAGGAGAGTCACCAGAATTTGAATGTGGAGTACAAAGGTACTAGTGGTTGCTTGGAAAGTGTGTTGCTGTCGATATGGACAATCCAGGAATTGCATGCCTAGAGGTAGCAAGACCATGAAGTCAAACCAACTGTTGTGTGGAAGAGGAGTTCCATGCAAAGATGAGGAACTTGAAAAGGGAAATTTCCTTCAACCCTTTCTTGCTAATTATAATTACATTTTATATGTTTCGTACATGAAATGTATGAGGATATGCCTTGCATGCATAGGATATAACATGTTGGTAAGAGTAGTGAGAATTATACATTTATAATGAACCACTAATGGTAATTGTTGCATTGGTGTTGGCATTAGTGGGAAAACCAACGACAACATGGAAATGGCTGAATATGTTGCTGATGCTAACGAATGTGACCAGCAACCCTATGGAGAAAGGGATAAGGCAACAAGTCCAGAATCAAAAGTTGGTGAGGGAATTCTACAATCTCTTGCAAGATACCAAACAAACTGGTAATGTCAAGGGTGTAAGTAGGATCCATGCAGGTAATGGTTTAATTATGACAATTGCATGGAGTGGTAAAAGCAAGAGGTTTCGTACCATGTGGTTATTTAAAATTTATACTACATTCATACAGAAATGTATCATGCATGCATATGTTGTTATGAGCTTAGTAGCCCAAAGAAAGTAAGTACTGATGGTCTTGATTATAGTAATACATCCTATATGATTTATTCATGGTTAGGCCATGCATGGTATGTTTGAATGCATAGTATTCCTGAATCAATGCAAGGTATAATTGAGTGGATATGCATTAAAATATTTCATAAATCTTGTGGTTATGCATTGAATAGATGCATATGAAAAGTATGAGTAAATGTTGTAGATATGCATACATAAGTATGGGTGCAAATGTTGTGATGCATTGCATGAATGCATCGAGATAGTGCATGTGTCATTATGAATAACTAATGGCTGAAATGATGAATTGATGATAATTCTAGAACCATTTCAAGATCTATTATGGATGCAGGATAGTAAGTGCATAAAGAGGGTAGTCATGATCGATTGGCTACCGGAAATGCTCTATGGAAGGCAGCAAGGTGGTACAAATGATACGCTTGTGAAGTAAGGAGTATCTAAACATTTCATTTTGCAATAAATGATGTGACCTTGCAACTTTAGTAGGATAATGATTCATGTGATGTAAATGATTTTTGGTAATATTGATATGCTAACATCTGGAAGTATTTGAATTCTATAATTCTGAAAATGCTTCAGTGATTGTTGCAGCAATGGAAAAAGTTATATGCATCAAGACTTACCAAGTGTTTGGCTTATTGAAGTTCAGATTTTAGGTAGATTGCTTGGGGAATGGCAAAGTGGGTAATACCATGACAAAGACCGGAATATACCATGTGAAAGAGCCAAACCTCATGAGACTCTCATGGTTCTGAAAATAGTCTGTATGTAGAATGACTTGTCAATTTGAATTTGTAAATTTCAGATTTGAGAAATTGTTGACAACTGCTGGCTTGCATAGAAATGTGCCAAGGAGGACATGTTGTAAGTGGATGTTCATGTGATGCTAATAAGCATAAATTATAATGGGAATAGTGGTGCTGCTTAAAAGAGACCAACAAATGAGGATCAACTCATTGCTAAGCAAATCAGTTTCTGTAGTAGACAGAGTTGCAAATTCCTATTGAATTCAATTACTAATGTCATTGCTTGGTTATGGAACAATCAATTTGGATTGTATTATCAGATAATGATTGACTATTTGGATACTTGATTAATGTGCCAGGGGTACACATTGCAAGAAGACAATGTGTCATGGCCTAAAGGAGCCAAACTTTATGGGGAGGTTCTCCCCTATCTTGGAAATGGGTTTCGGGTGAAACTCCATTGGACATTTTGGAAATGTCTCATCTACACTACATGTTTGGTAAGCAACATGAGTGAGATGGTATAGAATATGTCGGTAAGACATGTGTGGATATGAAATGTAAAAAGGATTTGGGATGGCAACCGAGGGACCGTCAACTCAGAGAAGGGAGACCCCATTCCTCCTTAACGAAGGAATACTACCTCGACAAATGGATAAGTGTTTTGTGACCTTAGCTAAGAATATGCATCTCAAATTGTTAAATCTAATATGCAGAGCATGTTTTGATTTTATTTCCATTATGGTAGATTGATTAAGTATGAATAGGGCCTACATGGCACACATCAAAAAGGGGTGCACACTTTCTCCAATGTCGAATCATGAAAGGATTTTCAATATTGATTACACCATAGGGAGTGGACGCACTCCTGGTGTCTCAATACTTGATAGTGAATGATGTAAAATATGATTATAGCTTTAGAGAAATAACACTGATGAGTTTGCTTATATTGCTTGTGTTGTCAAGATAAACAAATGCAGTATGGTGTTGCACACTGACTGGACACTGGCTTGGGCTCATCCTATCCTCTACTGAAGAGCACAGAGAAGGAGGCATTCCTGAGGGACTGAAGAGCATATAAGGGAGTGGTTTCTTGGGTTATGTGGGGTAGCAGAATTGGAGCTCACTTCTGGAAATGAAATATAGAAATGGTAATGGTAAATCTCCAAGCCCAATCGATGTGAAGGTGTACTAGCTGGACAGTCTGATAAACCCAACTATAGGTTGTCTTGACTGTGTAATTATTTGATGTTGTAAAAATTATGGAAATTGTGGTTGGCTGGACAGTAATTAATTAATGTTGTGGAAATTATGGGAATGTTACAATGTTGGCTTGACTACCTATTGTTTGATAAACCCAACTGTTAGCGGGCTTGGATGAGTAGCTTGATAAACCTAGTAGTGTATTGGCTTGATTGGCTACGGCCTGATAAACCAAATTGTATATTGGCTTGGATGGACCATCTGATAAACCCAACTGTAGGTTGGATTGACTATAATTGATATATATAAAAGGATGTTGTGGAGTAGCCTATGTGCTGACCTAACATCCAAGTCCATAGGCAATCGCAAGGCTTGCAAAGCAAAGTAGGATCTTGTGGACCAAAGAGGAAATGCACAATACAGATAAGTATTGGATTATTTTGCAATTTCTTGCTTATGAATATACATGTGTATATGATTTGGTTATGATATTCTAAGCTCTTGTTTAAGAGATAAAAACCATTGAGAATAAACTAAAGATGTGAATCTATTCAATGTTTCAATATAGGTATTGCTAGGAGAGAGGACTATGAGAGAATCCTAGGGGTGCATGTGGACATGTGACCATCGTGAAGAGCTCAAAATGAGCAATAATGAAAAAGGTGCTAGTGAGACTGTGAAGGTCCTAGTAGTCGAGACAAACCATGTGGGGAGGCTCCATGTTTGAGAGG
>LPNX010154069.1:138906-174051 GCA_001517045.1 Pseudotsuga menziesii
TGAAGAAATGATGCTACAAAATGCTCAACCACCAAAATATGTAACATAAATTATTCATGTTTTACTAAATCTAAGATTAGCATAGATCTTCAAGGGCATATATAGAAATCCTATCCTTCATGTTATTCCCCTTGTTCCGAGGGAGAGCCAAAATCAAGATAGAGAAGAAGATATTGCAATGACAATGGATAACCCTTCTAAGTTCCCTCTATGGTTGCACTCATAATTAGGGATTTATAAGTTAAGTGCAATTTTGAATGCTATGAAGGATTCGGTAATGAAAAAGAAAGAAACAATACTACATAGAGGGGGGATTGGTCAATGCTAGAATCCAGGAAAATGGCTATGAAAGATTCGATAATGAGATTGGGATGAGAGTAAATAGACCATGTGTAACATGTATTAAATTCATTGTACTACACAAGATAAAAATCTCTAAAGAAAGGGCTCTACTATAAAACAAGATAAGAAAACTTTGAATGTAACCCTAGATGGATAGTTATGTTCCTTCTTCTTTGCATATGAAGAGTGGAAAAAAGTAATGATAAAAAATAGTACCTTTCCTTTTGTTCCAACAACATGGATAACTTTCAGCTGGGACATAGATTCCTCCCAGTGTATTATCTACAAAAATGAAAGTGATGAAATAACATTTTTTTTTTAAGTACAGTAATCACATTAATAAAATGAAGTAAAGCCTTCTAAAACCAATTACAAGGTACAAAATCAACCTTTTCCTTCTTTAACAGAGTTGATGCAGAATGGTAATAATAATACTAGACCTCCCTAACTCCATACTTCCTTACTTCCTAGCCCACAGACACAATTATTCCTTACTTCCCAACCCACAGACTTAATTCTTAAAGAGAAGTGACCAACATTTTTTTTAAACAGCTCAGTCAATGCAAAAATAGCCCCCAGCATTATGATCAAAACCCACAGACTCAATCCCAAAATATTTTTAGAAACCCTAAAGGCTCATATTTTTGTCCAGCACCAAATCATTCAGGAATCATCCACCATATTGAGATAAACTAGATTATCAAAAAATGCTGAAAAACATTACAAATCCAAGCTTCAGGCTTGTCATAAACTGGACTATACAAACCAAAACAGAAAATCACTATATCTGATAACACTGATAAATTCACAAAAGGAACCATCCCTAAGAATAGACCATAGTTATGTAGATAAGACATAATGGTAAGAAAGAGAAGAAACAACATCAAGATCATTAGAAACCTCAAAAAAGAACCAGAATCAAAGGGATAGCGGCCCCAAACTTCAAACTATGCCAGAATATAAGATAAATCCTAACCAAAGTTCTAAGAGGAACCAGAACAAACTGGTTTTGCTACACCAGAAATCGAAGAAGTAGGAAATTGAAAACCTAAGCAAGCAATCAGGAAATCAACTGTATCTTCAACCCTCTTAACTGAAGCTTCCACTGAATGAATCAACATAGAGATAGTAGTCTGCCAATACTTGGGGGAGGGATTTCCCAAATCAGGAGACTAATGATCCCACTCAGCTCTACCCACCAAGTTTTTCATGACCCAAAATAGCGCAACTGATTTTTCATAAAGACTCGTGCCACCCACGATATGGCCAGGGTCCAAAATCCACTCCTGCACCTTCTTAGACTCGTCTTTCAATTTTTGAGAGTTAATTTCATCCCAAAGATGACGTTCAGTTGCAGAAATGTGATTCTGGATGTCCTGGGGAAGTTCCAATTCAAACATTTGAGACTCCCATAAAGCCTGACGTTGAGCATGGGATGCCACCTTGGGCAACTCTGATAAAGGATGCTACCTTTTCCCCTTTCCTTTATTAATCATCTTGATAAACCAGAGATTACTAGTCGATCCACGAATAAAACACTCACAGTAATAACTCACAAGAACACCCGATAAGCAGCTGATGACAGTTTGACCACCGTGCACCAAAATATATAACCTCATATTGGGGTGCGACATGATGGACATGATCCGCAAATTAAATTCACAATCGCTCACACAAGTCTTTAGAGAAGACTAACCATTAATACCTTTCACCTGATCGTCAGAGCACAGTACAATATGCATACCAACATCCATCAATATATGAAAAAATATGCCCAAACCATCATATTTAAAACACGCATTGGATCATAATTATAAATCAATGATTACACCTATCAAGTGCTACATGCTTAGAGAGAATATAAGAATGCATTAATAATTATTTTGACCTTCCATCTAGATGCTAGTACAGTCCCTAGAGATAAGATCTTGACACCAAGATCGAGCGGTCATGTCCAAAAGTAGATGCCAATCTTGAGCTCTAAAAGGCTAAAACATACCAACCCTCATGTTAGCCAAGTAATCCGCCATCTTGTTACCATTTTGATAAACATGTGAAAAACTGACAGCTTTCCCCTTAATGAGACATGTTTGTAGAGCCGTGATTCGAATTTCCAAGTGCCAGGAAGATGAAACTTTAGAACTTTGTCATCCATTATGCAGTTTAGAAACGAGGCGAATAACCAACTACGAATCTCCATCCACTATAATCGGTTCATGAAAATTTTCCAAGACCCATTCTAATGCTTGAATCAGTCCTTCAATCTCTCCTGCATTGTTGGAGTCAATACCCAGGAAACAATAACCATAACCAAGAATTTTACCTCTATAATTACGAAGAATAAAACCATATCCCTTCTTTCGAGGATTACCCTTAGAATCTCTGTCAAAGTTTAGCTTCATAAAACCATTTGGAGGAGGATTCCAACAAAGTGATGAAATAACATTAGTATGGTGTAATGATATATAGTGTGGATGATGTTGACTTACAAGTATAGAATTATTATATTAAATGAAAGGCATGTTTCCAAACTGTAAAATGCATATGATAAGAATATTGTGACATTGGAATTCAATTATTGTAGAACACATAATCTAAACCCTTAAACACACCGGACGTATGAGCCATAATCCTTTACTATTTCTTATTCTGAGGGGTTATGAACAAGATTTTTTATTGTTTCTTTCAGTCAATCAGTTTCCTCTCTCTCTCTCTTCGATTGATGTTCTTCCCACCCTTTCCCCTACATTTTATCTCAGTGGTTCTTTTTGGTAAAAATAAGATCACCTGCACTTGCCTTTGCGGCTAGGATTTGACCCTATGTATTTAATGTTACAGGATGGGATGATGGATATTATGTGACCTTTGTGTTTGTTACTGATAGTTTTTCCACTGCTCAGCCTTCTTTATTTGCTTCATCTGGGAGAAATGTGAGCTTTATAACTACATCATATAGACCTGTAAATGGAGGATATTAACTATATATCGAGGATCCAGCTGCTAGAAATGACAAAGTTGCCCCCAATTTCCCACTTATTACATGGAATAAGAAATATCGCTCAGTCACATACCAGCAGATGTAGTAACTATAGTTTGGTATGATAATCGTTCACTTTATTTCTTTACTGTGTATGGGCAACAAATGATTTCTCTAAGGAATTAGTGTAGATGCTCTCCTTCCTTCCAATACGTGTTGTTCCTTCCTTTCTTCATGTGGCGCTTCAATGAATATAGTAGGCTAAAGAAAGGTAATACAAATGAATTCTCTTAGTATCCACCGAGTGAGCTTCCCTACCTTAACTCCCTATTCTTTCCTTCACTAGTTCTGCTAATGGTGCTGGATCAATAGAAGTTGGATCACCAAAAAGAGAGAAATGGTAAGGGTTGGTTCAATCTTTCCAAAGCATCTCATGGACTCTAGATTCAAGTCTGACCCTCTATAGCTAGATGTATCTCACGAATCAAAACCCCAATGCTCCCCATCCCCACCCGATCCCCTCTGCAACTACCATCAAGCTCTGTCAATGCTCCCCTACTCCAATTTTTCAAGTTGCTTCTCAGCTCCATTTGATATTTTCAAGTCACTTCTCCACGTCATTTGGTAATAAAACCCCTTGTATATTGCAGATTTTGTAGGCACATATAATAACCCCCTCATCCCTTAATATTTCCCTAGTATAATTTTTGAATTTTTTTATAATTAATTAGCCCCCAATATGAAAGGACATGATATGGGTATTATCCATCAATAAAGCCCATGTTCTTCATTCAAATCACCTTGGATGTCTTCTTCTACCATGTCATGCAGATTGCCTCATTTGATATTATTGGTCTCTTAAATGCATAGAGGATCTAGTGAGAGGCATGTTAAGAACTACTTTATCTCAGGTTCTAAGGGTTGTTCTCCATCGGATGTGATCCATGGTTCTACAATCTCTTCTATAGGTTGGAAAAGGTGATCATAGGTGGTTTCTAAATATTCTCATGGATGTGAATCATGGAATTATTGTTGTTTTATCACTTTTGGAGGTGCAACTATTTCTTGAGTCTTATCAATATTTTCTCTTCCTGAAAGGAAAAGATCCCAACTACTGGTAGGATTTGAGAAATTTCTTCCAAATTCTTGTTTGAATCTTTGAGTCCTTCTTGCTGGTCGGTAGGTCTTGTCTCACACATGGATTAGTGCATAGGTTTCTTACTTTACCCAAAATAGTTTTTATTTTTAATGTTATTAATGGAAAATTAAACCTAACAACACACTTAAATAAATTTAAGGAAACAAAAAGAGATAATATAATCTAATTGCATAATTGAAAAGCACACCACACATTGCATAATAAAAACAAAACATTGTGGCTTTAGAGTAACCCCACCAAAGTGAATACACAGGTTCTTACCTCTAGTCTTATCATTTTGTATCCTACCCCAATTTGTCCCTGAACCTAATTCACACATAAAACATAAAACTTGTGAAAGTAAATATGCTCTAATATTTTTAGCACCTCCCTGGAAACACCGCAAAAAATGTCGGTAAAATTATATGTCAATTAAATCTCAATATTAAATTTTCAACGAGGGATGTCATAAGCTTCGAGGTAATGAAACAGTATGTGCAGGACTAGAGCCTAATATAGCCTAATGTAAATGACTAATTGCCAGAAAACACACTTTATGTGCGACAACAAAACAAGTAACCAACGAATGAATTCAATTGACAAGAAATAAATTGACACCATAGGTTGATACCCATTACTGTGAGGTCATATCTCATGAGTTAGACCTTGATTTTCCTTGGGCTTATTACTATAGTTGTTGGAAACAAATCAAATACAACTTGCCAAGCAAATGCCAAAGTAAACTAGATAAAACAAAATAATAATTACAACAATATAAAACAAGCTTACAACTAAATACTCCTGCCATTAGAATTCACTAACGTATGACACATAATTTCAATTACAAGCATTTAAGTATGGATTGAATATTCTTTTTTTGGCAATTATAAGCATTCTTCATAAAGAATATTTAAGAGGTAGTTATGTTATGTTTAATGGTTTACAATTTCAACATACTATGTGAAATATATTAATTTAACTTGAGCTATAACATACAATATCAAATACTTAACAATATCTTAACTCATGCAAATAAATCTACATATGTTGGAGATTTAAACAGTTAAGTTTAAATTATGAGTGCATGAACATAAGAAGAAACAATATTAAATTTGTGTGCAAGAATAAAACAGACCATGAAATCTAGTGCGAGAATAAAATAGAATTACAATTTAAATACAATAAATACAACCAAGCACGAGAAATGAAAATTTAAACTACTTGAAAATCAAAGGAAACTAACTAAAGATAAAAAACTAAACAAATCATAAATGAAATGAGAATTCAAACTATCAAAATGAAATGTATTAAAAAAAGATACATCCAAGAGGAGAAGAGTAGAAAGAACTAAAACAAAACAAGGTAATGGAATGAGAGTGAAAGTACAAATATGAAATTAATTTTATCCTTCATTTAACACCTATGAATAAAAAGAAAATAAAGATATTTTTTTAACAATATAACATTTATTTACAAAAACTTACAAAAATATTACAATTTGAATTCTAACACATTATTTACAATATATATATATATATAATTATTAATTTAACAAATTAACAAAATTATGTCAAATAATTATGAACAATTAAATATAAGCAATATAATGATATTAACAAGCAAATATTAAATAAATAATCCTATTACAAAATTATGGTAAACAATTATTACAAGTATAATCAAAGAAGGATATACATGATCTCACGTCAATTCGCACATATATACATATTATGTGGTGCTTAAATGAGGAGTTTAATCAATAGAAAAGAGGCATGTATGGAATTTGTGAATGATGGAATGCATGTTGAAACATGACCGAAATTGCAGATTTGAGCCGAGAAGTGTAGGATTATGTGCAATGCATGAATGTGCATGATTTATAGAATATAAATGCACGATGCAAGAATAGGTATGTGAACGCATAGTAGAGGAACACACAATGTAGAAACTGGAAACTGGTTTTTGTGAGGAATTTCAGAACCATAATCGATATAAATAGTGTAGAGCAAGTGCAGAAGAAAAATAAAATAGTTTGGATGTATCAATTTAAAAATAAAATTTTGAATTCATATAGTAAATAAAAAACAATATAAACATGAATTACAAATTAAAAACAAAGTTTCTAATTACCAAACATAACAAAAAATAAACTAATGAATACAAGGGAAAATAATTATCACATTGAGGGGACCTTCTCAGTCTAAGTAATGTTGCCCAAAAAAGACCAAATCAAATGGAATTTGTGCACCAAGCTTCTACAATTTTTATTTCTTCATTGAGATCAAAATGTCAAATTACAAAATAATCAACTCTTGAATCTTTGATACAAAATACAAATTTTTGAATAATAAGAAAATGATAATAGACTGCTCCCTATGCTATCCTCCACCCTTATTTACACATCATACGTTTAAAAACGAATTTTTAACCCCTAATTCCCTAATCCCTTAACCCCTTATAAGACCTTGAAACACTATAACACCTAATCCCTTAATTCCTAACCTCTTAAAACCTAACCCCTTAACCCCTAACCCCATATCCCTAAATTTCTTTACCAAAGGGCCTTACCCTTAAACTTTTAAGCCCTTTAATTTTTTACCTCTAGTCCTTTAAACATTAGCCTCTAAGCTGTATTTTACCCCTTATAGGTAAAATATTTTTTTTCCTCTAATCTCAATTTTCATGTGTTCCTTTCCTTGTGCAAGTGTCCTTTGCATTTACTTGTACCATCTACGTTTTCATATGCACTCTCTGTATTCATGTGTGCCATCCCTTAATCATGTGTACTTTCTATTTTCGTGTGCTCTCTGTGTTTGCTTAGGAATTGTCCGTTGAGATTAGGTGCTCCTCTCTCATCTTAGGAGCTCTATCTTGGGATTGTGAGCTCTCTTATCAACCCTCCTAGAAAAAAAATGTTGGTGTCCAACTACGGCCCTTATCTATACCCTCCCTTATGCAAGTGCACCTTATGATATCTTGTGCACTCTTTTTTTTTGGGTGCACCCTTCATTTTCATATGCACCCTTCATTTGCATGTGCTCCCTCTGTTTTCATGTGCACTCTCCCTTATTTGTGTGCAACCTTTGTATGTGTCAACACTTGTCGTTTTCATGTTCTCCCTCCTTTGTGCAAGTGTTCCCTCCATTCTCTTGTGCGCTCTCTCCTAACCCCTAATACCTAGCACACTCCTAACCCCTAAACAACCTAACCCTTATTACTTAAAAATCAAATCCGTAAATATGTAAATCCCTAAATCCATTAACCCCTAAAAAATGAAACCTTTAATAGGTTAGGCATTATCCCCCAAATTATTAAGCCCTATCCCCCTAACTATTTCTCTCTAAATTCCTTAACCCCTTAACCCATAAAACCTTATGCCCTAAACATAAATTAATACCTAATTTTCTGTTTACCCCAACTTCATAACCACTTAACCCTTGTATCCTTAACCTCTTACACTTAATCTCCTTATATCATAAATCCCTTAACCCCTTCACTAACCCCTACCTCCATAATACCTAATCCCTTAACCCCTAAACTTTAATACCTTAAACCATAAAAAAAATAATCCCTATCTTCTTAAATCCCTAAGAATAAACATTTAAACCTCTTAACCATTTTATCCCTCTACCTATAAACACTTAACCCCTAACCCCTATGTCACAGTTAACCCCCTAACCCTAAAACCCCTAACCCATAATCCATAAATCCAAAAACCCAGAAATCCCAAAACCCATAATCCCTCATTGCCTACTATCCATTAATCCCTTAACCACCATGCCTTTAATCCTTCAACCCATTTATACTTAAGACTTAACCTCCTCAACCCTAACATGCTAACCCTAAAGCCCTAAATCCGTGAACCCATAAATGCCTCACCTCTTATATAACCACCAATCCCCTAACTCTTATTTCCTTAACCACTAATCTCCTAAGACCTTAACACTTAAACCCTTCACCCTTATTTCTTAACCTCTTAAACACTAAACCCCTAACATTGATGCCCTCAATCACTTAACTACTATAGCCCCTAACGCCTAAACCCCTTTACTACTTTACCTTCAAAAAATTAACACCTAACACATAAGCCCTAGTTTATCCACAAACACTTAATCCCTTAATGTCTAACCTCTTAAACCCTAACCCCCTAATACCAAATCCCTAAATCCATTAAGAACTAAATCCCATAACCCTTAAACGCCTACCCCCTTAACATGTTTACCTCAAATCCTTCAACCACTAACTACTAACCCTGGGTTTATCCCCTCATCCCTAAACCGCTTAACCCATAAGCCCTTAAAACTTAACCCCTAACCTATATAACATTAATACCCTAACACCTAAGCTCTAAATACATGAACAACTGAATCCCCTAACACCTAAGCCCTAAATACATGAACAACTGAATCCCTTAACTCCTTATGACACATCCCCTTAACTCTAGTTAATCACTTATTATCTCTTAACCCCTAACTCCTAAACCCTTAACTCATATCCCATTAGTCTATAACCCCTAAATATCATAAACCATGAATAATACAAACCCTTAATTAACCCTTAAACTCCTAACACCTAATCCCTTAACCCTCAGTGCATAATTTCTTAGATAGTAAACCCCGTATCCTCTTATATCCTTAGACCTCTAGCCCAAAAAGTGCTAAAAACCTAAACCCATTTACCCCTTTAGCTATAAGCCCTTAAACCCTAAACCCAAATCCCTAGTTAAACTCCTAACCGATACAACTTGAATCCCAAAACCCTCGAAGATAAGGAGGGACAGGGAGAGAGAGAGAGGGACAGAGGGAGAGAGAGGGAAATGTATGTAGAGAGGGATGGAGGGGGAGAGGTACACATAAAGGAAATATATTTTTGGTAAAAAAATGTTAAAGAATGTTGAGAAAATGCTTTATGTGTAGATAACCATAATGTAGATCATTTATTGTGAAAGAAACACTTGAGAGTTTTTTATTTAATAAACTCTTGATAGTTTCGTGAATCTACAATTGCACCTACAAGGTCCCTCATCTTCACGCGAGGACCCTTGACCTTTCAATTAGTGGATAATGCTACCCTATATAGAATGTCTACTTTTTCTAAAAATGTATGAACAAGTTTAATAGCATGTAAACATTACAAGGAATAAATAGTTATCTATACCTTAAGGCCTTTACTTATGAATGTCTCTTTATAACTAAGGAGAGCATATGGACTTAAATTTAATTTCATACATTTTTGTATTTTGGACGTGTGAATACTATACTATTGATATTACACATGTATAGATCCATAATCCCTTGAGGTGCAAATTGTAATATACCAAATTTTGACCTAGCATTAATGGGAATAAGTCCCATTGCATATGATGCTACTTTCATGTTTATGTTTTGTATATTGGGTGTAAGACCCCACTACACATGTGTATGATGATTTGTTAGATATATTGGTCGTAAGCTAAATACATATGCTTGTTTAACATGTATGTGATTTTATATGTTGGGCATGGACCATGATAGACAAGATTATTGTCATAGTATGATGTACTGGATATATTATGTGATGAGATGATTATTGTCATAGTACAATGTACTAGATATATTATATACCTTAAAATGCATATAATGAGATGATTATTGTTATAGAATGTCCATAAGATTGAATGCACGATTTATTTATATAATATGTTGGGAGTGGACCCTAAAGCACATGAGTGATGAGATTTTTGTGTTGAGCACAAGCTCTGGAGCACATTAGTTATGAGATGCTTGTGTTGAGTATAAGATGTGGAGCACATGAAATATAAGAATTGGAAGTGTTGGGCATAAGCCCTGGATAATTCCAAATTGATGTTGAGCATAAGCTCTGGAACATCGGATCCTTGGCCATTGTATCCCTAGATGTATTATACAAGTACATTCTAGAATTAGTGTTGAGCGAGAGGCTCTGGAATAGCACTAAGTGTAACTCCCAGTTTTAGCGTTGAGTGTGGGATCTGAAAAGCACTAGGAGTTACTGAAAATTAATTGTGTTGAGTGCAAATGACTCTGAAAAGAACCGACCTTATCTTACTTATTTTTAAGTTGATTAAATGAAAATTTGAATTTCTAGTTCTCATCAAGTACTAAAGAACTACCACGATATACGAGGTAATCCAACATGCAAGGAGATTTAGATATTCCTAACTTAGTTGACAACCCTACCTCACGGCCTTGATAAAGGAAATGATTATAAGCTAATGAAAGCACCATATAAATGGGATCATATTATGTGATGCCTAAATAAATATTAACAATTATATATATATANGAGTCAATTTAGGAACTAGTAAAAGAGTTCCTAAGTTAAGTATAATAAATTATTAATTTCACATAAATCAATTTAAGATTATTTTCAAGAAGGTAATGGATTCTTGATCTTACTCAAGTTTAGGTTCCTTTTTTTCAATAGATTGTCTATAAAGACCTAAGCCAAGGAAAGGCTAGGGGATCCAAGATGATCTGAACATTATTCCTAATCAGGGATAATTTTAGGGGCGAATTTTAGCCGAGTGGGCTATTTTTCCATGTTTTTCTCCCAAAAAAGATTTGCCATTTTGCATTTTTTGAAGCCCTATTTTGCCCAATTTTGATGGGGTAAAATTTTTTCACCCTAAAAATAGCTAAATTATTATATAAACGATATAAAATCCTTGGAAATTAAAATATTTTTTGAAAAATATTGCCGATCATTTTATAGTTGTCATTTTAAGAATTGGTATATTCGCCAACATTTATACACTTTTAAATAAATATGGTTCCTTAAAATTATCCCTGTTCCTAATAATTTTGGGAGAGAATTTCCAAAAGCAAAGAAATCTTGTACATAACCTAAGATTCCATATAAGAGAAGCCTCACCTTTAGGAGCTCTAGACTACTTGCCCGTTGGAACCACCTCGAGGGGATCTAGACAAAAACTAGGAACGGTTCTGGGTCATGGTTGGGAGGAATGTGGTAGTTCCCAAGTTATCTGGTTAACATATCTGAGGTAAGAGTTAGCTAAGTTTTTATTAATTCTGTGTGTTTAAGTGTGCAGGGTTCCTAACCATTAATAAACTGAAAGTTGCAGGTATGAGGTTTTTAGCTTCTCCAGTTTTTACATATTCTTACGAAGTAGTATTTATGATCATGATTGCCAATATGCATATTGAATACATGCTTCAACTAGATTTCCATTTGTTTAAATTATGAAACTTATTCTGAAATATTGTAGATAATCTTTAGGGTTAATCTTAATGTTGCACGCTAATCTATTTGCTTAAACTTAAACTCAACCTTTAATTCCTAGATAGGTTTTAAAGTTTAAAATTCTCTTAGATTTTGATTTAAACACTTCTAGAAAGTTTAAATGTCAATTAGTTTAACTTAGATTTAAAACCCTAGCTATTAGATAACTCGCTACAAGATCTTTTCTCAAACATTATTACAAGATAAATGTGAGATTTCACAAATCTAGGTAAAATAAACTTTATTAATAAACAAAAGACATTTTTAAAACTCTCTTTAAAATATCAAAATAATTAGTAACTACATATTTAAAAATAAACAAACTAGAGATCGAATATCTTAAACTCACTCATTCAAACCCTCGAAATAAATCTAAATGCTAGTAGATTTCATATTTCTAGTAAACACATTGTTCCAAAAATATAAATACTCATAAACACCATTTCTTAAACCAAACAGAAAATTACTAAATGTTGTAACCAATTTCATAAAAACACTAATACCAAATTTACCCAATGCGTGAAGGCCAAGAGCCTAACCAAGATTTACAAATAATATTAATAAAATATAACCACACATCCAAGATTTATCTCACCCATCTCAACCATCGAATCTGGTAAAGGATTGGTTGTAGGACTTCATTTCATTGTTTACAAACAAAATGCTATCAACGAAATGGGTCTAACCATTTACAGAATGAACAAACATAAACATCTAAAACTAAAAATAGAATTATTCCCAAGGCATCGCGTTAGTGGAATTTCATTAACCTATATGTAAAATCACATTATCAAAACAAGGAACTATATTATTTAAAACTCATTCACAATAAATAAAATACCCCAGATCGACTCCTTTAAACACACAACGCGAAGTTCAAATGCATTATAAATTGTATCATCCACTAAGTGTTTCACCTCTTAGGTTGCCCATAAACGGTCTTATTATAAGAACTGTATATCAACTACATAACAGAGCCACGCTCGTTCCCTAAACCATCACAAGTATAGAGACAGTTTACACATAGAAACATTTAAATAATATACATTGAATGCATGTAAAAACTAAAACCCGGTCTATATACTTAAAACTTCCTGTGAGAAGCGAATAAACTATAAAAAAATTGAGGCACACTATTAAATAAACCAACACATTTGTGGACTTAAAAACCACATGTTGCTACCTTATGCATAATTTACCTAGTCGTAGCATCAATTGTGCCATTGCAAAGCAATGGCAGTGTAATTTAACAAAAAAACACATTATTTAAAAACATTGAGTCATTTACCCAAACAAATATTTTTCATTAAGTCAAACTAAAACCAAATCCATTTCATAAGAAAATGGTAAACTTGCACACAGATCCGAATCGCTTTTAAACAGTCAAATCATATCGAAATTTACAAATTGATAGAGCCATGAAAGGCTTACATAGTCATATATACAAATGCCTAAATGATTTAATAAAAACACAAACAATGAAGTGGATCAACCATACTTTTTTCCAAACCCAATTTTCAAACCCTCTGTTAAATCCATCCAGCAAGTGTAAAGGCCATTTCCTTTTTGGGGCTTACTAGGAGTTTGGTTGGGTGACAACCCATAGCACTTTCATCTAAGACACATAGAGTACCCATGCCTCTACTCACCTTCACACGATGAGAAATTGATTTAGAAGTATGCATTTTCAAAACTTTAAACCAAACAAACAACATGAAGGTGAAAACCAACATGAATGCATACATGTCAAGTAGCGTAGAGCATGTTGGTTGCACAACATGAAATCCTAGCTCTCACCTGGAGTGTGAGACCTCCATTTCCACCACAACGAAAACCAAAATAATGACATCAAAACCCTACCACAATGCCTAAGGAAATATTCCCATGTTTTCCAAGGCACATTAATTACGCCACCCTGTCCATCACTTCCATGCAGATCAAAACCCACCATTGTATAGTTTGTACTCATGTTGTTTCCACCATCGTATAAAAACCCCATCGACTTAAATCTTAAACCCTTCACCCTTGTGAATTACTAAGTTAATTCATAGTTTCGATGGCATAGACTATCACATAAACAAACCCCTCCACACTATAGTTCAAAGCACATAAGGTTTTACGTTCAAGGTTTTTAAACCTTCAACACATAGTTATCATCATGCAAATAAATTATTATATCATAAACCTCTTTCTTACCATAGATATAAGGTATAGTCTAGGTTTAGTACTTTTGTCCTCTCTTAAAAATTTATGCATAGGAAAAGTGTTGTTTAGGTATAGATTATTATAGATGTAGGATGTTGTTTATTTCCATGATCATAAGACTAAGTTGTAATATCCCAAATTTTGGAGCTAACACTTGTAGGCATGTGCCTATTGATTATGATGATTATCTTGATTCTTTTATTTTTATATATATTGGGTCAAAGACCCCAGTGCATATGAACATGATGATTTGTTTTATATATTGGGCGTAAGCCAATTATTAATGATATATATATATATATATATATTCTTGTTTGTTTTGGGTGTGGACCGTGAAGCACATGATTGATGAGATGTTTTGTTCTTGAGTGGGAATCTCTGGAGCACATGAGTGATTGATGATTTGTGTTGAGCGAGAAGCTCTGGAGCACATGAGTACTTACCTTTGTGTTGAGCGAGAAGCTCTGGAACACATGAAAACATAATTGTAAGTGTAGGGCATAATCGCTAGATACTTCCATGTAGATGTTGAGCATAAGCTCTGGAGCATTAGATCCTTGGGTATTGTATCCCTAGGTGTATCATACAAGTACATCCTAGCATTAGTGTTGAGCGAAAAGCTTTGGAATTGCATTGAATTGTAACTCCTTGTTAAAGCGTCGAGTATGGTCTTTCGTAAGCACTAGGGGTTACTGAAAATAATTTAATAACTTTTGAGTGAAAATGACTCGAGAAAATATTGATCTCATCATAGTTATTTATAAGTGATTAAATGAAATTTTGAATTTATGTATACTCATGAAGTATTGAAGAGCTATCATGTTATACGAGGGAAATCCAACATGCAAGGGTGTTTAGAGTTTCCTAGCCTAGTATACCTAAACCATCTACCTACTTGACCTTAATGAAGAAGTGTCATTAAGTCTAGGGATCATGGTATATGATTCCCAAAGACAAATGTTAACAAGTGTTATATTATTATGTACTTTATACATGGTATGTATAAAGAGTTGAATATAATTATAATATTAATGATGAAAGAGAAAGAAAAACTCCATCCAATTATTATTTATCATGTAAAGATAATAAATAGTCCAAAACCTAAAAATTCTAATTAGGAACTAGTAGAAAGTTCCTAAGTTAAAATATTAATAATTACCCAAATTAATTAAAAAGGGTTAAATCAAGAAACCAAGGTTTCTTGATTTAACTGTCCCTTTGACTGAAAAGTCTGTCTATAAAAATTCAAGCCAAGGAAAGGCTTGGGGTTCTTATCTATCATTAGAGGAGTCGTTTTCTGCCTTTTTTATCTCAAGTAATTCTTGGAGAATATTTTCCTCAAATGAAAAAGGATAACTGATCCAAATCTGGTATACCACATAGGAAACCCTACCTTAGGAGATCTAAGCCACTTGCATGTTGGAGTCTAGCTCGGGGGGATCCGGATTTAAACCAAGAATGGTTTCAGGTCATGGTTGGGTGGAACGTGGTAGTTCCCAACTGATTTGGTCATCAAAACAAAGGTCATATCTGATTTTGAATTGTTAATGATGGTTATTTAAAGTGTGTAGGTTCAACGATTAAAGGAGCTTCAGAAAATTACAGGTATTAAATCCAAGTATGTCTAATTCATT
The DNA here is from genome assembly GCA_001517045.1 of Pseudotsuga menziesii. NCBI lineage: Eukaryota > Viridiplantae > Streptophyta > Pinopsida > Pinales > Pinaceae > Pseudotsuga > Pseudotsuga menziesii. Next base: position 154,463 of record LPNX010154069.1, read on the forward strand.
TCTAGCATAGATGTTGGTTGCTTTAGGTAAATGTTCATATTCTATTTTCTAACAATAGAAATGGTTGTTTTGTCTATATCATCTGGGGTTTACATTTCTTAAAGTATAAACCTAGGCTGCAAATTATACATCATGTTGTATTCACCAGGGTTTGTTCAATTAAGTTTGTTTTTATATTTATCTTCATTAATTAAACCATGTTTGATGAAAACTAGGTTTTGTTTCAAATTACTATATAGCTATTCTTTTAGCCTTGCTTACTCTAGTGACATATTCCATTTGTCATTAGAGACATGTTGTAGATTAAAATAGATTAATCTTAAAAGTAAGTTTTAAATACATATATGTATAAAATTACAATCTAAATAACCTAAGGTACTATCTACAAATTGAACTACTATGTATATATATAAGCATATATAGACATAAAACATAAAGAAATCTTAAGACTATCTATAATTATTCTACATTAAAATCTAAGATAAATAAACCATTGAAGACCTTTCAAGGTTTGCACCATTAATTATCTACTAACTACTAAATCATTCCATTAAATAACATCATCATAAATAAATGAACAAGAAGTATCGTGACCATTCTTTTGGTCCAAGATTCAACTCTCTATTACTATACTAAATACATAGTCCTAGTATTTAAAATAAATAACATTATAATAACATGCACCAATCATTTAAAGGTCACATATAATATATCTTATAAACAATATCATATAAATAAACAAAGTAAAAAAAAGTAAAGAACTCTATAATTTATAAACATAGGTCATGGTATCGACCCCTGTGAATTCACCAACCCAAGTCGTAGGCCTCATTAAAACAACCATAACATATATACACAAACAATAAAAAATTACATAGCTATGCAAGTATTTCCATATAATGAATTAAACACCATATCACACACAGGAAACACTTTCATTTATAAACCATATGAAAATCTCTACACAGTTCCAAATAATTACAATCGGAACAGGAATTGAATCCTGTAGGCATACAAGCCCAACTCACATCTATAACTAAAAATACAACTCATTACATCAACCATGAAGATAATTCAAACCATGTGGAGTAATTGTTTATAATAATCCCGGCCATGCTTTACACAGGATTTATGCCTACTTAAAATAACAAATCAAATACATTTGCTACAGCGAGGTCGTAAGACCTTAGGTTCTTCCCAAGACTATAGGACAGCCTCGAACACTATTTATTAATCAAATACACAGTCCATGAAAAAGGAATTCTACAACTACAAAATCCATTATGGGTTTGTACCCATGGCTCTGTCCCAATTTACCTTACATACCAATCAACGAAAAAATAACAAATAAAAAAACCATCTGAAGCCATGCACGGAATCTACATAATCTAAGCTATGGCTTATAAAGAAAAATACACAGTGTATATATAAACAACAAACTAGCACTGCTAATGATTTCATAGCCTCCATGACAAGCGCCTAAGCCATCTACGGCATGGCCCAAGCCATAGATTGTCAGCAGTACAGCCAAGTCCCCACTAAAATACAAACGTATTACGCAGTAAAGGATTGAACAAATCAAGCTATCGCAGCAATCATGGGAGGGATCATGCCGTACATGGCATGGCCTCAACCCATGCATTGACCTCTATTACAATAAATATCTAATTAAAACCATTTATACACAGTCCATTAACGAAGCAAAATTCCATATTCAACCCTCAGAGTAAACAAATAGCGTGGAAATAAATAAACACATACACAGCAAGCATAATAACCATGGTCATTTCATAAACGCAGAGTATATATATTATGCACAGGAATTCCAAAACCATAAGTCAATTAATTACACAGTCATGTCATGGGATTTGGCACCATTGCAAGCAATAGTGCTACCCCAAGCATGAAAGCCTCAAGTTCCATAATACGATTGACATAACAAATATCTACACAGAGCCTGTGAGAGTAGAAGTTTTCTCCACGGCCAACAACACCATGTTAAACATTTAAAAAACCCAAGTCTGGTAACGTGGGCCCAAAGGCTCATCAAAACCCCACAAAGAAGCCCCAAACCAAACGACGAAACAAAACGCAAACAGGCCGAGAGAGAAAAAGTGTAGGATTGTTTGGAAAGGCTTACCTTACACCTTGGCCCCACATTCAAACCAATGATAGAGCTTGAGCCACGCTGCTCTTCGCCATCCCTTGGAACCTGCAAACACCCAAGCGAAACCAAGATGAGAAGTATTGCAACGAAAGGAGCCACAAAACAAAAATGAATCGCAGACATAAAATACAAAATGAAGCATACCTTCAAATCCTGGTGGTCACCTCCATTTCCCCTACGCAAATCCAAGACCAAACCCAAAACAACCAAGTGAAATGACAATTCCATCGTGAGCCAAGCCCTAAGCTTCGGCTGCCATGAAAACCAAGGTGCAGTAATGGCACTAGCTAGTATCCAATATCACAGCCAAAACCCACTTTGCCATAGTTTGGTATCGTTGCACTAACAATAGTCTCCATCCCCATACAAGTCTTAAACCCCATTAGCATAAGGTCCAACTATATGTTATAAACGTGCCACCCCAAAATCACATTACACGATATAATGTATATCAAGGTTTTAGTGTAATGCATAATCCATACATTATATCATGCGCCAACCCAAAGTCTTTACACCATGTTCCAAGTAGAACTTAGAGTATGCAAAATTTAAACCATAGGCTTAAAGACTTATTACAATGTGTTTTCCCAAAGCTTAAATCTTAGTAAACATGGCATATGAAATATGCCATGTTAATAATTAACCTTTATGAAAAATCAAAGGTCTGGTTTTGAAAGCCAAGTTTATAACCTACAAATAGAAACATAGATTATGTTAATGTTTTTAATAAAATAAGCATAGAACATAAATATACCAAGATATATAAGACGAAACATAAACCCTAATGAAGTGTAAGTAGTACATAGGAGATTTAGCTGTGATAGCTAAATTGACAAGAATAGTATTTACCTTATTATAAATATGAGTCGGTAAGGAACCGTAGCAACAAGGAAAGGTATTTTAGGATCAAGTTATTTAGTAGTCTTTAAATAAGACTTCATCGCAAATTATGATCTGTATAAGAAATAAAAGAGGTGCCTTAGTTTAAAGAACTAAGTAATCCTGCAAACAAGTAAACACTTTTACCTTTCAAATCATCATGGGAGAACGAGTCCCGCCACTCCTCCCACTTTGTTTCCATAAACAAAGTTAAGTTAGGACTTTATAAATAATGAGTAAGACAATGTAGAAAGGACGAAGCATATAGTCAAGTAATGACACATACACGACAAATGTATAAACATAAGAACTAAGCAGTAAAAAACAGTATGAAATCGTATGTAAAATACATCAATAATAATGACTGAAAGTAAAATGAAAGAATGTAAGAACAACTTACAAGTAAACAGTGGTACATGTAGTGTACGATATATTTCCGCAAGACAAATAATGTTTTGTATAGGTAATTTTTACTAGCCGAATATTTTTTTTTTTTTCAATTTTTGGGGACATTACAAGTGGTATCAAAGCCCAATTTCAATACTAAGAGACCTATGGGTGCACCAAGCATTTACTGGGAGGAAAATAAAGTATGGTATTAAATTTGTTACTAACAGGAAATTTTTTTGTTATTTAAATTTTTTGAAATTTCAAGAAACTTTTACTAAACAGTTTAGTTTATGAACACCGAGGAAAATAACAGCCGACAAGGAATAATGAACACCCCCACCCGAGAACGAGAACTGGTGGTGGAGATGAATTTTGATATTTTGAAGACTATACATAGTCTTCAAGTAGAATTGTGAAGTCTCAGAGAAGACAGTATGAACAAAAGAAAATAACAACAATATATAAATGACGCATTACTAAGAAATATGATGGGGGAAGCCCGGAGGGTAAACCTACCCAATCCACAAACAGTTCCAAAAGAGAACCTTACCATAAATGGGAGAGAAACTGAAGAGAAGGAGAAAAAGAAGAACGTACCCCTGAAGCACCGAAAGGAGATCATCACAGTCCTTCCAGTGATGACTCTCTTTCTCCTCGAAGAAAGAAACAAAGAAGCAATGACAATCTTCAAGGGGAGTTTAGAAAAATAAGAGCCCTAACCTATGAAGGTGAAGTAAACACTAGGGAGAAAGCTGAAGCATGGATGCTGGGCATGAGTAAGCATTTCCAGGTTCATAACTACTCAAGTGAGATGAAGGATCGTCTGGCCATCTATCAATTGAATGGCAAGGAAGCAAGATGGTGGAGAGATTTAAAACACACCAAGAAACATTAGCTCAGAGAAATACACTCAGACACCTTCTGAAAGCTTTTCCAAGAAAAATATATGTCGAAAAGGTTCTGATCACGAAATATGCATGGGATCCATGACTATGGACGTGTTTATTAACAAATTTCTAGATCCATTGCATTATGTACCATACATCAAAGAAGAAAAGGTAAATATCCAGCAGTTCCTAGGATGTCTTCCTCCCAGTTTTGAGGACAGAATTCAATGCAACATGCCTAATACCTTGGATACCACACTGCACAAAGCTAGGCTTTGTTATAAGCATGGATAGCTAATGCAAGAAAACTTGAACCGAAACCGAGACAAGTCTAAGAACTTATCTGATAATCGCAAACCTGGGTCTAACCCACAGCGATACAGGAAGCATAATAAGAACTTTCAAGCGAACATGAACTTCAATAAATTTGGTACAAAGCCCTATGTACAAGCTACTAATGTTAACAAGCCAGTAGCAAGTGGAGCAAATGCTACCCCACTACAGATCAAGTGCTGGAAATGCAGTGGGTATCATTATGCCCAATATTGTAAGAACAAGACCAATGGGGTCTTGCATAACTTACAAGAAGAACCAACTGTTGAGGACATAGCTGGAACACCGCGAATTTATGCAGCATTGTATGGCTGACATGTAGATCATCAAGCTATGATGGTTGAGATAGAAGGTAAGATATTGAACACTTCTATTTCAATACTTATTGATCCCAGTGCTTGCTGGAGCTATGTTTTGCCTAAAATTGTTGATGAATGTAAGCTAGGAAAAGTAAAACATGATAAACCTTGGATGGTTTAGTTAGCTATAGACATGAAAAGTAAAGTTTCAGAAATTGTTAAATAATGTGAGGTAAACCTGAATGGTTTTCCTACGAAAGTAAACCTGAACATCCTACCTTTAGGATCATACGATGTACTTATCAGCATGGACTGGCTATAACAGCACCATGTGATGCTCGCTTGCTTACACAAGTCTATCCTGTGTAGTGATAGCCAAGGGAACCAAGTGAAGGTTTAGGGCATTCCAAAGAAAGTTTTTGTAAGGAAAATATCTTCCTTACAAGCAAAGAGATGTGTCAGGAAGGGCTGCAAGTTGTTTAGAGTGAACATCCAAGACATAGAGTCTGATAGAGATAAATGCATAGAGGGCTTCCCCATTATTTAAGAATTCAAGGATGTGTTTCCCAAGGAAATCCTAGGATTACCTCTGAAACGAGACCTAGACTTTTTCATCGAACTGACCCCCGGATCAGTTCCGGATTCCAAATCCCCTTACCACATGACTGCACCTGAGTTGGTGGAACTCAAACTATAGTTGTAGGAATTGATAGAGAAAGGGTATATCCAACCCAGTGTGTCTCCTTGGGGAGAACTGATATTATTCATAAAGAAAAAGGACAGTACGATGCGGATGTGCATTGTGACTATCAAGAACCATTATCAACTCCCTAGGATTGATGACTTGTTCTATCAGGTGGGAGGAGCCAGAATCTTTTCAAAGATTAACCTATTATTTGGGTACCATCAGGTACATATTCGCGATGAGGATATTTACAAAACCGCCTTCCGTACATGGTACAGGCACTACAAGTTTGTAGTGATGTCGTTCGGGCTGACCAATGCACCCACGAACTATATGTGTATGATGAACAACATATTTAGTAGGTATCTGGATAATTTTGTCTTAGTATTTATAGATGACATACTGGTTTATTCGAAGAATAAATAAGAACCCGAATAACACTTTCGCGTAGTACTACAAGTGTTGAGAGAACACCAACTTTATGCTAAGTTTAGTCAATATGATTTTTACAAACCACAGATTCAGTATTTAGGTCACATTATCTCCAAGACAGGGATAGCTGTGGACCTAAAAAATATTAAATCCATAAAGGATTATCCTACCCCCACTAGTGTCACTAACATTAGGTATTTTTGGGATTAGCCGGATATTATCAAAAGTTCATTGAGAAATTCTAAAGAATCGCTTGCCCCATGACCACTTTGCAGAAGAAAGCAAGTAAGTTCTTATGGACCGCTAAGTGTGAAGAAAGTTTTTAAAAGATTAAGCAGCTTTTGATGAGCACATTGGTATTAATAATTGAGGATCCCGATGGGGATTTCACTGTTTGCACGGATGCAAGCAAGGAAGGACTTGGAGGTGTCCTCTTGCAAAATGATCATGCGATTTGTTATGAATCATGAAAGTTAAAAGAGCATGAGTAGAATTACCCTACACATGATCTTGAGGTAGCTTCCATCATACATGCTTTGAGGATGTGGAGGAACTACCTCATGGGAAGGAAGTTCCTTCCGAAGACAGACAATATGAGTCTGAAGTATTTATTTGGTCATCCGAATCTGAATTCAAGGAAAGCCAGGTGGTTGTATTTCCTTAGCGTGTACCATTTTGAGCTAAAGCACATTAAGGGCAAAGAGAATAAGGTTTCCTATTCTTTGAGCCGACGAACGCATATGATATATGAGGTGAATTTCATTCAAACCGATGCATATTTGCATGAGAGGATTAGAGCGGCCAACAGAGTTGACCCCTTCTGTGCGGAAATCCGCAAGAAATTCCAAGAGGACAGGTTGTTTAAATAACAAAAGGAATACAAGGTAGATGGATCCGAAATGCTATGGTCCAAGGATCATTTGTATGTTCCAAAAGGAGGGGACCTTTGGTCCATCATCCTCATGGAATTTCATTAGGAACCCTACTCCGGGCACCCAGGATATCAAAAGATGATATCCTCATCAAGAGACACTTTTTCTGGCCTAAGTTAAAGGCCGACATTGCAATGTTTATTGTGAAATGTCATGCATTAGAGGAAATTTGGGGTCTAAAATGGGACTTATAAGAAAATGCACCAACAATAAATTTTGTGAGTTGGAATTCAAGAACCAATAGAATTTCAATAAAATGAGTCAACCATAATGGTTGAATTGACATATTTGTCATAAAAGAAAACTAGTTTTTTTGTTCATATTTTTGAAATATCTCCCTATGTTTTTACTCAAATTTCAAGTGGGAGAGCTCATTAGATGTGGAATTTAATTATGCATTCAACGAGTACCCACACTGCATACTTTTGATGGACCCTGCTCCCCCAAAAACAAGAAATACCTGAAAAAATGTGATGATGATGTCATCATCACATTTTTTCAGGTATTTCTTGTTTTTGGGGGAGCAGGGTCCATCAAAAGTATGCAGTGTGGGTACTCATTAGATTTGGAATTAAATTCCGCATCCAACGAGATCTCTTGCTCAGAATTTGAGTAAAAAAACAAGGAGATATGTCAAAAATATGAACGAAAAAAGTAGTTTTTTTCATTCTTCCTCCAAAATTAATAACTATTATTTTATTATTTTCCTTAGGAGGCCCATTTTAGACCTCAAATTTCCTCTAATGAATTTCAACTAGTCAAAGCTAAGCATCAACATCCTGTGAGATTGTTGCAGCCATTACCCATTCCATAATGGAAGTGGAAGGTCATTAGTATGGATTTCATCACCAGTTTACCGAAAAGTAAGAAGAAAAATGATTCTATTTTTGTGGTCATCGATAGGTTATCGAAAGAAACACACTTCATTCCTGTGAAGTCGACCTACAAAGCAGTGACCATTGTTGATATCTTCTTGAAGGAGATATTTAGATTGCATGGGATACCCAAGGTAATCATCTCGGATCGAGATGTTAAGTTTACAGGAAACTTTTGGAGACCATTATTCTCCAGATTGGAGATGTAGTTGAACTTTAGCATTACATATCACCCACAGACAGATGAGCAGATAGAAAGAGTAAACTAGATTGTTGAGGACATGCTTCAGATGTATGTCATGAACAACCCCACAAAGTGGGAGGATTACGTGCATCTCGCAGAGTTTATGTATAACAATGGTTATCATACTTTCTCCAAGATGAGTCTCTTTGAGGTACTCTATGGACGGAAGTGTACAACACTAGTTACTTGGGATAGCCCGGTTTGACTCATGTTAGGGCCTGATTTGTTGATGAACTTGGAACAGTTGGTTACCAAGGTCCAGGTGAACCTTAAAGAAGCACAAGACTGCCAGAAAAGTTACAAAGATCGAAAAAGAAAGGATAAATATTTTCAAGTAGGTGATCATGTTTACTTGAAAGTAAAATCCAAACGAAGCTTGTTGAGCTTGGGTAGGTGCGGTAAGTTAGCACCTATATTTTCTGGACCTTTTGAAATATTGGCCAAGAAAGGGCTAGTGGAATATGAACTAGCATTACCTGCGCATGTAAAAGTCCATAATTTTTTCCATGCATCTTTGTTAAAAAAAATATGTTTATGATACTAAAAATGTTGTTGATTGGTCCCCGTTACATGTGGAACCTAAAGGGGAGTTTTCCCTTGAGCCTACTCATATACTAGACAAGAGAGAGGTGCATCTTCGGAAGCACACCGTAATCCAGTTGAAAGCGCAATGGAAGCACTTTGAGGTTGATGAGGCTACTTGGGAGAATGAAGCCACCATGAGAAAGGCTTACCCCGCCTTATTTCATGATGCCATTCTGAGTCTCTAGAACACCATGGTCGATGTTTTTTCTAAGCAGGGAGGGATGTAATATCCTGAATTTTGGACCTAACACTTATAGGAATGTGCCTATTGATTATGATGATTATCTTAATGTTTTTGTTTTTATATATATCGGGTTAAAGACCCCACTGCATATGAATATGATGATTTGTTTTATATATTGGGCGTAAGCNTTGATGATTTGTGTTGAGTGAGAATCCCTTGAACACATGAGTACTTACCTTTTTGTTGAGCGAGAAGAACTAGAACACATGAAAAGATAATTGGAACTATTGGGCATAAGCCCTGGAGCCTTCCATGTTGATGTTGAGCATAAGTTCTGGAGCATCGAATCCTTGGCCATTGTATCCCTAGGTGTATCGTACAAGTACATCCTAGCATTAGTTTTTAGTGAAGAACTCTTGAATTGCACTGAATTGCAACTCCATGTTAAAGCATTAAGTATGGGCTCTGGTAAGCACTAGGGGTTACTGAAAAGAATTTAATAACTTCCGAGTGAAAATGACTCGAGAAAAATATTGATCTCATCATACTTATTTATAAGTGATTAAATGAAATTTTGAATTTTTGTATTCTCATCAAGTACTGAAGAGCTACCATGTTATACGAGGAAAATCCAACATGCAAGGATGTTTAGAGTTTTCTAGCCTATTAAACCTAAACCATCTACCTACATAGCCTTAATGAAGAAGTGTCATTAAGTCTAGCGATCATGGTATATGATGCCCAAAGACAAATGTTAACAATTTTTATATTATTATGTACTTTATACATGGTACATATAAAGAGTTGAATATAATTATAATATTAATGAAAGAGAAAGAAAAGCTCCATCCAATTATAATTGATCATGTAAATATAATAAATAGTCCAAAACCTAAAAAGTCTAATTAGGAACTAGTAGAAAGTTCCTAAGTTAAAATATTAATAACTACCCAAAGTAATTAAAAAGGGTTAAATCAAGAAATCAAGGTTTCTCAATTTAACTGTCCCTTTCACTCAAAAAGTCTGTCTATAAAGACTCAAGCCAAGGAAAGGCTTGGGGTTCTGATCTATCATTAGAGGAGTTGTTTTCTACCTATTTTTCTCTCAAGTAATTCTTCGAGAACATTTTCCTGGAAGGGAAAAGGAGAACTGATCCAGATATGATATACCAGATAGGAAACCCTACCTTAGGAGCTCTAAGCTACTTGCATGTTGGAGTCCATCTTGGGGGGATCCGGATTTAAACTAGGAATGGTTCTGGGTCATGGTTGGGTGGAACGTGGTAGTTCCCAAGTCATTTGGTCATCAAAACAAAGGTCATATCTGCTTTTGAATTATTAATGTTGGTTATTTAAAGTGTGCAGGTTCAATCATTAAAGGAGCTTCAGAAATTTATAGGTATGAAATCCTAGTATGTCTAATTCATTTCTAGCATAGATGTTGGTTGTTTTAGGTAAAGTTTCATATTGTATTTTCTAACCATAGAAATGGTTGTTCTGTTTATATTATCTAGGGTTTACATTTCTTAAAGTAAAACCCTAGGATACAAATTCTATGTCATGTTGTTTTCACCAGGGTTTGTTTAATTAAGTTTGTTTCTGTATTTATCTTCATTAATTAAACTATGTTTAATGAAAACTAGGTTTTGTTTCACATTACTATATAGCTGTTCTTTTAGCCTTGTTTACTCTACTCACATATTCCATTTGTCAGTAGAGACATGTTGTGAATTAAAATAGATTAATATTAGAAGTAAGTTTTAAATACATATATGTATAAACTTACAATCTAGATAACCTAAGGTACGATCTACAAACTAAACTACTATGTATATATATAAACATATATAGACATCAAACATAAACAAATCTTAAGGCTATCTATAATTATTATACATTAAAATCTAATATAAATAAACCATTGGAGACCTTTAAAGGTTTGCACCATTAATTATCTGCTAACTACTAAATCATTCCATTAAATAACATCATATAAAATAAATGAACAAGAAGTATCATGACCATTATTTTGGTCCAAAATTCACCTTTGTTCCTATACTAAGTCCACGGCCCTAGTATTTAAAATAAATAACATTATAATTGCATGCACAAATTATTTAAACGTCCCATCTAATATCGCTCATAAACAATATCATATAAATTAACCAAGTAAAACAAATTAAAGAAATCTGTAATTTAAAAACATAGGTAATGGTATCGACCCCTGTGGGCTCACCAACCCAAGTCGCATGCCTCATTAAAACAACCATAACATATATACACAAACAATAACAAATTACATAACTCTACAAGTCTTTCCATATAATGAATTAAACACCATATCACACACAAGAAACACTTTCATTTATAAACCATATCAAAATCTCTACACAGTTCTAAATAATTACAATGGGAACATGAATCGAATCCTATAGGAACACAAGCCCAACTCACATCTATAATTAAAAATACAACTCATTACATCAACTACGAACAGGATTCAAACCATGTGGATTAATTGTTTACAATAATCCCAGCCACACTTTACATAGAATTTATGCCAGCTTAAAATAACAAATCAAATACATTCGCTACAGTGAGTTCGTAAGAACTTAGCTTCTTCCCAACACTATAGCACGGCCTCAGCCACTATTTATTAATCAAATACACAATCCATGAAAAATGAAGTCTACAACGACGAAAGCCATTATGGGTTTGTACCCATGGCTTTGTCCCATTTTACCTTACATACTAATCAATGACAAAATAACAAATATAACAACCATCTGAAGCCATGCATGACATCTACATGAGCTAATCTACGACTTATACAATTAAAATACACAGTGTATATATAAACAAAAAAATAGCACTGCTAACGATTTTGCTGCCTCCATGACAAGCGCCTAAGCCATATATAGCATGGCGCAAGCCATACGCTGTCATCAGTACATCCAATTCCCCATTAAAATAAAAACATATTACACAGTAAAGGATTGAACAAATCAAGATATTGCAGCAATCATGGGAGGGCTCATGCCATACATGGCATGGCCCCAACCCATGTGTTGACCTCTATTACAGTAAAGATCTAATTAAAACCATTTATACACAGTCCATTAACGAAGGCAGAATGCCATAGTCAACCCTCAAAGAAAACAAATAGTGCGATGATAAAACAACACATACATAGTAAGAATAATAACCATGGCCATTTCATAAACGTAGAGTATAGAAATTATGCATAGGAATGCCAAACATAAGTCAAGTAATTACACAGTCGCACCATGGTCTTTGGCACCATTGCAAGCAATGGTACTTCCCAGGCATGAAAGCCCCAAATTCCAAAATACGATTGACATAACAAATATTTACACAAAGCCTGTGAGAGCACAAGTTTCATCCACGGCCAACAACGCCATGCTAAACATTTAAAAAACACAATTCTAGTAACGCAGGCCTAAAGGCTCATCAAAACCCCACAGAGAAACCCCAAACCAAATGACGAAAAAAAACTTAGACAGGCCGAGAGACAACAAGAGTAGGCTTGTTTGGAAAGGATTACCTTACACCTTGGCCCCACATTCAAACAAATGACAGAGCTTGAGCCATGCTGCTCTTCACCATCCCTTAGCAGCTGCAAACACCCAAGCGAAACCAGGATGAGAAGTATGGCAATGAAAGGATCCACAAAAGAGAAATGAATCACAGACATAAAATCCAAAACGAAGCATACATCCGAATCCTGGAGCTCACCTCCATTTCCCCTACATAGAGCCAAGACCAAACCCCAAACAACCAAGTGAAATGACAAGTCCATCGTGAGCCAAGCCCTAAGCTTGGGCTGCCATGAAAAACCATGGTGTATTAATGGCACCAGCTGGTATCCAATATCACAGCCAAAACCCACTTTTCCATAGTTTGGTATCATTGCACTAACGATAGTCTCCATCCCATACAATTCTTAAACCCCATTAGCATAAGGTCCAACCATATGTTATAAACGCGCCACCCCAAAATCATATTACAAGGTATAATGTATATCAAGGCTTTAGTGTAATGTATAATCCATACATTATATCATGCACCAACCCAAATTCTTTACACCATGTGCCAAGTAGAACTTAGAGTATGCAACATTTAAACCATAGGCTTAAAGCCTTATTACAATGTGTTTTCATGAAGCTTAAAGATTAGTAAACATGGGATATGAAATATGCCATGTTAATAATTAACCTTTATAAAAAATCAAAGGTGTGGTTTTTAAATCCAAGTTTATAACCTGCAAATAGAAACATAGGTTATGTTAATTTTTTTAATAAAATAAACACAGAACTCAAATATACTAAGATATAAAAGATGAAACATAAACCCTAATGAAGTGTAAGTAGTACATAGGATATTTAGCTATGATGGCTAAATTGACGAAAATAGTATTTACCTTGTTATAAATCTGGGTTGATAAGGAAAAGTAGCAACAAGCATTAGGTCTTTTAGTATTAAGTTATTTAGTACTCTTTAAATAAAACTCCGTCGCAAATTATGATCTACATAAGAAATAAAAGAGGTCACTTAGTTCGAATAACTAAGTAATCCTGAAAACAACTAAATACTTTTACCTTTCAAATCGTCATGGGAGAACGAGTCCCGCCACTCCACCCACTTTGTTTCCACAAACAAAGTTAAGTTAGGACTTTATAAATAATGAGTAAGACTATGCAGAAACGACGAAGCATATAATCAAGTAATGACACATACGCGACTAGTGTATAAACATAAGAACTAAGTAATAAACAACAGTACAACATCGTAAGTAAAATACATCAATAATAATGACTGAAAGTAAAATGACAGAACGTAGGAACAACTTACAAGTAAACAGTGGTACACGTAGTGTACGATGTAATTCTGCAAGCCAAATAATGTTTTGTATAGGTAGTTTTTACTAGCCTAATAAAAAAAAAATTATTTTCGATTTTTTCGGACATTACATAAGTTCACCAATGGAATCACCTGCTTAGGAAAATAAATACTTGCACTATTTCATGAATAGCTAAGTAAACCCCGTAGCATAGGAACCTTACATTTTCGAGTGGACCTTTAACAGACAGAACCTCTCCACTCCAACCATTGACATACAGAGGTAAGTGAGCCTCTTCATAATAAACCATAAATGAATTAAATACATGTAAAATAAAAGCAATACGTAAACAAAAATAAGTATTGTCAAAAACTGGTGATTTATATAGACATAAAAAGTAAACTTATAAACATGTCTAAGTAATAAAACCATATCATGTAAATACATAATCATCATACAGGAAAAACAGATAGAACAATAGTCGATAGAACTTAGGTTTAGTTCTACAAACAAGTTTTATTCCACAGTAGAAACATAGATGTCCTTGAATTTTAGTATTTTATTATCCTACATAACTTTTTATTTATTTATGATTTCCAGGGACATTACACATGGTATCATATCCCAAATTCAAACACTAAGAGGCCTAATCGGAGCAACTAAACATTCGTTGCAGAAATAAATAGTTCAAAATTGTATTTAAATTTTGTTAACTAACAGAAAATTATTTGTTTGTAAATATTTTAACTGGGAGATTAAAAATAGTCCAGATCATGAATATAGAAGAATACAACAGTCAGAAAGGAAATTTGAATACCCCCACATGGGAAGGAGAACTGGTGGTTCAATTAAATTATGATCTTATGAAAACAATACGGAGTTTGTAAGCAGACTTGCAAAGCTTCAAGGATGATAATATGAATGAAAGAAAAGAGCAGAAAGCATTCAATGAATATTTACTTCAGAACATGATGGGAGGAAGACGCATGGATAGTCTACTCATTCAACCAATAAATCTAAGAAATATTTTTATCATAAATGGGTGAGTAGCCCAAAGGAAGAGGGAAAATAAGAACACACAACTGAACCTTCGGAAAGAGATTATCACAATCTTTCTAGTGATAATTCATTTTCTCCTTGCAGAAAGAAACAAAGGAATGATCACAACCTCAAAGGAGAGTTCAGAAAGATAAAATCCCCAACCTATGAAGGATAGATGGACACCGAGGAAAAGGTGAGGAACGCCTTCTAGGTATTAGAAAATATTTTTGAGTACACAACTACTCTAGTGAAATGAAATCCTATATAGCCATCTATAATTTAAATGGAAAAGCAGCTAGATGGTGGAGAGACCTAAAGCATACCAAAAAGGATGAGGGAAAAGAAATGATATGGAGTAACTTTCGCAGAATATTCAGGATAAATACATGTCTGAGAGATTATTTCACAGGAAAGTGAAAGAATTTCATGAGTTAAGGATGGGATCCATGACCATGGATGCCTTCATTAACAATTTTTTGGATCTGTTAGACTACGTGCCTTACATAAAGGACGAAAAGGTGAAGATACAATACTTTTTAGGATGTCTTCCTCCCAATTTTTGAGAGATAATTGAGTTTGACATGCCTAAAACTATGGACACTACCCTACAAAAAGCTAGGCATTTCTATGAGCATGGACAGCTCAGGCAGGAAAACATCAATAGAAGTCAAGATAGGTCTAGAACCTTCTCAAACAACCGCAAACCTGGTTTTCAACCACCTCCTTACAGAAAATAGAACAACAGTTTTCCAACAAACAAAAACTTCAACAAGACAGGTACAATGCCAAATGTGCATGCACCAAATTCCAAGAGAACCACAACAAATGGTGGATCCAATGCTACCCCATTGCAAATTAAATGTTGGAAATGCCAAGGACCCCATTATTCCAGATATTCTACAAATAATACTAATGGAGTCTCGCATAATCTAAATGAATACCCAATGGTAGAGGACACGGCTAGAACCCTGAGGATTTATGCAGAATTGGATGGCCAACACGTAGACCATCAGGCTACTATGGTTGAAATAGAAGGTAAGGTTTCAAACACTTCTATTTCAATTCGATTGATTTTGGTGCTTTCTGAAGTTATGTATCACCTAAAATTGTTGATATATGTAAGCTATACAAAGTTAAACATGAGAAACCGTAGGTGGTACAATTAGCCACGAGTACAAAAGGAAAGGTTCCATAAATAGTGAGATATTGTGTGCTAAACATGAATGGTTTTCAGCTAAAATAGATTTGAATATTTATCACTAGGATCGTATGATTTCCTTATCAACATGGAATGGTTGGAACAATGCCACGTCATGCTCGATTGTATAAACAAGTTAATATTATCCACGGATAGCCAAGGGAATCAGATATAGATTCAAGGTATACCTTAGAGGGTTTCCGTTAGACAGCTATCCACCTTACAGGAAAAGAAGTGCATTAGGAAAGGCTGCAACATGTTTGTAGTAAACATCCAGGATGTAGAAGTTGAGAGAGAGAAACACATCAAGGATTTTCCAGTTCTCACAGAATTTAAGGATGTATTACTAAGGAAATACTGGGATTACCACCAAAATGAGACTTATATTTTTCCATAGAACTAACACCGGGGTCAGTACCATCTTCAAAATCCCCATACCGCATGAGCACACTAGCATTGGTGGAGCTCAAGTTGTAGTTGCAAGAGTTAATTGAGAAAGTATTTATCCGACCAAGTGTGTCCCCTTGGGGAGCACCTATACATTTTGTAAATAAGGATGGTACTATGCGAATGTGCATCGATTATCTCCAATTTAATAAGACAAATATCAAGAACCATTACCCACTCCCTATAATCAAAAACTTGTTTGACCAAATCGGAGGAGCAAATATCTTTTCAAATGTCGACTTGCAGTCGTGATACCATCATGTATGGATCCGTTATGAAGATATGTATAAAACGACCTTTTAGACATGATACAACCACTACGAGTTTGTAGTAATTCCTTTTGAGCTCATCAATGCACCCACAAATTTTATGTGCATGATGAACAATATCTTCAGTAAATACCTAGATAAATTTGTATTGGTCTTTATAGACGACATCCTAGTTCACTTAAAGAGTAAAAGGGAACATGAGGAACATCTCCGCATAGTACTACAGGTGTTACCGGAACACCAGCTTTACGCTAAGTTTAGTAAATGTGATTTTTACAAACCATATATACAATACCTAGGTCACATCATCTCCAATAAGGGGATAGTCATTGACCCATAAAATATTAAATCCATAAAGGATTGGCCTACCCCTACCTGTGTCCCTGACATTAGGTCATTTTTGGGATTAGCGGGTTACTATCAAAAGTTCATTGAGAAATTTTTGAGGATTGCTTGTCCCATGACCACCTTACAAAAGAAGGTAAACAAGCTCTTATGGACAACCAAGTGCAAAGAAAGTTTTCATAAGCTTAAACAACTTTTTACTACTACACGGATACTATGAATTGCGTATCCCAATGGGGATTTTGTTGTTTACAGAGATGCGAGAAAGGAAGGAATCAGAGGAGTCCTCATGTAGGATGATTGTGCAATCTGTTACAAGTTGAAAACATTAAAGTAACATGAAAAAAACTATCCCACCCATGATATTGAGTTAGCAACCACTATATACACCTTGAAGATGTGGAGGAACTACCTCACGGGGAAGAAATTTTTTCTAAAGAAAGACAACATGAGTCTGAAGTACTTGTTTGACCAACCAAATATAAATTCCAAGAAGGCCAAATGGTTGGCCTTCCTTAGTGAGTACCATTTCTAATTAAAACATATAAAGGGAAAGGAGAATAAAATTGTCGATGCTTTAAGTTGAGGAGATCATATGTTATATTAGGTAATTTTAATCCAAATCAATTTGGAATTGTACAAGAAGATTATAACAAAAACCTGAGTTGACCATTTCAATGTCAAAATCATCAAGAAGGTCCAAGACGACAGGTTGTTTCAACAAAAAAAGAGTATAAGGTAGACGAGACCGGACTATTGTGGTCCAAAGAGAGATTGTATGTTCCAGAAGGATGGGACATCAGGTCCAGCATCCTCATGGACTTCCATTGCAAACCCTACTCGAGGAATCTGGGATATCAAAATATGATATCAACAATAAATAAACACTTTTTTTGGTCTAATTTAAAGGCTGACATAGCGTTATTTATCGCAAAAAGTCAAGAATGTTAGCTAGTCAAAGCTAAGCACCAGCATCCTTCAGGATTGCTACATCTGTTACCCATTCTGAAATGGAAGTGGGAGGTCATTAGGATGGATTTTATTATGGGTCTACCGAAAGTCAACAAGAAAAATGATTCCATTTTTGTAGTGGTTGACAAGTTATCAAAAGAGACACACTTTATCCCCGTTAAGTCAACCTACAAGGAATTTCACATTGCTGACATTTTCTTAAAGGAGATATTCAAATTGCATGGGATACCCAAGGAAATCATCTCAGATCAAGACACGAAGTTTACCAGAAAATTTTGGAGATCTTTATTCTCTGGATTAGAGGCGTAGTTAAACTTTAGTACTGCTTACCACCCACAGATGGATGGGTAGACAGAATGAGTTAACCATATTTTAAAAGATATGCTTAGAATTTATGTTATGAACAACCCCACCAAGTGGGAGGATTGTCTACACCTCATAGAATTTGCATATAAAAATAGATACTAGACCTCCGCCAAGATGAGTCCCTTCGAGGTACTCTATGGTCGAAAGTGTAGAACACCGGTTACTTGGGATAGCCCAGTGGACCGACTCATGTTAGGACTAGACTCACTAAAGTACTTGGAACAGTTAGTCACCAAAGTACAATAGAACCTTAAAGAAGCACAAGACTACCAAAAGAGTTACACGGATAAGAAAATGAAAGATAAATATTATCAGATCGATGAGCATGTTGTAATATCCTAAATTTTGACCTAATGCTTATGGGCATGAGCCCCATTGATTATGATGTTACTTTGATGTTTTATTTTGATATATTGGGTCAAATATCCCACTTCATATGAACATGATGATTTGTTTGATATATTGGGTGTAAGGCAATTGCATGTGATATATATATATATATATATATATATATATATCTGTGTGTGTGTGTGTGTGTGTGTGTGTGTGTGTGTGTGTGTGTGTGTGTGTGTTTTCTTGTGTTGGGCGTGGACCTTGAAGCACATGATTGATGAGATGTTTTGTGTTGAGCGAGAAGCTTTGGAGCACATCAATTTTGAGACATTTGTCTTGAGCAATAAGATCTGGAGCACATGAAAAGATTGAACTAGGAGTGTTGGGCATAATCCCTGGAGCCTTCCAAGTTGATGTTGAACTTAAGATCAGGTACATCGGATCCTTAGCCATTGTTTCCCTAGGTGTATCCTACAAGTACATCCTAGCATTAGTGTTGAGTGAGGAGCTTTGGAATTGCACTGAGTTTGTAACTCCCTAATTTTTTTAGCATTGAGTATGGGCTCTGGATAAGTGGTAGGAGTTACTAAAAATAATTAATTATGTCGAGTGAAATCAACTCGAATAAAACATTGATCTCATCTGACTTATTTATAAGTGATTAAATGAAACTTCAAATTTCTGTATCTCATTAAGTACTGAAGAACTACCATGTTATATGAGGGAATCCAACATGAAAGGATATTTATAGTTTCCTAGCCTAGTAGACCTAACCACCTACTTGACAGTCTTAATGAAGGAAGTGTCATAAGTTTAAGGATCACGTTATATGATACCTAAATAAAAATGTTAACAATATATATATA
>LPNX010154069.1:174170-188057 GCA_001517045.1 Pseudotsuga menziesii
ATTATTACTAAAAGAGAATTAAATATTATTATACTATAATATCCTGAATTTTGGACCTAACACTTATAGGCATGTGCCTATTGATTATGATGATTATCTTGATGTTTTATTTTTATATTGGGTCGAAGACCCCACTCCATATGAACATGATGATTTGTTTTATATATTGGGCATAAGCCAATTATTGATGACATATGTATATGTTTGTTTTGTGTTGGGTGTGGACCCTGGAGCACATGATTGATGAGATGTTTTGTGTTGAACGAGGAGCTCTAGAGCACTTGAGTGATTGATGATTTGTGTTGAGTGAGAAGCTCTAGAGCACATGAGTACTTACCTTTGTGTTGAGCGAGACACTTTGAAACACATGAAAAGATAATTGGATGTGTTGGGAATAAGCCCTGGATCCTTCCATGTTGATGTTGAGCATAAGCTATGGAGCATCAGATCTGTGGCCAATGATTCAACACAATTCGCATCTAGATAATATCTTCCTCAGTTAAGTAAAATATGGTGTAGAGATCCTGAAGATATTCATGATGATGGATTATAAACCCATTCCTATAGCGATGATAACAAACATGAATTTACTATGTGATACTTCATCAGAGACAATGGATGCCACCATGTATACAAAAATGATTGTTTTGTTGATATATATGATGAACATGAGGCCATATATATACTTTTTAGTGAAAACTTTGAGTCAGTAAATGGTTGAGCTGAGATGTGTTAACCTGATTGCGACAAAGCATGTGATGGGGTACCTGAAGGATACACTTGATTATGGTCTTAGATATGAGTCAGATCAGAAAATTAGCCTACAAACCTATCTTGATTCATATTGGTATGGTAGTATTACAGATAAGAAGATTACTTCATGTTGTTTCTTTAGGTTGGGATCATGAATGATCTCATGGTTCGGCAGGAAACAAAATAGTGTGGCACTTAGTACAGTCGATGCATAATATATTGCAGCATGGTCAGCTATTAGTGAATCAGTGTCACTTGAAGTTACTTGCAGTGATGTTTGATCTCAAGTTAGAGGCGACTTATATTTTCTGTGACAACTAGAGTTGTGTGAATTTGTTCATGAAATCAATGTTTCATGACAAGTCCAAGCATATCGAGATCAAGTACCATTATATTAGAGATATGGTATAGAAGGTAGTAGTGAAGCTCCAACATATTGTGATGGATGAGTAGACAACCAATGTATTGACCAAGTTTTTTTAGTACTTTAGGGATAAGATTAGCATGATGCAGAGAGATGCACCTCGTAAGAGGGAGGGATGATTCTGATATACGATTCCAGGGAGGTAGCTAATTGTGTGATAGAAGCAAGTAGTCATTTATGGGCATGTATTACTAGTCTCTGTGAGAAATACAGAGAGTGATAAGCTCATGATGACTCTAGAGAGTGACCATACATGTGTTGACTAGAGATCATGACCATATTGTTGTATGTGTATCCAGTTGACTATGTGTATTTAGTCGATCTGCATATCCAGTTAGAGATAATATGTGTGTGTGTGCACTGGAGAGAGTGACCAGCTCATGCTGACTAGAGAGAGTGACCATACTCATGATGATTGTAGAGTGTGACCTTACTATTGTATGTGTATATAGTTGAGTATGCATATATGGTCGAGTTGTGTATCTAATGAACTAGAAAGTGTGACCAGCTCATGAATATTGAAGGGTGTGACCATACTTGCGATGAATCAAGAGCATTAGCATAGTTGAAATGGTTAGAGAGAGTAACGATAGTTTTGATGGCTAGAGAGAGGGACCATAGCTAGTATGTGTATCTAACCGAGTATGCATATCCAACCAAGTATGTGTATCCAATTGAGTTATGTATCCAGTTGGATGTATGGTTAGATTCCTTGTGAACTATTTGAAGTCCCATAATGACATAATGTGTGCTCCTCACTTGTTGATGTGTTGTTTCTATGATCCTCCGAATCTATGATCATGGATGATGACTAATTGAGATGATGGATTTATCATAGAGAAATTCTTGTGATGTATACATTTGAGAGATGTCACAATTCAATGGTCAAAGTAAAAAGTTGCAACAAATATGATGATGATCTTGTCATAAGAATATGTTCCTTGTTAAGAGGGAGTGTTAGATAAATTATGTAACTTTGGAAGATATTCTTGTTGTACTTCCTTCGGGGAAAAATCATATTTAATTGATTATGTTTAAAAAATTAAAAGAAAAAAAGAGAAAATAGTCAATTTGGACCCACATAAATCATTGGGTAAAATTTCCCCAGTCACCGAGTAAAATTGCCCCAACATTGGGTAAATATGCCTCGGTGAAGTAGGCCTAGTTAGGGGAAAAGTAAACTAGCAAAGAGTATAAATAGGAAGGTGCACTCATCATTTGAGACACACTCACTCACTCAAGTTCGCTATAGAGAAAGAATAACAAGTTATCTATGGAAGGAAGAGTAGCTACTTTGTGGAGATATCTTATCATTGGGTTTTCTTATCTTGGTTATTCTCGGGATCTTTCTATGAAAGGTACTTATCTCTTTGTTGTAATGAATTGACATTGTACTTGCTAACAAATCTATATTGAAGAATTTTGTTGGGTTTTATTCCCTTGAATGGTTTACTAAAGGACATGTTTTGTGTCTTTGTTTTTACTATTGAATTTCTTTCTTTCACTGATACGTATGCATGCAATTATTATGATGTGATATGATTAATGAATGAAAGTATAACATAATTGCTTATAAGTCAAAATACCAACGACATGGCATTGGGAGTTCTCATTATGAAATACATTTGGACATCGTTTGGTAGAATATGTCCATGTATTGTTGTTGGGAGCTTGTCGAGGTTATTTACTATATTAATTTTGAATTTTAAATATAGTAAAATATTCATGAAATTCAATATGTATATTATTTCGTGAATAAAGTTAATGTGTGTGTGTTTGTGTACAATGTTCTTGTAATTGTTTACTTATGAATGCATTTACATTGATTCAAGTGATCAAAATACCTATGTGTAAGGTGTTGCAATTTATGTCACCACTTCCATCGCTCGATCCATATTGGGAAAACACATGTCCTCCCACATCAGAGATGACATCTCAATTGTAAACAACTTTACATTCAAATAAAAAAATTTAGAAACAAATACTTTAAAATTACCTACATTGAAAAAATATCTATTAAATAGGTAAATATATACTCAATGATTGAACATAAATTAAAAAAAGTGTTGTCCTAATCCATATAGCTTCGATCGATGGTCTCATACATTAGGCTGTGGAAAGTGTGCCCTCATTGAGAACAACGATGTGGTGATGTTCTCATTGAACTGGATATCCCAACTTGGCTACAGTGAGCCTTTGGTCCCTCCTAATTTTATCCTGAATACCCTGCACATGTGTCTCTCTCATGGTCATCATGTATGTCTACTCGAGAGATTCCCACAAATGTGACATGTCTAAGTAAATTGTGTGTAGTGTGTCTCATCATCTCATGGATCTCATTCAGTATTTGAGATAGCTGAGGTGGATGGGGAGGGGGGTTAGGTTCACACCTAGAAACATGTAGCCCTTTCAACGATTTCCATCTAATAGTAGGTCGTTCTTGCGTAGATCCAAGATCAACACCCTGGAACTCAGTAATGTCAAAGTAGTCGACATGTAAACCAAGCAAAAACTCAAGCCATTGTTTCCTAGGGAAATATTTTGGAGCCTCCCTATTATAATAGGGAGTTTTATCAAACACCATGAACCACCTCTTCATCCAATTCTCTTTCCATGGCTAGAAATGGCACCCATCCAAGTACAAATGTCTCTTCCTGACATTGAGAGTTTGGTTTGTTTTAGGATAAGTGAACTACTATAAAAATAGGCTTTGGTGATATTCAAATATTTAATTTTCTCTTTACTATTGTTAGTGGAATAAAATATCTCATTCTAGCCCTATATTCGGTCATATCACTTAGTTGACAGTGGGCATGGTGAATGGGATCAATGACACTATCTAATGAGGTGGCAAGGGAGAACCAGGATGTTTCCCTTGTGCTTCTTAATTATTAAATCAAAGTCCTTAATTGATCTAAGGCTTGGTTGTATTTTTGTAGTGGGTTTTGATTTGGTTCTAGATTAACATTGTCATTTTCTTATTTATTGTCCTTGGATTCCATGTTAAAGTTTTTTTCTTCTTGTTCTTCTTTGGGTGTATCATCCATTGAAGGTATTTTATAAAATCTTCCTATTAAAAAATTCATTGTTTTATGATTTTGAAATTCTTAAAAATTCAATAAACAAAAAAAGAATAAGAGATCATTAGTTACCTATCTACCGGAAGGATGGTAGGTTGGATGATTGAATTGGGGTGCCTCATATGCGCACATGTCCCCAAATGGGAATTTACTCTCCCAATTTTTCGTCACGGGGTTGTTTAATAATGAACAATCATGTGGCTCTATTTTTTATGTTTATCAAGAACATGTGTGTGTTGTTGACAAACATGCACTAGCAACACACACACACACACACACTCACTAGCAATTTGCACACACTCTTATTGTGTTTTCTAATATGGAGAAGAAAAATGTGCACACACTGTTGACATGGAGGTTCCACAATTCCATGTGAGACATATGTCCATGCTTCCAACGTGTATGCCTTGTTGTTTTTCTTTCTGCTAGAATGGTCAGTTGTTGCAACGATTTTGGGGACCATATTTATGCTCAAACCCTAAAGATATGCATGTTTCACTAAACCTACTACTCTTCACGGGTCTAAGATTTGGGGACCACATCTTTGATTAAATATTCATAGTTGGATAGGGTACTTATCTTGACATTGTTGAAGGATAGAGTACTTAAAAAATCATAGCTTAAGAGGGTACTTATCTTGGCATTATTGAAGGATATAATAGTTAAAAATCATAGTTGGATCTAGGGTACTTATCATGGGCTAGAATTCACACATATTTTGTTATTTCCTCACTTGTTGTTTCCAGGATATTCCATGTGGTGACAATGATACATAAGATCAAGCAAAATTCCAAATCCCAATTTATTCCCCTTAGTTATCAATATATATTTATCATTTGTTATATGTAGCTAGAAAATCATGGGGTAGGCTTCTACTC
The DNA here is from genome assembly GCA_001517045.1 of Pseudotsuga menziesii. Lineage (NCBI taxonomy): Eukaryota > Viridiplantae > Streptophyta > Pinopsida > Pinales > Pinaceae > Pseudotsuga > Pseudotsuga menziesii. The sequence goes on from LPNX010154069.1 coordinate 179,306, forward strand.
TTATGATAAATCTTCTTCATCACTCCACTTAGATCATCTTGATACTAACAAGCCACCTCCCCACACATTCTCAACGAATACTCAATGTATTTCCAACAATGAGCTCAACATGGACATTAACACCGAGATCTATAAATATTTCCTTAGTTCCATGTGGTTGGAGCGCAAAGGATGAATTTCTTCACAACTCCATCATTTCCCCACTTTATATATTTACTTCATAGATGGATCCATGAAACTTCCTTAGTAAACCAAACTCCAGTTTCCCTATAGTATGAGAGTTCATATCGCAAACTTAGAGTTTTTCCTCATTGACTTCGCATTGAGATAGACCGCCATATGCCATGGGAGTATTGTACTTGTTAGATTTGTTCTTTAGAGATGGAAATTAAATACATTTTCTTTTTTTATGCTCCCCTAAATATGTGATCATTCGGTGGTTCTATTTGGTCTTTAAGGACTCGCATCACTCCCTCCATGGATTTATGGCTTATGAGGGCCAAAGGAAGTTATCGCTTTTCTTCCATGAGATGTTCAACGGTTTTTGATAACTTTTAGGAGACAATTAATTTAGAGTTGAATGCATTAGACTAATTACTTCATTCTTGGCTAAGTCGTAAGAGACCTTCTTACTAGTATCTTATCCCAAGTAGTAATTCCATAAAGCATTGTAGATGGAGGGATATCATTAAACTTATCTCCATCATATAAATTTTCATACCTAAAAGTATTTCTTTAGAACAAGTTTATTCTTCTTTTTTATATACTTTATTTTCCTTAAATCTACTTGAAGTTCCTCGTTTTGTTTAATTAGATCTTACTTCTACCTAATTTAATTGTTAACAATTACATTTATAATCAAACTTATTTTACTAAACATAAATATATATTAAATAAATTTTTCATATGAAACACACATTTCCAATTAAAAATCAATATATTACAAAATTAAAAATAAAATAATTAGAGTTACATCAAACATAACATTTATTATTATTATATATATATAGTTACACATTGTACACGTACATTTCCAATTACATTTATATCAAACATAACCTTTAATATATATATATATATAAATAAAGTTACACATTGTACACATACATTTCCAATTAAAAAACCAAAATTTAAAATAAAATTTTAAAGTATTTTTTCTTTAAACAACTTAACCAAAAAAACTAATCTACCCATATAGTGTGAAAAATATTTTTAAAACTAACATCAAATTGTTCCATCAAAATTATCCATGGAACCAAAAACTTACTTATATATATATATATATATATATATATATTGCAAAGGGATTTTACTAATTCTATGTTTTACACTTTCAGTGATCATTAAAATATTTTAATGATCATTTTTTATAATATAATGTCCATATTATAAATAATTTAAATTTAATAAATATATTAACAAAGTAATATATATTTTTAATTTAATCAAGTAATCTAAAACACATTAAAGTTGTTTTACCAATAAGTAGTCGTACTTACACTTTTAGACATGGTAAAATAATTTTATATTTATTTGCAAAGCATTTTTATCCATTGTTCGAGTGTCCCATTGGCCAAACACACATTAACCACTTTTTCATATGAATAAGGAATAAAGTTTTGATCATTTATTTACGGAGCTCTTTAACTCGGGACTTTTTTTTGACTATCAACCTGGTTTTTTTTTTGACCGAATAGTGATTTTAAGTTTATAACTAAAATTAGGTGACAGAAAAACCTCAACACTTGTACTGTAAGATCTAGCAGTGTTTTGGGGGAGTTTTAAAAATTCCATGAAGATTCATGACAAAACACTGATAAAAATCATCTGAAATCAGAGGTCAAAAAATCCGATGTTTAAATAATTATTGTGGGATATCTCAAGTAATTAGTAACAACCATATTAATAATATTAATATGTTCTTAATAAGGTGACAAACAATTCCTAAATCAATTACTTCTATCTAATAACTAATCTAATATATCAACCACTCAATTTGTGGTTATTAAGATCATAGTTAAAGTTAAGTTTATAATTGTATCATCATTGGAGTTAATCTAATGGTTCTATCTAATAGTTAATTTAAAAGTCAATATAAAGCTATTACACTTAATATAAGAGCTCTAAGTTATCTCCACTCCTAGCTTCCAAATAGAGTTCTACTATGTTTTATGCACATTAACTCAACTCCCAGTGCTTGAGGGAGTTGAGTTCATAGGACTTTATTAAGAGTTTAGAGTAGTTTATTAGGAGTTCGATTGTCACACTAACACTAACTGCAGATTACTTCAACTTCTAGTTGTAAAATACAATTTGACTAAACCTTGTGCACATTAGCTAAATAAAGTTTAATTACCACATGGACTACACATTACTATGCCATTAAATTTAATTATCACATAAACTATTTTTTATATTTTATTTATTTATTCCAACTATCACAAAGTACATTTATCACATGATTTATTTTCAAATTATTTATAATTGTTAATTATAAATTTTAAAAAATACACATAAAATCAATCAAACAATATACTTATTTTATTTTTATCTATAAATATAAAAAAATAAAAAATTGTTCACCCAAAATTCTAACCATCTCTCATCGATCCCATTAACAAACAAACATCACCCCCTTTTAATATGATAGATTGTCGATGAGCAAACAAACATCATCCCCTTGATAGATGAGTCGATAATTAAAGTTTTGATAATTTCGCGAATTATTTTCTTTATCTTCAAGTCTTGAATTTCTATATTTTCTATCTTCAAGTGTCCATATTTTCATTGCCTGCCGGCCTTGAATTTCACATCTCATAATTTGACAAGGGTCTTACGTTTTCCGTCCTTTTACTTTTAATTTTTAAGTACACATGTGAACTTCTTTTCAAAAGTTCAAGTATATAACTTTGTATTTTTATTATAGTGAGTTTTATATTTTCTTATTTTTATTAGTTTTATATAATTTTACTTTAAAAAATGCATTATTAACGACACTAGAGATGAGAATGGTGGGAAAATGATAGAAAAGTTTTAAAAAAAATAATCAATGATTGTGATAAAAACAAAAACAAAAATGATTGTGATTATCTCAAACTTTTATTCCTCAACACACTTGTATAGCCTTAATTAAAATCTCCATCACATTGGCCTTGTTTTTTTCTTAGTACATATATGAAGTGGGGTGAAGAGTATTATTATTAATTATTAATTGGTAAAAAAATAGTAGCAATCGAGGGATTAGAATAAAAAATATTGTGGTTTAAACTGTTCAGCATTATGGTTCAAAACCGTCTCTGCTATGCCTTTCTCACCTAGTTCTCTTTCTGCCCTTAGCCCTTATCTAAGAGCTAAGACGGCCTCCTTAGCACTTCAATACCTTATTTCTATATATAAAACAGACTTGGTACCCACAACCAAGCAACTCCAGAAAGAGTGAACATCCTCCAATGGCAGACCCCTCCTCTATTTTCCTTTCTTCCCATCTTGCCGCCGCCGCCCCCTCCGCTATTTTCCTTCCTCTCCTTCCTCCCCCTCCTGGCGCCGGCGCCCCCTCCACTGCACTCCTTGCTCCCTCTCCCAGCGCCAAAGCCATCGTCCCCTCCCCCTCTCCCAGTGGCAAAGCGATCGCCATCGCCACAGCCACCCACAACGCTACAGCAACGGCCACAGCCACCGCCTCCTCCACTTCCTCCGCCGGCTCTGTAGACGCTCCTGCTTCTTCTGTTGCCTCTGTACCCACCGCCACTACCTCCACCGCCCCTGTACCTACCAACGTCTTCATCCCAGTACCCTTGCTCGTTCCAGTCCCCAACCCCATCCCTCTTCCAGCTATCCCACGACCCATTCCGGTGCTCACACCCGTTCCCATCTACATCCCCGTGCCCATCCCAACCCGAACTCCCCTTGCATCCTCACCCCTACAAATAAAAGACACCACCAAAACCATTCCATTCGGCCCTCCTCCCCCTAACCACTACACTTGAATGCCAGGCATGGAACAGAACAAATGTAGTAGAGGATTGTGTGTTCGTCTGTGAAATTACATCGAACATGAAGTTGGTGAAGGATGTTTAAAGTTTTGATAGATGTGAAAGTAAAAGTCTAATGATAATGATAGTGTTTTGTAAAACATGAACCAATCCTGCAATCGTTGTAGAAGATATACTGTTGAATGCATGTGGTTTGTTATTGTAAATTGTATGTGTTGCGTTAAACATGCAAGTTGTGGATGTTTATGTATTGCTGTCATAGTAAGAATTGGTCTCCTGACTAGGGTACTATCCAAGTTATTTCATGTGATGTAATTATAAATATGCATAACAGTAGAATAAAGTTGTGAACATCCCGGGTTTTTTTTCGTGCTTTATGTGATGCGATTCTCATTGTACAGGGAAATGATCTGAGACACATCGATTCAAGTCTGTAATTGGCACTGCCATTAAGAACTAGTTTGGAGACAGATCGTCTATATACGGCATCTTGTTACAACTCAATAAAAGTGGTCGAAATATTATACTGCATCAAATATTTTCTTGGCTCTAAAGAATTTCCAGTGAGAATGGCTTCCCAGATGTTGATAACTGCACATCTTCTTCAGAGAGCCAAACCTCCAACAGATAGCCATTGCGTCTAAGTTAGTGCAAATCTGCCGATCATAAATCCAAAGTTTTTTCTTATTTTACTGAGCTTTGCACCTCTTTATAAACAATCTAGTCCAAGTTTTTACCAGTATTTCACTAGTAAAACTTGGTTTAAGCTACCACTCTTGTCAAATGGCAGAGAACCAATAAGTGCAATAAATCTATCAAGGCCCTGTAAACTAATAACGGTTTCAACTTTTTCTTTGATTATCATTACTTTGGAAAAATAAATGACATACAACTTCATCTTCTATTCTTTTCACCATTTTTACTTTGGAAACACAATTGACATATTGTATACGATCGATGTATTTTGGTCGTAGTGATTTCTTTTGAAAAATAAATTACATAGAAATTCAGTTTCAATTTTGCTTTCAGTTTGGGATAAAACAATGACATAAAATTTCCTATAGATGGATGGAAATCTCTACCTGCTATTACGTAGATGTATGGTAGCATTAAATTGCAGAAGATTATGGATTAGAACATATTATTAACTATGACTATGTCTTCATAAATCTCCTGCGTTATTAAGATGCTTTTTTATGCTGCTATGGTTGAAAATTCAGAAATAAAAAGTAAGCAGAAAATGCAGATCTTTAAAAAATCAAATCATATATACTCCTCTGAACAGAATTTTTATGACATGTTAACAGCAAAGATTATAGATAAGCGGAAGTGCATGTGCAGTTCTTTGGTCTACTAATTCTTAGCTGTACTTTACAATCCATCTCTGTTATCCTGTATTTTCTTTAAGCGATTGAATATCCGTTATCGACAATAGAATGGTAGGTAGGACAATACAAGAAAAATGCAATTGCGGAAAATCCAGATTACAAGGTCAACACATCCATAATAGTATAAGAAAATTCAGAAAATAAAATTGTGAAAAAACTACGTTACAGGAGTTATCGACAATTCACCGTAGACAATCTACTGTTGGGAAGGAGAAACTCGATTCGGGAAAATATGTGAATACCACAACGTGATCAAACAAACAGCTAGCCAAGAAGGAAAGTGAAGTTTGTTCCAATACAATCAAAACATATGTGCTTCATCAAGAAATCATTGTGTATAATCCACCAAAAAATAATAAATAATTCACCTCTAAAATGATAAATGACACCAAGAAAAAATGAACATATGTGCTTCATCAAGAAAGCATTGTGTATAATCCACCGCAAAAAAATAAATAATCCACCTCTAAAATGACAAATGACTTAAAAAAAAAATTTAAATTAAATTGCACAACAATGCAGAAAGGTTGTATCATTATGTAGGGTAGGGTTTACTTTTTATTATTATTATTATTTATATATATATATATGAATCACTTGATTGTTGTATTAATATGTTAGTAAACAAGAAGTCAATTTTCTAGTTTGCGAGATTGGAAACAAAACATTAATTTATATTTATTCGATATTTTTTTAGTCTATTTAGTCTTTGTGTTAAACTCTTAGATGTGGGAAGATTTGTTTGAGGCCCAAGGTTTAAGTTTCCATCCTCAGCCATGTCCAAAGTTTTGAGACACATACCTAATTCTTACAGCCTCCTATTGGCATTGATATTCCCACTCGAAGACCAAGGATACCCTTGAGAGCTCATGTGTGGTTCTTTAGGTCATTGTTCATCTCTTTGGATGCTCAAAATCTTCCTTTGCAACCTACAATTCAAGTTTTATTTCCTAACCATTTCCAAGGCCCTAGGACGCATACCTAGTGCCAAAAAAACTCCTACTCCCGCACATATCTCAAATTGAGGGAAAACATATCATATAAAGGTATGTTGCACTAAGACATTGTTATTGGCAGTATGTTCCTAGAAGCTTCCTTTAGGGATGAGGCTTGGGTTTCCTCCATTAACAATTTTAAGTCCCTTGAACTTATATCTAATGCTCAAAACCTTCTAAAGGTGATGTCATCCTCTCTATGAGGCCAAGGATATCCTAGGCCAATGATGTGTGTTAATTTAAAATATTGTCCATGGCCCTATATACCTCAAAGATTCCTTTATGGAATAAGGCACGCGATTCTTTCCTTAATATTGTATATAGTATCAAGACCTATAACTACTACTAAAAACCATCTAATGGCATAGAAATCCCCAGTCAAACACTAAAGATACTCTCAATAAGCCATGTGTATTTGCTCAAGCAATTCTTCTTGGCCATGGATTCTTAAAAGGATTATTTAGGAATTAATGCCCAAGTCTCTTCCCTCAAGCATTTCTAGGGCTAAGCCATGTGTATTTGCTCAAGCAGTTCTTCTTGGCCATGGATTCTTAAAAGGATTATTTAGGAATTAATGCCCAAGTCTCTTCCCTCAAGCATTTCTAGGGCACCCAAGACACATACCAAGTTCTCAAAAAAATCTAATGGCATTAATATCCCCACTCATGAAAAAAATTCTCTTAGGAGGTCAAGTGTGGTAGTTGTAGGAATTGTCCGTATCCCAATATGCCTAAAACTTTCCTTTAGGATCTAAAGCCCACTCTTCTTCCTCCAACCATGTCCAAGGCCTTGACACCTTTCATTAGTCCTAAAATTTTCTTATTGTCACAAAAAACCCCACCTAGAGGCCAAAGATACCATGGAAAGGTCCATTGTAGTTCTTCAACATGTCATTCTTGGAAATAAATACCTAGCAACTTCCTTTAGGTCTTAAGGCTCATTTTCCGTTCCTTATCCATGTCTAATACCCCAATACCCATTCATAATGCTCAAAAACTTCTAATGGTGTCCATATTCCCACCATGTGGCCAAATATCCCCTCAAGAGCTTAGCTTTGGTGGTTGGAGACATCATTCATAGACTTTTAGGCCTAAAAGTTTCCTATATATCTCAATGCCTAAGCTTCCTACATCAATGGTCATGGTTAAGATCTCAACACCTAAACCTAGTGCTAAATGTCCTAATGGTGCTCATATCTCCACTTAGTGGCTAGGGATACTCTGAGGAGTTAATGTCTAATGTTTCCACATGATGTTGTTGACCCTACCTACCCATATCCTAACTCGAAGGTAAAGTATACTCTTAGGATATCAAGTGTGGTTGTTCAAGGCGTTGTTCTTGAAGTAGGCTACATAAAATATTGTTTTAGATCATAAGGGTTAGGTTCCTCTCTTCACCATGTCTATGGTCGCATGACCCATCCTTGGTGCTCAAAACATTCTAATGGTGTCATATCACTAATTAGATTCCAAATACCCTCCATAGAGGCTATGTTTGGTAGGTCAAGAGTTTATTCATGGCCCTTGAGTTTCGAATGCTACATTTGAGGAATAAGGCTAATGTTTCATTAGTCTTTCTTGGTTTATGAGTCAAAAATTACACATAACGTTCTCAAAATATAATAATGATTCTAATATGCTCTATTGAAAGTGAAAGACCCCCTTGACTGGTCATTTATGTTTGTTTAAGGCATTTTTATTGGCATTGGAAGCTTAAAATAACCCTTTATATCTGTGTTAGGTCCTAAGGCCTAGGTTTCCTCCATGCACCACGTTGAAGCCCTTATGAATCCTACCTTGTGATCTAAAATTCATAATGGTGTCTACATCACAATTTTGAGGCCAAATATTCCCTTAATAGGTGAAGTGTTTTAGTTCAACACATCATTCTTAGGACTATATTCCATTAATATTGATTTAGCGCATTAGGATCTGGCATTTTCTACCAATCATGTCTAAGGTTTCGAGACACATACTTGGGCCAAGGATATGCTTGACAGTTTTATGTGTGTTGGATTGAGCCAATATTCTTTAACCTAAATGCATAGAACTTTACTATAAGGAATAAGGCATAGATTTCCTTCATCAACAATATTCAAGGCATAGAGAATCATACCTAGTATGATCCAAATGTTCCAATAACACTTGTATCCTCACTTGAAGGTGAGTATAACCATGAGAGGTATTTGGTGGTGGTTTGAGGTATTGTTCATGTCCATGGGTACCTATATATAATATTTATGTTGAGTCCTATCCCCACATATCCTCCCCAAACTATTTCAAGGGTGAGTGCAAGAAGATGATGGACCTTTTTGGCGCGTTAGATGCAATAGAAACCTGAAAAATCAGGCATCCCTCAACTTACTTGGATTTTTTGA
>LPNX010154085.1:0-11665 GCA_001517045.1 Pseudotsuga menziesii
TGTCAAACCATGACAATTCATTAATTCAAAATACCATTAACATCCCTTGACACTTCATTAAATTAGCTACCAAATCCCAACCAAGGAAACATTCATTCAAATATATAATTGACCAACACCATGGAAAAGCTATATTACCAATTCATTTTCAGAACATAACAACAATTCATTAATTTTCTAGTATTCAACATGAACACCATACACATTTGGTTCTTTCACACATTCAGATACATAATCAAATGTAAATTTAATACTAAACTTCAAACACTTATCTGAATTCAATATAATTAGCACCTGGCTTCGTGGCAGCCACGCTTAACCAAACTCTATGCCACATTGTCCATTAATCACTCAAAAACACACCACCCCCGAGCTGGGACTTGTGAATTCACCAGGAGATTTCTTCCCTTTACTAGAATTTCATTCCACAACAAGATTTATCATTCGACATTCCTCACAATTCAAAGGAAATTAACAAAGGTTTATAGGCATCCAGGAAAATTAGGATATAACCAATTCCATGCCAAACAATACACTTCCCACTCTGTCTTCTTTCCAATAGCACAACAATAAAATCCCATCATTGTTATTTAGTGCCTAGGAATTCCACCAGAATGGTTCATGCATAATTCACCATTTCATTGACCACAAACTAGTAGTCAAACATAGGTTCAACAATGGTTGGTAAAATAACTTTTTCCAGTAATGCACAGTACACGTTTAATTATTCAACAGTTTCATGTTCTTGGCTCTGCTACCAACTATTGATTTAACTCTCGACTTTGCTTGACCAACGCTCCTTGACTTCCCATAGTGCACCTTGATTCCCTCCCCTCTTCTCCCTTGTTTGCTTTTCCCTTTTGCATGAAAACATTCTTTTTCCATCAGCAACGTGTCAATTCCACTAACCCCCACTCAATCACCCCTTTAAACCACAATTAACCCTTAAGTCAAGTTTAAGGTTAATTACAAAGTTTTAGGATTACTTAAGGACATAAGGGTCTTCTTTTTGGTACTCAATATTATAGCAAGGTCATATCAGATCCCCCTAGGCCATCTACAACCCCCTTTCCATCTCACTAATGAATTCACATATCCCCATCTCTTCAGTGTTCTGCCTCAACCACAACCAATTATAGATTTTTATTAATAATTATAAATATACAATGAGTTTCAGGCACTTGGGCACTCATAGTCATTTACGTAAATACATTTATCAAAGTAGGGATTCTAGCTAGGGGTGTTACACTTGGTACCCACAAGATTTTGTTACAAAAATCCACATGACTAACATCAACATGAGGTCAAATCCAGTAATGGGTTACTCTAGTTGGACTAATAAATTCTACACTAAAAAGATTATTTGCATGCTTAATGATAGACTGACATGTACAAACTTTGAACAAACATCAATCCATGCCCCTATGTTGATCTCTCTTCCCATGGATGGAAAACATAATGATTCCCACAAGACAAATTCTTTTGAAGTTGTCAAACTAACACGTTCCTCTTTCTTACTTTGGTTATTAATTTAGTAACATCCTCAAATCTAAATCAACATGTAGTTACATCATTGTGTATAAAAAAATGACATTTTGTAATAAGCTATAAAGAGACATATTTCCAATTAAACCATATACCTTTAAAAATTCAGTTTTTTTTAGTGGTTGCTACTTTCCAATGTTCAAACTTCAACTACGCTTCTCTAATCATTTTATTTTGTGAAAGTTACGGCTTCCAATTTAAGAATGTAACATATAATTTACTTGTAAATTATAGTGTAAGTCTAAAAAATTTAAAATTAAAGATGGTTTAAAAAGCTACTACTAGTTTATTGAGGGAGGGTTTAAGAATAAATTCAAGGATGATAAAATTAACTTATCTTATACATACGCATGGAAGTGTTGTTATGCAAAATGATGAAAGGAAATATTACAACGAAGTTGGCTTCTGGATACATGGTTGAAAATCTCTTGGAGTCAGTGGATTGTTAGTGGCATAAAGAGCTTTGGAGCTGGAAATTTTTGATGATAGTAAAATGTTTTACCTGGCTTATCTTTTACAATATGGTGAATACATGGGACAATTTATTGAAGAAAGGTTGGATTGGACTTAATCTCTGTCATTTGTACTTTATGGAGGCAGGATCTGTGGACCATTTATTCAATGATTGTTGTTTTGGTAAGGCAGTCGGACTGATTGTTTCACATTTCTTTGATGTGTCTTTCTCTTGGGAATATTATCCTTTAAATGAAGTTGTCACACAGTGGATGGGTGCTGGTCTGTAACCTAAGTATCTTCTCATTTTATGTTGTTGGTTTATATGGAAAGCTAGAAACGATGCTATATTTGGGGACATTAGACGGAAGGTTTTTAATGTCATGATGGGGGTCATCAAATTTTCTGCGGATTTACCTGGGTTGGATAGAGCCAAACCTGGTAGAGTATTTGGGTTCCCTCGTATGGTTTCCTCAACGATGGGCTTCTTTGATGGAGCAGTTGTAGATGGTAGAGGGGGCTTGGTGTATTATTGTATATTAGTAAGACTCATCTTTTCCACTCTAAGCTTGGATGTGGCAGTAGTACTAACACCAAAGTAGAACTACTGGCGCTTTGGGGGCTACTCTTTTTAGCACCTACAATGGGTCTTCCGAAGTTGAAGGTCTTTGGCGATTTGAGGATTATTATTGATTGGATCAATAAGTTGGCTAACTTACAGGTTCTGGAGCTTGAAGATTGGTGTAAGCGGATTAAATCTCTCAAGGATACATTCCACAGTGTCCTTTGTCAGATATATACATAGATCACAATCGGATTGCTGACAACCTCTCTAAGGAGGCACTTCTTCCCCCATGGTTATCTTACTGTCTCTGAATTTGTGGAGGGAGAGTTGACATACTCCTCTACATTTAGGATCTTTGAATATATGTTTTACATTGGTATCCTGAAATTGAGGAAGTAGTGACTAGATATTATTTTGAATAGATGTTTTACATTGGTATCCTGAACTTGAGGAAGTAGTGACTAGATATTATTTTGGATTGAGATGTCAGTTTTTCATATTTTTGTACTTTAGTATCACTTTATGGATAGTTTACTCATTGATATACTATTGTGGATTGGGGTTTTGGCCACTACCTAGACCTTTTGGTAGTCCTTTTTAGTTATTAGGGGCAGTTTTGCTTTCTCAGTGATGTAAACAATTACCTTATACAAAAAAATCTTTTGTACTTGAAATAAAATGATGAAAAAAATGACATTTTTTTTAGATTTAATTACGACGTTAATATGAAAGGATTTGGAATTATCTTTTAAATCAAAATAAATATAAAACTTATCCACCCCATGTGAACATGGACATGCTTGATTTTATTGATTATTTTATGGATGAAGCATGTTACAATCAGGGATCAAATTTGAAGGGAAATGTTATATTTCAATATGAAGGGTTAATCTATTAATAACCATTCTTGATTGACAAGTTAAAAAAAATATTCTTTTGATATGAAAATAAAAAATGATTTAAAATTTCATAACCAAAACATATTAATTGCAACAACAAAAAAAAACTCTTAACTTATATTTATCAAAATATACTCTTTTTTTCCTTAAGATTGAAACATACTCCTTTTAATCTAAATTGGAAAAATTGATATCTTTGTCAAATTTTATAAAAACTAAAAATAAATTAAATTTGCATTTACGTGGAACATATAATGGTTTGCATTAAATATGCATTTACCTGGCACATATAATGGTTTGCAAAAGGAATTCGAGGTGAGCGGGCAATGTGTAATGCTCTTTCTCTTTTGCTGGACAGAACTGAAAACAAGTAAAAACATATAAATAAAATAAATAATTAAATTTTATTTTAAAGAATATATATAAATAATTTAAAATATCACAAAATTTAAAATTTAAAATATAAACATGCATTTACCAGGTGCTCACACCCAAGCTGATGTGTTTCAAATTGAATTCCAACCAATGCTGTGGAGATTGCAAATATTGCAATTCATTCTAGAAAATCAGAAAATTATGAATTTATAGAGGAGGTGTTAGATGAAGGAGCAAAAGACTAAGACTGATATAGAAGATTCAAACAAGGAAGCTCTCCAAGATGGAGGAGTGAGAAATAGACCTTAACCTTTAAAATATGATTTCCAATTCTGAGCTCTAGCAATTCAAGGTGGCAGTGGAGCATTTTGCTGGTATTCATAGTGAGATGTTGACTTCGGAGAGCAATTGCTATGAGAACACAACAACGAGAAACCCTATCCAATATATAATGGGAAATTGCAAGGAGTTGGTCTGAGTTGATTCGTGGATCTCAGGGCCTTACTTATGAGTGGGGGGCTTATTTATGAGCGGGCTATGGGATTTATAATGAGAAGAAATTTTTCCAAAAAAATGAATAAGGCTTGAGAAAGTTCACTTTCCAAAAATTATGAAAAAAAAGAATAAGGTTTGAGAAAGCTCATTTTCCAAAAATTATGGAAAAAAGAATTTAAGGCTTGAGATAGCTCACTTTCAAAAATTATGAAAAAGGCTAGCTAATGTGTTAGATGAATAGTTGATAACTTCATAAATAACTAAATTTATGTGTTTTAAAATTAGTAATAACAAAATTATGTGTTTTAAAATTAGTAACATACTCATACAAGAGTAATATAAGTGTTTTCTATAAACATGTATTATTTTAACTAAATTATGTGTCTTAAAATTAGTAATATATTCATACAAGTTAATAATATGAGTTTTTTCTATAAATATATATATTATTTTAATTATTTCTTTATAATGTATAGATAAAAAATATATATATATATATATAAGTTATTAAAAGTATGATATATTTTGAAAAGTTTAATATATTATAGGAATTTTTTCTATTTTTCAAATGAAAAAATTAAAAATAATTACGCCGTAAGGCGTTTAACAAGTGGGAGTCGACTCCCCCAATTAATGCGTTTTTTTTTTCATCTGTAGATTTTTTTTGTCCGACGATTCGGATAATATCCATCGTTCAGTCATCAGGTTATTACGTTGTACATTGAGGTACCGTGAGGAATACGACAATTGTACGAAGGAAGCATACAAGGCAATGAGGAAGGCTGCTGCCTCGCGGCTACCTGCATTTCCAGCAACTGCCTGCAAAGTGTTGAATAAACGCAAACTTGTCCACGCAAGGTTTCTATTTGTTCGTCCATCACGCCTCAGAGAAAGTCGTTGATCGTTGACCAGGTTAGGTGCACAGAGCCCACCATCATCAATCCAAGGGGTGTACTTACAAGATTGTTTGTCCAATTTCTTGACGAACAGCTTCTACAGTCTCGTTATCAACAGGGTTTCCAGTTGTATCAGTCACATAGAACACATCAGCTGCCTTATCACCCCGCGTTGACACCTCTTCTCTTGTAACTGACATCCCATTTTCTCTAAATATGCGAGTCACGTCCGATAGAAGCCCAACACGGTCGTTGGTGCAGAGTTCCAATCTCATGCCCTGGATTCATAAAAACATCATCGGCATGTAAAATTAAAGAAGGAACAAATTTGAATGCATGGGGAACCCAAAGCTTTTAGGACTTTAATAGATTTCTACTATTGATGCGCTTATTGGACTCATACCTCTGATATTCTTCTTTTAATGGCAGCCTCCAAGCACTGAATAACACGCTGCCTCTCTGCTTCTGAATTCACAGGACATCCATCAGTATGCCTGATGTAGTATTCCTGTGTCACCAAGCAAACAAAAACAAAATAAATATCGTAACTCCTCGTTAACCTAATTAAAATTAGTCTGAATCCCATGAGCAATGTGACCTAAAACTACCTAAATCTAATTTATGCAGAGCTGTTTAAACAAAATCAAAGAATGAAAGAAAGATTTGAAAAACAAGGACCCTCTGAAAAGATGAAGAAACAGAAAGGATTGTAGACGTTTTTGTGTGGGTCACGTTCACTAGGAAGTGCATACAAATAGTGGTTAAGAGGGTTCCCAGACTCACATTCCCAATCCATAGTTATATCAAGCTGAAAGGCCGGTGAAGAAATAAAGCTTCCCATAACATCGGTTGGTAGTTTCAGGTTGTAATTCTTCAGTATATGCTCCAAGCTAGTAATAAAAATGTTAAATTCCTTCGCAGAAAATGTAACGCGACCTTCTGACTGCTTAATGTCCATATTATTGGAAACAATTTGCAACTTATCAACACTTTCATAAGGATCTGTTGTTTCTCTTCAAAAAAAAGAAAACAATGCTCCTCCTGCTTCCCCCAAGACCTCTAAAATCTGCAGCATTAGACAGTTGCAGATAACATCATATATGGAGCTCCGCAGCAAAAGGCTTGCTTGATAGGTTGTAATGTTGTTTAGTTCGCAAAGTGCTTCCACTAATGACTTGCTCGCGCAGAGAGAAGGGCAAAAGGGTGGGCTGTGTATCAGTCACTCTAGAGGGCTGCTCAGGTTGGGGAGTGAGGAGGGGGCATTGAGCAACCACCACTCCAAACTATCGATGAAAGAAATGGGTGGAAAAATTGAATGCCAGAGGTAGGTGGTCTCCCACAGGTGCTCGTGGATGGATGCCAGGTGCTCGTGTGGATGCCACGTGAATTGCATGCATGCTGGGAGGCAGTCATGCAAGAGGAGAGCTCGTGGATGGATGCCAGGTGCTCGTGTGATGCCACGTGAACTACATGCATGCTTTAGAGCTCTTTAGCTACCTCTGCACGAATTCTTCTTCCGGTTGGAAAACTATACCTCTTCTTTTGTCTTGCGATTGGATGAACCAGCAAGTGGCCCATTTTTGTTTTTCATGCATTGACCTCGGTCTCGTAAGCACATATCTACTGCTTGCTGCCTTTGAAAGTCCCAAAACAACCTATTTTAGACAATGGAAAGATCCCTAACCGCGTTAAATCCAATGGCAAGATCCCTAACCTCGGCTGCTGCCCTGGTCTGTCATATGTTGGGATCGCCTGCTCGAAAGGCCTAGATTTGAGTCTCCTATTCTGTTTCTGTTTTAGAGAGATAAACCCCCTTTACTTTACAAATTCTATGCCTTGTTTATGTCTAATATTTGTTGCATCCGGCCGGTAGGTGGTTGGGTCAAACTACGTACACTAGGGAGGATCATGGGGTTGGGTTTTTTGGAGATAAGAGAAAATTAACTTTTAGCCATTAGTTCATCTTATTTATTTATTACTTACAGGTTGGTGTCTTTGCTTAAGCGGGTTGTTGTCAAGGAAAAGAAGGATAAATCCATTAATTAAGTGGGTTACGTCTTCAGGTTAGGTCATCGCCCAAGGTTGTTTAAATAAAAACATGTAAGGGAAACAAAAAAAAAGAAAGAGCTATGGATTTTTTATTTCCTCCATAAGGTCCAACGTAGTCTGTACGGGAGGAGATCTCCCAATTAACCCTTTGTTTGTTTGCGGGTTGTCATCAAGTTTGTTGGTCAAAGCGTCACTAAGGCGTTTTACGATCAAGAGTAAGTACAATAAGTTGTTCTATTATATAGGTTTTCCAAAGCTATATTATAAAAGGTTCTTACCTTTAGTTTAGCTTATAGAAAGGAATGAGCTTTAAGCTTACTTCTGTGGCCACTAGGAAGTAAGGTTTCAATGGGGGAAGCCCGTTTTGTCTGCCCATATATGCATGATGCTTTAGTTCTAGGTACACTAAGCACCCAACACCCGAGCCATGGACGGGAAAAATACACAATAAACACAATAGGGTTATTCAGGGTTTGGTTTACAGAGTAAATGGATGGGAACAAATTTAGCTATAACATCCCTATCTTTTTACTTCTTGCATAAAACGTTTTTTAGTTCTTGCTTACCCTTCTTTGATTATTTCTACTGGTGCCACATACACTTGGTCTTATATATTAGAATATACAACACTACATTGACATTGCTTTCAGCCAGATACAGCTTCTTCTTTGCGGGATACTACCCCACAGTTCTAATTGCTTTAGGCGTTTTGGTTTACACTTGTCTTAGGATTTTTAACTGCCGAGGAGGAGTTACTTGATGCTTCCTTCTTTAGCTTAAATTGCTGGGGAACCGGTTCGCTTACTGTGATGATAGGGGCTTAGACTTATTACTTTATGCTTATGTGCTTCCCTTTTTGCTTTTTACGAATTACTACCTTTACTAGTTTCCCAGAGTAACATTTAATAACACATTCTTGTGTGATTGCCTTTGTTTTCCCCTTTATAAGTAAGTTTGGAACCTATATGTTTCAACTGCACACTCAACAAATCAGCAAGGCTGACATTCTTAATGATAGATATGAGCATGTTTCCCCATCATTATGCATTTCAACCATGATGATGAATATATTAAATATTTTTTAAATATTAAATAAATATATCTTGGCCTAACTCCTTTATAAATTTTGTCGTTGGGTGCTTGTGTTGCATGTATTACTCATTTGTTTTGTTACATGTGTGATATTTTGCTTCACACACTTATTTGTTATGTCCCTCAATTTTTGGATCCACGTGTTAATGTGCATATAATAACTTCTAAAACCCAATATGACTCTCAGATGTCGTAGTGTCTAGCTCTAGCTTCTTAGATACCATCATTGTGCTTGAATCTCATACCATATAAAGTTTGTACATACACTTCTGCAAAATGGTTGAAAAGAAAAAGAGACTCGACATAATATTCAACATGTAATAATGAATACATCAAATATAATATGTATGAAGTCCCCTTACATAGGGATACAAATGTTCAACACTAGACATGTAGACCATAAAATCAAGACACTTCAACATACACACACGCACACAATTTCAAAACACCAAGGCGTTGGGAAGGCATGAGATTCCTCACTCTTATATACCCTGTGCTCATATCTTGTAGAGAAATGAGCGTTGGCGCTGCGTGATACTATTGGATCATCCTTCACACCCATCCCCCAAAAATAATCATCATCAAATTCTATGGCAAAATTTCCACTATCAACTCCAAGAAGGGATCAATTGCATCTAGACAATGGGATATGCATCAAGGATTTTGTTCAACAACTGGTTGTGCATAAGTGGAAGGTTGCGATGCATGAAGACAAGATCATTCAACCATTGTTATTCCAAGTAGTTTCTCTTCTCCATGTGAATGCGTTCAACGACAGACAAATTATGCTCACACTCTAAAACACTGCAAATTTGACTAATTGCATATTTTGACGCCGGAGAGGAGTGGGTTGTGGAGTGAGGAGTAGTGAGCAGCTAACAAATATGCCCATGTGAAATGATTGATGGCTCTCACTTTCCATGAGCGTTTATATTATGGTCTTAGCATCAAAGGTTTCCATGGTTACACCCGATAGGTGGACAAACACAAGCCTTCTTTTTCATCATAACCATAGACCGCATCTTCAATTATAACGGAAAATCACTTACTTCACCTTTGACTGCAAGGAGCTTTTATCAAAATCAATTATCATAATTTGTGCAAAGTTAATCTTGAAATAACATTTTACTCCCTAACCTTTATCAATAATGAATTATTTTTATTTATTTAGTAGATAGATCCATAAAATTTTTGCATCTACAATGAACTACAAATACTAACAAGTCATTGTCATTTCGATGAGAGAAAAATAATTTTCATGATTACTTTTGAAATTCTGATAATGTAATGGCCAGTTATGTGAAGAATCTAATGTTTTAAATTATTGTATCAACCATAAGATTTTATTTACTAAAATTTTTGGTTCAACACTTCAAATTGTCTTTCTTGTTGTATATGCACACATCTCCTTGCTTAGCTTACAACACGGCGTTCTTTTATTGCACCCCTAGGTACAATTGCTAGTTTATTTCGAATTTGATAAGTAACATTTTTTTTAAATTTCATTTGCATAGCAAAAAATAATTTGTCGTTCTCTGAGGACTTACAATACTTGGAAAGGTACTCTTTTGCTTTATGTGCCTTTAGACAATGTAGGTTCCTTGCCAACAAATAGGATCTCGTAGATTTGCTTTTAGGAATAAGACTCTCGGAGTTGTGTTAAAGAAAAGTTGTAAGATCTTTTTGATTTGATTTTGGATCTTTAGATTCGATGGTGCACAAAAGTGGGTAAGAGTTCAATGCATTGCTTGTTTTTTTGGTTTGAAAATTATTTGAATTAAAGTTGGTGATTCACAATTATTATGGTGATAAAATCACTTTTGAAGAGTTGCTCAAAAAATTATGTAACATGGTTATTGGTTTGGTGTTTGGTAGGTGCGTAAAAAATATGTAACATGGTTATTGGTTTGGAGTTAGTAAGTGTGGTCAATTTGATATTAAAAGATATTTTTATTTTTATTTTTAACTTATTACCACCGATAAGTAGTAAGCCATTTTAAATGAAAAGTTTCTAAAGTCAGATAAGACTTTTGGAGTTGATGTTGAAGAAAAGTTGTAAGATCTTTTAGATTTGATTTTGGATCTTTAGATTCAATGTTGCACAAAATTGGGTAAGAGTTCAAATTCTTTTGTTTGAAAATTATATGAGTTGTAGTTGGTGAATCATGACTATGTGGATAAAATCATTTTGAAGAATTGCATAAAAGATATGTTGCATTGTTATTGGTAGTTGTGTTTGTGTTATTATTTAATTCGATGTTAAAAGAAGTTTGTCTTTTTATTTATAAATTATTATGAATGTGGATAATGTCATTTTCAAAGAGTTGCATAAAAAATAAGCTACTTGGTCATTGGTTTGGAGTTGGTGGTTATGGTTGTATCATCATTATTTTTTCATTTTTAACTTACTACCACTCATAAAGTAGTAAGCTATTTTAAATGAAAAGTTTCTAAAGTGATTTTGGTTGATCTTGTTATGATGAGTGTTGAAATTAGTTGATGTTATATTGGTCAAAGAATCCACATGCTCTTTGACAAATATGTCGACAAACTTGGGGAGAGTAACACATAAATCTTAGTCAAAACTATGGTTAGAAGTGGATTGAATCTAAGTATTATGTTTTCATAGTTTTCATTTGCCAATGAGTGATTAGAGAATCTGGGTCTACAACGATCAATGATTGCACTTGAGTGGGAGAGCTTGCAGTGCCACTCTTCTTGTTAGGAGACATGTGAACCGCATTGAACAAGGGTGTAAAGCATGGTAAATTTGGAGGTTGTGGAATGCTAAACAGTAGAATTTTAGAAGTCCGTGATATTTCTTTTTTGGAATTAAGGGGTTGGAACCTTGCTTAAAAGAGGTACCAAAATCCTATAAAGGAGGGACCAAATCTTTGTTGTTTAACTATTGAAACTTGTGGGACACATATCCCCATTTCACTTAGACATAAAAAGTCTATAAAAACTAGTCCTTGTTTATGAGGAAACCAATCCCTCTTTGTGAAAATTTAAAAAAGAACTTATAACATATTACTTTTATACCATATAATATAATAAAAAAGAGCCACATAGTGGCAATGTCCTTACAAAGATGCAGTTAGTTGTGTGCATGAGCAAGAGGGAGAAAGTAGGAGTTGCAACGGCCTTCAACTTAATGAAGAGATTTTATTGAGGTAAATGATTTTATGCAATATTTTATATATATATATATTATTGTTGTAAGAATAAGAGAACAGTAGGAAAAACAAACTTATGATAACCAAGTGTGGTTTATATAATAACAAATTAGATAATCT
>LPNX010154085.1:14549-31920 GCA_001517045.1 Pseudotsuga menziesii
CGGAAAGCATACACATCCAAAAACCTAACCCTAGGAGGTGAAACGCCTTAATGTGGGCCCTGTTGGGTAACTTGGTACATCAATTTCCCGGGGTCGTAACTTTAGCATACTACCTCTGTTTGACGCGCATGATACATCGTTAGAAAGATCTGTTTAAGGAATACATCCATAAATGGAAAATATTGAGTCCAAAATGGACTCATATTTTCCTGACCATTCGATGCCAAAAAAACATCGTTTAGGGCCTCAAAACGGCTCCGGAAGTTTAGGACCCGAAAACTGCCAAAAATAGTAAATTGTGCTACAATTAAGGAAACTAGAAAACGGAAAGAAACAGTGGTGGGGTCCAAGAGGAATAGGTGGGTGGCCACCAATATCCTCCTGGATCATTCCTCCCCCCTTAGGAAGCAATGGTCCCCATTGCGTTGAGTTCCTCCATGAGATGAGGAAACTTCTGCTGAACTTGGTCCCCGGTGAGCCACTTTCCCTGGTGAAGGAGTTGGCCTGCTTTGACAACTTGATATAGCTGGATCTTCTGCTGGCGGGTGTTCTTGATCTGTGTGTCCATAATCCGATTAGTTGTGGCTTGTTCCATGCAGTCGGGGTTTAACTCTGTTGGTGTCAGTTGTTCTACCACGTCTGATGTGTCTAGTAGAGGTGGAAAGTAGGGCCGAAGGTAGTCCACATTGAACACTGGGTGCAGACCAAGGAATGGTGGAATATTGAGCTCGAAGGCATTGTCCCCGACAGCCTTGGTGATGGTGTATGGCCCATATCGGAGCGACAAATCTTGCGGTGGGGTCCAGCGAGGCGCTCCTTCTGTAAATGTAGCCACACTTTGTCGCCCACCTGGAAGTTGTGTTGCACCCGATGCTGATCATGTCACTGCTTGCACTTAGCATTGGATCTTTCCAATATGTCATGAACCTATTGGCGAATGTGCTGGATGCGCTCAATGAAGTTGTTTTCCTTGGAAACTTCAGACTGGATATGAACTGAATCAGCTTGAGTAGCTGCAAATGGCATGGCTACATCAATGGGACATAGTGGCTGGAATCCCAAGCCCACCTGAAAGGGGCCGTGGTTGGTTGAGCTGTGGAGGGCCTGGTTATAGTTGTGTTGTACATAGGGGAGGTTCTCATCCCATGTGTGTGGATGCTTTGAGTTGTACATGCGCAAAATGTGTACGATCATCTTGTTAACGACTTATGTCTGGCCATCAGTCTGGGGATGGAAAGCTGTGGACTTTGTGAGCTTGGTGTCTAGCATTGACCATAGGCTAGACCAGAATGTACTAAGGATCCTGTTGTCCCGGTCTGAGATTATAGACTATGGGATACCAAAGTGTACCCACACTCATTCAAAGAAGAGTTTAGCAGTGGCTTATGCTGTGATATTCTTCTTGGAGGCCGCCATTATGGCCATCTTTGAGAATCTGTCAATGACCATAAACACATAGTCGTTGCCATGCTTAGTAGAAGGAAGGCCTGACATGTAACCCATGGAGATGGATTCCCAAGGTCAACTAGGGGTAGGAAACAGAGTATAGAGGCCTTGCTTCTTGATGGATGGTTTGGCAATGGCGCAGGCAGTGCAGAAATAGATGTACTTCTTGACGTCTTGTTGAAGGTTCGGCCAATAGAAATACTTTTACAGTATTGCCACTATTTTCTTGACCCTGAAATGCCCAACGGCCCGACTGTAGTGCGCTTCCCAAATCATCTTGGCACGCTCACTTGAAGGAACACAAAGGTGTCCCATGTGACACAGTAGTACATCCTAGAGGTGAAATTTTGGAACTTGGTTTCCCTCCAAGAGCGTCTGGTATGTGTGGCTGAATTCTAGATCGCTCTTGTAGAGAAGTGGCCAATCAAAAAATCTCGTGCCAACAAGAGTTGAGCACGGTTGTTATCCCCACAATTGGTGGTCGGCTGAGGCAGTCTGCAACATTATTAGTGCTTCCCTTCTTATACTTGATGTTCAAATGAAACTATTGTAGATATGTGGACCATTTCTGATGGCGATCGTTATGTAACTTCCCTTGTGTCTGCATGAACTGCAAGGGTCGGTGGTCTGTGTGGATGATCATTTCCTTCCCCAAAATGTAATGCTTCCATTGCCGGCAAGGTTGTACAATGGAATACATCTCTTTGTCATAAGTGGGATATTTGCGGACTGTGTTTAACAGTGTTTCACTGTGATATGCCACTGGATGCCCTTGTTGAGTAAGGACTGCCCCAATAGCATAGTCAAAGGCATCTGTCTCGATCTCAAATGGTTGTTGCAATTCTGGTAATGTGAGCACTAGGGCACAACGGAGGCGATGCTTCAATTCTGTAAAATCCTTTTGCGGAGTTTCTGACCAAAAGAATTTTGCTTTCGCTCCTCCCTTGGTGACTTGACTCAAGGGCCAAGTGATATGAGAGAATCCCAACACGAACCTGCGGTAGAAATTAGCAAGGCCCTAAAAGCTGCGAAGCTTTGTTAGAGTAGTTGGGGCTGGCCAATCCCAAATGACTTGGATCTTGGTTGGATCCACATGTACCCCACAGTCATCAATAATGTATCCTAGATACTGAGCTTGGGTCATGCCAAAAGTGCACTTGTCCAAATTGGCACACAACTTGTGCTGCCACAATGTTTGGAGGACCTGTCGGATGTGGTGGAGGTGCTCTTCCCAAGTCTGGCTGAAGATCAAGATGTCATCCAAGTACACTACTACAAATGAGTTGGTGAATGGCCGCAAGATGTCGTCCATCAGTCTCATGAAGGTTGTAGGAGCATTCGTCAGCCCGAAAGGCATGACCAACCATTCGAAAAGGCCCTCCTTGGCTTTGAAGGCAGTGTTCCACACATCGGTCGACTCAATCGGTACCTGGTGATACCTGAACTTTAAGTTGATCTTGCTAAAATATTTTTCCCCTTTAAGCTGGTCCAGGAGGTCATCAATCCGTGGGATCAGGTACCTATTCCAGAAAGTGATCTTGTTCAGTGCCCGATAGTCAATACAGAGTCTCCAAGTCCCATCCTTTTTCTGTACCAACACGATCGGGCTCCCACAGGATGATGAACTTGGTTGGATGTGACCCTTCTGCAGCAGCTCCTGAATTTTCCTCTTCATTTCATCATTCTCTAGAACAAAGCGACGATAGATCGGTCCATTGTGCACCTGGGGTCAGATCAATGGGGTGCTTGACCTGATAGTGGAGAGGCACCCCGATGGGTGAGGTGAATATGTCCCGGTACTCCTCCATGACCTTGTCCGTTTGTTGTTTTCGTGCGGAGGGGCCTTGTCTGGAGGTTGTGACCACGATCTTCTTCTTGCCTTGAAGGCAGATCATCAAGAAAACAAACTTCTCGGTTTTGGAAATGAGCTTACTGCATTGTTTTGCAGTAACCAAAGAGATAGGGGTAGGGGGTGGTACCTCTGGTATCCTGTACAAATTATTTCCCAATGTAATAATAACAATGTGAGGCTGGGACTCATACACAACATGTCGCTTCCATAAGTATGGTTTACCTAATAATACATCACAAACATCAAGAGGAGAAATATCACATAATACCTCATCGGTGAAGGGCTTGATGCTGTAGGGAAGGCGGCATTGCTGGTTGACGTGAAGATCTCATCCTTGGTGAAGCCACCCGATGGTGTACGACTATGGGTGTGCTGTGGTTGGCAAACCCAACCGCTTCACGACCTCTGCTGAAATCATGTTCTTTTGGCTCCCACTGTCGACGATGAACTGTAGCGGGTAACCCTTTACCCACATTTGGGAGTGGAAAAGACGCTCCTCCTCCTCTGAATCTTCTGGTTCTTCCTTTTGGATCTTCGTGGTTGCAACAGTGGCGTTGGGCTCTGCATCGATAATCTTCTTCCCTCTGTCATTCCCCTTCTCGAGTTCAGATTCAGTGTCAGAGTACGCATCTGATTCAGAAGCCTTTATCTTAGCCACCAGTGACTGCTTAGCCCGACACTCACTTGTGTTGTGAGTGGGGCTCTTATGGAACTCACACCACTTTCCTGCTTCCTTCTTCAGCTTTACAGTGTTGATCTTTGCTTGTGGCTTTGGAAATTTTTCTTGAGTCGCCATGCCTTGGCTGTGTCCTTGTTTCTGCAGTTTGGGGGCACCTTTCCCTTGCTTCTGATTCGCAGATCCAAAGTCTCACTTTTTCTATTTGAATTTTTGCTCAATTTTGGCAGCATACTGATATGCCGTACCAAGCGAGGAGATGTCGAGGAACTCCAT
Organism: Pseudotsuga menziesii; assembly: GCA_001517045.1. Taxonomy (NCBI): domain Eukaryota; kingdom Viridiplantae; phylum Streptophyta; class Pinopsida; order Pinales; family Pinaceae; genus Pseudotsuga; species Pseudotsuga menziesii. The sequence goes on from LPNX010154085.1 coordinate 18,800, forward strand.
TTCCTCCTGAATGTATCTATGCAGACAACTGCGGTACTTCAGCACCAAATGTTTCTCTGAATCTTTGATACCCAACTTGGTGTGCAGGGTATGGAACAGATTCGTCAGCTCATGCACATCTTGATCTCTTTACTGCCGTAGCGTAGTCCATTAGATGTACTTGTCCTCATAGCTCCCCACTAGATAATATTGTCCCTTTATGGCATCTTAAAAAGAATTCCAAGTGGGTACGCCTAAGAACAGAGAGGGTTCCTCCTCATCCTTTCTCTCATAGTAGGTTTCCCACCAGTCCTTGACATGGGGGGCGGCTTTGAGTAGAGAAAAAGTAATATTTTCCCGGTCAGAAAAGTCATGAACCAGGAAATATCATTCTAATAGATTCAACCATGTATCTACGGCGTCTGCATCTATTCGACCATAAAATATGGGAATGTCAAAGTTTACTTGTACCTTAAAAGGGGTTGCACCTCCAGAGTGGCTACTAGATGCAGATGCGCCGCCAATGGGAAGTCGTTGAAGGATCTGGGCAAAGTTATCCATCATCGCATTCCTTTGTTTTTCAAGGGCGTGCTCGAGCAACATTTTGATAGGATCTTCTGTGCCCTCGTATTTCTTTTCGTCCCCCATGGGTGGCCGTCGGGATTTGCGAGGCTGATCTTGCAAAGTTTCAACCAGATCGAGCCCTAACTCTTTATACCTTGCCCTCGTTGGGGACATGCAAAGAAGGATCGAGGAAGAGCAGATTGCTCTGATGCCACTGATCCGGATTTATGCAGGAACACAAAAAAATACACAAATAACCATAGAAACAAATATGCAGTGGAAATAACACTTCATTTCATTAATCAATAACTAAAACTTGTTTACATACAGAATGGAAATAAACTAGCTAGAGTGCTGGTATCTTATCTCTGAGAAGAGATGTGGTGGCTACATGCCTCTGAACTCTGTGTTACAATGAGGCTTGAAGGCCTATATATTATTGAGAAACAATGGAAACCCTACACATCCAAAAACCTAACCCTAGGAGGTGAAATGCCTTAATGTGGGCCCCGTTGGGTAACTTGGTACATCAATTTCCTGGGGTCATAACTTTAGCATACTACCTCCGTTTGACGCGCATGATACATCGTTAGAAAGATATGTTTAAGGAGTACATCCATAAATGACAAATATTGAGTCCAGAATGGACTCATATTATCCCGACCATTCGATGCCAAAAAAACGTCGTTTAGGGCCTCAAAACGGCTCTGGAAGTTTAGGACCCGAAAACTGCCAAAAATAGTAAATTGTGCTACAATTAAGGAAACTGAAAAACTGAAAGAAACAGTGGTGGGGGTCCAAGAGGAATAGGTGGGTGGCCACCAATATCCTCCTGGATCATTGCTTAAAATAGGTTCCAAAAACCTATAAAGGAGGGACCAAATCTTTGTTGTTTAACTATTGAAACTTGTGGGAAGCATATCCCCATCTCACTTAGACATAAAAACTCTATAAAAACGAGTCCTTGTTTATGAGGAAACCAATCCCTCTTTCTTAAAAGTTAAAAAAGAACTTATAACATATTACTTTTATACCATATAATATACTAAAAAAGAGCCACATAGTGGCAAGGTCTTTGTGGAGTTGCAATTAGTTTTGTACATGAACAAGAGGGAGTAGGTAGGAGTTGCAACGACCTTCAACTTAATGAAGAGATGTTATTGAGGGAAATGATTTTATGCAATATTTTTTCCATATATATATTGTTGTTGTAAGAATAAAAGAACAGTAGGAAAAGGAGACTTGTAATAACCAAGTGTGGTTTATATAATAGCAAACCATATAATCTTTGAATTTTTACTTAAAAATTTCCAACTAAATAAAATTTGCATGATTCAATAAATTTCCCTTGTAGAATAGAATACAGTAAAAGTGAATACAGCTTAGTTTTAAAAGTTACAAGGACTTCATAGTGTTGATTATACCTAGTACTTATGGTACAAAAAAAGTCGGATAGGATGTTGGTTAAGATTTATATGAAGAGAAGTTAACATCCAAAAAGTTTCAAGAAATCAATAGAGAGAATAACCAATATCTATTCACATAAATTTTACATATATGTTTATTATAGGTAAATAATGGTTTAAATCCTACTAGACAATTTCTAAAAATAAATATTATTAACGGATTAACATAAACCTGAAAGCAATTTGTGGAAATAATAATTATTTACATAATATAGCTCCAAAATTGATAAAATGGCAAAAAAATGAATTTAAGAATTCAGAGATTGATAGGGCTCTTGATCCCCTTCAATAGCTTAGAGAGAGAGAGAGAGACGCATCTATAGAACAAACATTGGTGCGTTAATTATATTGTAAATATCTCCTTCGCATTGGAATAAATAATGCACCTTCATTCTTTCAACCAACACTAGATTTGTACATTAAGATTGAATTTTGCCTAGTTTGAAATTTTTTTATGAAATATTTTGAAGAAGAGGTCATTAAATTTGATGTGGAAATAATTACTCAAACTGTAGATTTCACAAGGTGGTCAAGAACACACACATACACACACTCTTTCTCTACATACATACATATCCTATTTAATATTTGTTATCAAATTTGAATTGCTTTGGATGGGGAGGAAAACATATAAATTAGATATTCAAGTTGAAACAATAGTTTGTAATGCGTGAATAAAAAATTTGGGTAAATATTTATTTATGCAACTTTTAAGGTTTCAATATGTGGGTGGAAAGCTTGGGAAAATATTTATTTCTTCCACCCTTGAAGGGTTTTTTATTTTCTCATTCATGCTAAATAAGTGATTATTATTATTTTTAAACGTGGAAAATCATTTATGATATGCGATTTTCTCATTCTTACTAGTTATTTTTTCTACACATCAAAAAAATTGATGCGAAATAAATTATTATTATTCTCTTTAAACTTGGAAAATCATTTATGATATGTGATTTTCTCATTCTTATAATGTTATTTTTTCTACAAATCAAAAAATTTGATGCTAAATAAGTGATTATTAATCTCATTTAAGGGAGAAGATACGATATAGATGTTGGTCATGGGTTGAGAATAATTTTAACTTTGTAAAAAATGGTGAATGATTGATGTAGATGGCCATCGAGAGAAATCTCATAAATACTTTAGTTCTAATAGTTTTTGGGTCCTAAACTTTCAACATGTTCTTTGAAGCTTTTTCATGTGACTTCACCCAAAATATGCACAAGCTTGAGGCATTGAATTAATGTTTTAATCTTGTTTGCAAAAAACTTAAAAAATATATATAAAACAAAAAATAGCAAAAATTTATGGTCTTGACCAGGCTCCCCTTCTTTTGGAAAGCACATATTTGTCCAACTCACCATTTCTACTCAACCCTAATTTTGTGTTAATGTTAAAATTTTGATAGTATTCATCACAAATTACTTTTTTATTATGAAGTTTTTTTAAACAACACATTGAAACAAATACTTTCTAATAGATAAACTAATCCCATTTTATCAAGTTTGTATTACTTTTCATATTCTAATATTTTCATTAAATTTTCATTCTTTTTTAAAGTTTAGAATGCTCTTTGCAATATATTTGTGTTTCTTCGTATAAAGATGCCAACGTTTTGATTATGACATAAAGATGAATATCTTTCAAACATAATATCTTTAAAACGTATTCACTATAGGTTGATTTATTGATTGTTTTATGGAGAAAGCATGTTCCTATGATTAGAAAGCTTTAAGTGGCGTGCCAAAGTATCTCAACAAAATGGATAGGGGATAAGGAAATATTATTTACTTGGTTTTTGAAAAAGGAATAACACTTTTGGCCAAAAGGGAAAATGGGAAAATGGTTTAGGAGTTTAAAGTACATTTTTGAAGTTTATGGATTGATTATTGTAAAACATGGTTTCACTGGAGGGTAGGGTAGGAGTTCAAAGTACATTTTTGAAGTTTATGGGTTGATTATTGTAAAGATGATATATTTTGAATATGAAATCCAAAGTTTAAAGTTACATTGCTTTTTTGTTAAAGAAGATTTTTTTTTATATTCATAGGGTGATTCAAAAAAATTACATCTTGCAATAGTGTTCAACAACTTCTTCTAGTACCTATATTAACATAATTGAAAATTAATTACTTTGTAATATATTATAGCCATACACATACTTTTAGAGTCTTTACTTGAGAAACCAGACTTGATTAAGAGTATTAATTATTGTCAATTACAAAATCCTGAAAATCAACAATATCAACTCAAAAACCACAATTATGCTTGACTGTACACAAAATCCAAACTAATCATAGGCATGAAACAAAAACCATCGAGTCACACAAAACAAGGGAAAGTAGGGATAGAAGGGGAGTTCCAATAAAACGAAATACAACCTTCATCCACTTCCTAGATGTTGATCTACTCTTTGTAATGCAACACTCATTCTTGTAACCCAATACCCATTTTTGACAATTGATCATCTTGATGATTGTAAATCTGATAAATATGCCTTATAAATATCTAATTTAAGTTATTCAAATTATTGAGTGTTCTTTAGATCATTTTTGACATTTTTGACATTTACAAATTTCCAATTTGAACCCTAAAACTTTCTACTATGAAAAAAACACTTCAAAATATGCTTTTAATATGGTGAAAAAATTGCATTGAGTGCCTTAATGAATGAACACAAAGGACTTATAAATGCAAATGAAATAGGGCATGGAGGTCTAGCTTTGTATTTGCCATACCGATGACAAAACTCTATTGATGTTTTGAGCAAATATGAATATATTTGAACTTTAAAATGTTTATCAATCAAATACTTGAATACACGAATCAATGGAACATTCAATCACACAATATCATTCATCCACAACACAAGATGTACCCTGGGGAAAATCCTCAGAACACAGAGAATGAAAATCCCCAATAATTCTTGAGAATATAATAGATAGATTTGCAGAGAATGGATTTTACACAATAGAGATTGCCCGATAAGAGAGAACACAAAGCAATAGAAAATAGAGAACAACTATATCAATTGTAATGAACTTTCCATGTTCCTAACACATTAATAACAAGCCAAAACTATTGTCATGCAAACTAGGGATAATGGTTGCATGAGAATTATGCACCCATGCATTACAATTTCAAATTTCCTTCTTGGAATAATCAACCCTTACATTAAAACCTTCATTATGCACAATTGACATTACCATACCATTCATCATGGAAATTAATTGACATCGGAGTGAACTCAATATCTAGCTGAATGTTGATAACTTAGTTAACAGGCTAACATAAGTGTTATAGTGCTTTAACTCAAGTGTTATTATGCAAAACACTTTATAACTAAAGTGTTGTCTTTTGATGAACTTAAGTGTTGTCTTTTAGTTTAACTAAAGTAACTAGCATACCCCAAAACATGGAAATGAAACACTGAAGAAAAGGTAATGTTCAATTTTTTAGGATGCAATAAAGTGTAAATAAAGCTCATGTGCACAAATCCGATACCAGTTTGTTTCTTCCATTGCACACACACTATAGTAGTCAAAGTGTGTAATGACAACATTAATCTATACACGACTATTCAAAATGTGTAACGACAACACGAATCTATATTAGACTGGTTGATATCTCTCTATAAAACCTTGATCGAAACTTGCACCTTTTCATAATTTAAAAAAGAAGGGTAAAAGAGATCAAGATGTGTGTGATTAGCAATAGAATAGGATCTTGATTATGCACTATAATCAAAGTTTCCATACTACATGTACTGAAAAGCACATACATTAGTAATAAATAATAAGCATTTAATATTAGCCTAAAACCTTGAACATAAATATCAAATCATTTGCAACCAAACATAATTTTGAACAATCATAACTGGTCAGCCAAAGAATCGACGAAAACAACAAACATGGGTGATCAAACATGGCCTTGATGTGTGCGATACTTCACCAAGGGAAGAACAACATAGTGAGTGTTTTACCATCACTTATAATTTGTGTTAATTGTTACATGGAAATGCATTGCAAACAACCACATCAATAGGCCTATGATTTAAACAATAACACATTTCTAACCTTGGCGGGTATTGTGTTGCTTTTGCCATGCAACTTTTGTTATGGCGATTTTCGTTTAAATTTTCAATCTCAAGTTAAGTTAATTAATTTGTTTAGAGAACAAACTCGTTTGGCTTCCTTTGTTTTGACCAGACGACTAATGCACAAGGGACACATCCAAATTGTTTTAAATCTATCATGTTTTACCTAAAAGCCAGATTTAATTTGTTTGGGCTAGACCGTGTTACTTTGGAAAAATATAAGAATAAGCACTCTTGGATACGAATCAATCTCAGCTTGAACAAGTACAGCTAGCACATGCCTACACGTAGAGTTAGCATGCACTTCATAACCATGTCAATTGATATTAAGTCATCCATTATTCTTAGTGTTGGAACGCATAAAGTATCACTACTTCATCATACCACACCATCATAGGAAGAAGAAATGACCGATCTCCCATGAAAACGCAAAGGTCAATACTGCCCACATAGTTGTATATTACAACATCCTGGTTGGGATCGATATGACACTGTGTTTTTTTAGAATGTGTTGGTTTTACTTTAACCAGCTCAAAAACTCATGAAAATTGTACCCATGGAATCTATTTTCCTAATGGGTAGTCTATTCCATCATTTTACAGATCTTAGAACACCATGAATACGCTTTCTCTGAGGTGATTTGCAATTTTCTCATCAATTTTGTGTAGTTACATCAATTCACTCTGAATTTGTAGTGGCGTTATTTATGATTTTGCAGTGGGTTTATTATCCTTCATTCTCCATGAACATAGTAACTAATTAAATCTATGTATTTTCAACAAATTTATATGTTTGAAGTATATCTGTTAAAGAAATTCGCATGAGTTTTCCTTCAGAGCAATCCCGTCTAAGTGAAATTTCAGCAGGTAGATATGAGTTTGGACGGGTATGAATTCAACTCACAGTGGATCTGTATCAGCTTGGTTAAGGATGAGTAGTGCTCCATGGTTTTATAAGAATGCACACGTAGGGTTTTGCACAAAATTTGTGGTGTCTATTTATCCAGTTTTTTTTTTCAATTTGTGGCAAGTATATAATCACATTTTGGGAAAAATGATATGGAAATTTCATAGAAATTTGATCCATGTTGGGTGATCTAAGTTCCATGTTTCCTCCATTGTTTTCTTTCATGGATTCTATTTTGATCCACAATTTGCTTGATTTACTCATCTCTATAAAAAATACAGTGAAGTATGTACTGGGATTTTGTAATATATTCAAAGATCTAGTTGTTTTATGTATTTCTGTTTCAATTTGTACGAGTTTATGTCCTGTTTCATTTCCATAAAAGATTTGTTATGGTTTTCTTCTATTACAAACTCTCTTCACATTATAAATCGATTCCAAAAAGTTTTATGGTTCAATTTTTGACCTAAACCATTACCATATTTTCTTATTCATAGTCTATTCTTACTTCATGAGTGCTAAAATCTTTCATTTTCCTGAGAATTGCCACCCAAAATTTCTGAGTTCTCTTGATTGTGGATGCCTTGTTTATGGAAAGTGATTACAAATTACAGTAGAATGAAAATTGTACAAATTAAATATTGTATTTTTTTAGAATGTGTTGGTTTTACGTTAACCAGCTCAAAAACTCATGAAAATTGTACCCATAGAGTCTATCCATGGTGTGCTAAGCTCAATTTCTCATTAATTTTGTGTAGTTACATCAATTCACTCTAAATTTTTTGTGGCGTTATTTATGATTTTGCAGTGGGTGATGGGTGAATTTTGTAGTGGCACTATTTATGATTTTGTAGTGGTCGATGGGTGAATTTTGTAGTGGCCTTATTTATGATTTTGAATTGAGCTTAGGCTATTCCTCTGTGACCTTAGAGTGGGCGATGTCTGAAATGCTGTTAAATCATTCAATGATGAGGAAAGTGCAGAAGGAGCTTGAGAGTGTGGTGGGACTGGAACGTAGGGTGGAGGAATTAGATATTTCCCGTCCCGATTACTTGAAAGCAGTGGTGAAGGAGATGTTGAGGCCTAGGCTTCATATGCCAGGCCCATTGATAATTTCACATGAATCCTTCCAAGATTGCACCGCTGACTGATATTATATAGCCAGAAAATCCAGAATTATTGTGAACGCATGGGCCGTGGCTAGGGACCCGAAGTCGTGGGAAGATGCTGAGGTGCTCAGGCCCGAGAGATTTATTGGCAACCTCATTGACATTAAGGGGCAGCATTTTCAGATGATTCCTTTTGGTTTAGGAAGGAGAGGTTGTCTCGGGCCAAAAGATTCGCGGTTCAAAAGATTTGTGAAAATACAAACAACAAAATTATAGTGTCATGATGCCAGGAATACGATAGTAAACAAAATAGGTGGCAATGATCTTAACATAGGTGACATAACAACTATAACAGAGTATGGGATGTAAGCAGAATTAATCCAAAGGGAATTCATAGAGGCTGAGAGATACCACATAGACATGAACACTTTGGCCAGCATTCGATATTCAGAATAGAAGATTGTCGTCGACAATTGTCTGGTTGCTGCATTTTTTTTCTCACTGTACATCAGCGATGGCTCCTTTGACTCGAACATTTTCAATTCCGAAATCTCTTCTTCCATTATCAAGCACTCGCTAAGATTGCAGGCTAAGGTTTTAGTAGGGATGGACAATTCTTGAGGAAACAACTGAATCCATGAACCTAAGTGAGGTCACACCCATACTTCAAGAGCCAATAGATGGCGAAAGCATGAGTATAACCATTTCCTAAATAAGACCTTCGATGTAATTATAATAAGTTGCAACCCATAAAGTTCACCATTTGTTATAAGATTTAATTTATTCATAATCTTTTTTTTATTAATAAAATCCGTTTTATTAATTATTTATAAGACATTAATTTAAAATAAATAAATATATATATAACAAATAAGTTAATGATAAATTAATTTTATTGCCAAAAACATTTATAAAATAAAAAATAACATATATGAGTATGAGTACAGTGTTTAAGATGAAAAACCATATCCATAAACTTCAAAACAGCTTGTTGAAATCCACGTGGATACTTTTATTATGAAAAGAAACTTACATAAAGTCACATGCATCAGTCATATATTTGAAGATTTACATATACACACAGCATAACGGAAAAACATATACTACGACACACAACAAATAATCTAAACCACTTTTCAGTGACCTGGAAAGAAGCGTACAAACGTCAAGAGCCACGTGATAAGGGGAGGCTCTTCATTAATTATCAAATATAATTTAAAGCTTTGGATTCCACGGATAAAAAATACACACACCATAACGGAAAAACATATACTACGACACCCAACAGATAATCTAAGCCACTTTTTAGTGACTTGTAAAGAAGCGTACAAACGTCAAGAGCCGCGTGCTAAGGCAATGGAATATGCGATAAGGGGGCGGCTCTTCATTAATTATGAACAGATGACGAAAGCCTGAGTATAACAGTCCTTTAAATAATTAGTTAACTAGTCTATTATTCTTTAAAACTTAGTTAACTATTATTTGCTGAATTATGTTGATCGATGAACACTAAGCTCTTCTTTACTTAACTGGTTGCATACATTAATATTTCAACTAATGCTTTAACTGAAGCATTGAGACATACGTACTTATTGAGGTATACATATTTAACTAGAGCTTTATAATTGAAGCTTTATAAATAGAGTTCACTTAGTCATATGCATGGGCAATTTTGAATTCTCTTTTTCTCATTATCTCTTTATTGTTTTATCTTTTATCTTTCCTGCATAGTCTATGTGTTAACATTAATCATCTATCATATCATAATATACTAAGAAGAATTGTCACATTATATGATTATATTATATTACTCTCCGACCATATAGTCATATGCTAAAGTAAAGAAGCGTACAAATGTCAAGAGCTGCGTGCGAAGGCAATGGAATATGCGATAAGGGGGGCGGCTCTTCATTAATTATGAACAAATGACGAAAGCCTGAGTATAACAGTCCTTTAAATAACAGTCCTTTAGTTAACTAGTCCATTATTCTTTAAAACTTAGTTAATTATTATTAACTGAATCATGTGTATCGATGACACTAAGCTCTTCTTTACTTAATTGGTTGCATACATTAATATTTCAACTAATGTTTTAACTGAAGCATTGATTGAGACATATGTATTTATTGAGGCATACATATTTAACTAGAGCTTTATAATTGAAGCTTTATAAATAGAGTTCACTTAGTCATATGCATGAGCAATTTTGAATTCTCTTTTTCTCATTATCTCTTTATTGTTTTATCTTTTATCTTTCCTGCATAGTCTATGAGTTAACATTAATCATCTATCATATCATAATATACTAAGAAGAATTGCCACATTATATGATTATATTATATTACTCTCCGACCATATAGTCATATGCTAAAGTAATTCACTCTAGAGGTGATCAGTCTCTAGAGGAGACTTAATCGCTTTATCCATCTCGAATGACCATGGTAGTAATATATCGCATAACATCTATCCTTCAACATGTAAAGCATTTCACCTCTATAAATGGAGGCCCACCTCAATGGGTACCCACTCTCTAGGTAGCCACATGAGAATCATGACTTGATATTACTCACAAATACACCTCTATAACTGGTGGTCCACCTCACAGGGTACCTTCTATGAGAATCATTGACTTGATATTACCCACAAGTCAGACTCAATATTACCCGCAAGTCTACATCCTTCATATTACTCACAAGACCTTACAGTATCATCACCTCAATCATATGAGGATATAGGACATGATATTACTCACCAGTCTCCAACCTTGATACTACTCACAACACTTTTAGTCATCCTTAGGTCCACTCTAATGGATCTACTCCAAGTTACTAAGCCCAAATCAGTTTATCTACCTCAACACACATGAGGCCCAAGCTTGATTACATAAGATTTGGCTTGGAGAATGACTCTTGATGCTGTATATTTAACAAACTCATATCTCATAATCCTCTAATTCATCACCAAATGCACGCCTTTAATATGCCAAGAGGGTTTTTTCACTAAATACCTAGTAAATGAACATTAAGTATAAAATGACAAATTCTCATAAGGTTAAATCTAATGAGTAAACCCCTAAATATATGTCTTGTAAAAGAGAAAACAACATGACAAATGCAAAATAACATTAACTAAGTGAAAAAAGCAAAAGTTGTATGTGATTGATGACTTAGCCAAATAATCTTATTCTTCCATTAAGGTAACTTACCTTCTATTAAGCATTGCATTGAACAATTATTCCCCATAATGATAATCCACTTAGATCTACCATACATCTTTTTGTAAGCATTAGATTTCTAGTTTCTTGCATGGTGACCTATCACACCTTAAGTGTTTTTGACCCACCAGGTCTCCCTCACTCCCATAATTTTGAGTGTCTTTTTTCTAAATTTTCCCTTTCCATGCATGCCTCAAATTATCTTTCTCAAAACCATTTTGGTTTTTCCACAAAATTGTAATTTTGTTAGAAATACATTCTCGACGTGCTTGTCTTTATTCTTTTCCTTTGTACAATCATTTTTACCAATAAAATGATAGCGAGCCAATTGCAAATTTAAATGTTTCATGATACTACAACTTATCAATTAATGTCTTTTTATCAACTTAAATGTTTCTACATCAGTTTGCAAATTCGTGCAATTCAATTAGCTTACGATAAAAATTCGTGCAATTCAATTTGTTTTTTTTACATTATTATAAAATGTAATTCCGACTTCTCTTTATATTTTGTTTAATGAAACAAATAAACATGATATTTATATAATATTTTTCACTAGTAAAATTGTTTTTTCATCATGTTTTACACTATTATTTCATTAATAAAAAATAATTTTGATGCTATCTTTCTTTCTCCATTTCATCAAATCATGCACCAAGAACCTTTGAATAATCATCGATCTTTAGAGTTTTATGTGTCTCTGCACCTCTTTGAGCATCTTTAAATTAAGAAATAAAAACGAAATAATGCATAAATGAACAACTAAAGAAATATATTTAATGAATAGCTGATCAATCCCTATCATCCATGGACGCAGCTAGGGACGTGGAGACACTCTGATACAACTGGAACTCTGTCCAACTGGGCCGCTGAGAACTCGTGGAATGGTATTTGGTGCAGACAACACACCATAACACTGGTTGCCATAATCTTTCTCAATTATAGGGTTGGAAGGTACCCTTTCGCCATCTCTTGGTAACCTCTCGTTATTGCGCATTTTAAATCTTTCTTATAATATTTGACCTCGCCTTTATTTTGCTATGGGATTCTATTCCAAAAGCATTGTCTAATTGCATCTTAAATAAATCCAAATTCCACAAATTCTTGAGAGGAACCATAGCAACATAATTTGGTCGTGGAGGGGGACCAATGCACTGTACGCCTCTAGCTGTTCTGATCTTTGTTCACTTTTGTTTTGAAATGAAACGATAATCAGAATTTTGAAACTGTGTAACTTTTGGATTTGTCTGCACAGGCTATTAGATAAAATGCTCAGATACTTTTTTTGTTTGCTGTAAATACTTTCTTTGACTTACTGGGCCTCAGATGTAGCGAAAAACCCGTCTTGACCGTTTACTCTACCTAAACTTGACCAAAAAATGCTCAGATACTTGGATGACTAGTCCAAAGTATTTTTTGAAAAAGAGAAACATGTATTTGCCCTCCTAATTGGTTTACACACAAATTCAACAATGGCAGGCCCTTAAGACTTCCAATGCTATTGTCAAACAAGTATGTTCTGTTCTTTCCACTATATGTTCCAAATATTCATGATTGCAAATTTCCAACACCTTAACAAACCACCTGCAGAATTAGCATAATTACAAGCAACTGAATAAGATCTGTGATCAATTGAGTAATACAGTAACAGGTGACCAATTGAGTAAATACAAAAACAAATCCACATTTTAAAATACTAAGGTCATTAAAAGAGTGCAAGGTATCTAGGAAATTCACCTATCAATACATCTTCCCTTACATCCAGCAGCTTGATACATTTAGACCAA
>LPNX010154085.1:36971-49067 GCA_001517045.1 Pseudotsuga menziesii
GTTGTCAGTCATCATAGTCCCATTATAGTTTTCATGGCCAACAATTCCATTATGATTTTTTATTGTCTTTCTTGTGCATCTATATTTTTGCATGATTTTCAGCTAATGACAAAACAAATATTTAACGAGTTGCATTGTAAGAATTGGTAACATTCATCAAAACTTTCAATAATATCTAATGGGAGTGTGGTTTAACAAAAAGTAGTGAGGTGGTTGATTTTATATTAAATTGGAGACCCGGGATGGGTATGATCGTAAATTTTTCCTTATAAAGATATAAGTATTTCTCAAAAGAAACTAGATTCACAGAAAAAATTCTACATATATAAGAGAGTACCAATCCTTCAAATTTCCCCTATTTCACAAGTTGAATGGATTTATGTTGGTCGTCTGGGCAGACCCAGGTTTACTATAATGAACCAACAACACCCCTAGCTCACTAGCCCTTTCGGCGACAGACCGCAGAGCGGCCTGAAGTCTCACCCGAAGTGATTCTAATGGGTTGGTCAAGGACTCAAGTGTCTCGACCAGGTTCTGTATGGCATCCTATTTGCGTCTCGCAACCCTTCTTAGCTCGCGAGACCGCTCTTTCCTCTCTGTGACGCGATGCGCAGTTTCCCCTTGCTCGCAATGACTCCAACCTCTATCGCATCGCCGCACCCTGGGAAACACCTAACTCTATCCTACGCTCACTCCTCAACCCACGGTATCGCGTACCACAGCTCCTCTGCTGGTGCGGTATCGTCTCCCTGCGATATCCTACCGCTGCGACTCAGCGTACTTATCTTACTGGTGTTAACTTACCGGACACAATACGCGAAGCTGTTTTATACTGCGACTCTTGACTTTCTCAAGTGAAACTAGACAAACTCTTATACAGAATACTTAAAGACTTCAACTTGCATTTATCCCTGTAATATGCCGTGAACTGAATAACATACACATACATTTACTGTAAGCAAAGTTCATGTAATGAATGACAGATATAACAAGTAACTACAATCACATGAATCAAACACATAACACTCTGATTTTACGTGGTTCACTTCCAGGGTGGAAGTTACGTCCACAAAACTATGTTTCTATATTATAACTTGAGAGAGGTACACAGTTCTGCTACACCGCATATGCAACTAGAGATCTTCTGGGTAACTCCGCACACAGCCTGGAGCCCTTCTCTCTTAGATCTCTTCTCTATCTCTATATTGCCTTCTTACAATATACTCTCACTCTCTCTCTCTCTCTCTCTCTCTCTCTCTCTCTCTCTCTCTGTCTATCAATCCCTGCGGATTATTACAATACAAAATAACAGTAAGCTAACAGACTACTGATAATCTGACTAGCTGGATGGCCTAAAATGCCCAAAATGCCAACCTTTTACAATACAAAATACATCCCTTTATAGGAGGCCCGAAGGTCTCGCCATTACAACACTGTGGGCCTGTCCCAACAGTAACCCAAACCCTAACTAGTGACAGTCAGCATATTTGTACTTGGGGTAGCCGCTTTCCGTCACACCACTGCTCTCTGCAGTCTTCCATGCTTCCCGGCGCTGACCATGGGTACTATGCACCGCTTCCCATCTTCTGTCCTTCGTCTTCAATACCTCGGCCTCGTTGCTCCTTTTCCTATATGAGGGTAGTTGAGCCCTCCTGTCTTCGCCGCTGCCTTCAATGCAGTGGTTGAGCTCTCTCTTCTCGGCCGCTCAGGTACTGTCGTCTTCCTTGACTTCTCTGTTTCAACAGTCACAGTTTCTGCCTCTGCTCTGCAGCTAGAAACATGCTACGGCGTCGTAGCTTCACCTTATCTCTTCGTCTTCGCCAAACTGTCTATCCACCAAAATGGCAGCTTTCCTGTAGCTGTGGGACTCTGCTCCAACAATTTACACACTATATTTTTCAATTTCTTGGTATTTTAGGGTAATAAAAAAAGCAAATAGATGCCCATTCTAATGATCTGAGGATAAAAGATAATGAGCTTGCTCTTGTACAAAGATATATTTATTTTTCTGAGATTATATAGGAACTAATCCATAATTAATTGCATGGAAAATGTACAATCAAGTGAAATAGAATCAATATAACACATTGTTGGTCTTATTTTGTTTGTAGATTGCTTTAGTGGAAATCATTTCCAATGAGCCTCTCTCTCATTTGTGCCCTAGTAAGAAAATGAACAAAGGAAACAAATCATTTATAATAATACTAAGCCATGTTATGTGTGTGTAAAGCTATACATACTAATATGGTGTTTTCCCTTCAAATTTCCTTAGAACTCATCCAATTGCTGCCATGTGCCTTAAATGATCCAATTTAATGCATGTGTGAGGTTGGTGGAAAAAGTCACCTCATGTGGTTATGGAAGCATGGGTTGAATGTACTTCTTTGAAAGTTATGTCACTTGTTAGAAGTCCTTTCTTCTATGGTTGGAAGTTATGTTGGTTGTATTTTCATCATTCCCTCATATCCTTTGAATCTACCACTCATTATTATTATGTAGATTTACATTGCGTAGAGTTTTCTCATGCTATTCTCTCCATTTTCATTATCATTACCAAGCTAGGAAAATACCATAAATTCGAAGGGAATTTTCAAAATTGAGGGAAAATAAATGTTTATAGGTGAGCATTGAGGTTTGACAAGCTAGGAACCTTTACCCATTGAGTTTTGTTGCTCACAAATGCTTGAGAAGCCATGAATTCATGTTACACAAGGTCCTCAAACATCATACAACAAGTTGGACTCTTCTGCACACACTAATAAGCATTGTACGGGTTGGATTTCCCAAGGGAAATTTGAATCAGTGAAGGGAAATAATTTCCTTATGTTGTGCAAGCTAGTTAGAAATAGCGCCATGGCTATGATGGTTGAGTGAGATTCCTATAGATATCTTGATGAGCATTTGGCTAAGCATTGAAAGAAGAATAGGTTGTGGGATAAGAGAGAGAAGCTTGTAGGCATTAGGCCTTTGTCCTCGTGGCCTCATAGCCCAGCTTAGTACTGGTGTCTTAGTAGAAAGAGTATATGTTGGATAGAGTGCCTACAGTTGGGTGGAAAATTGCTCTTACATAGCTAGTTGCTTGGATCTTCTATGTTTAAAGATAAGTATTCTCCTTGTATTTGGATGTGCAATGATTTTATTTTATTCTTATGATAAATATGCTTGTATATTCATGATGTGTGTATGTGGATAAATTTTATTTCCACTTTGTTTACAATTTATGCATATGCACACGCATTTTATTGATTATGAATTCATAATATAGCCATGGGGTGAAGTTCACAAACATGGAATTCATAAATATCCCCCTCCTTTAATCAAATTAATGGATGGGGACGTGACATGGATGTAACAAGTGTATGCCTTTGTGTAAAAAATTAAAATATTTGAGCCCATGGAGAGATGATGCGCATCCATGTTCTTCAAGGTATGGTAGGTCAGTTGAGAATGGTATCGATAGAGAGATGGAATTTGATGCTTAATCTTAAACTTTATGATTATTGATCTTTTTCCCAAGGTGAAGGTAGGGACACAAGGTAAGGAAATGTAGAGCAAACTCACGAGACTAGAAAGGCATTAAACCATCTCATTCTTGAACAAAATTAATTTCTTATAGGTTATTATGAGTATCTTCTTTTACTCTAACGGGATCAATTACACTACAAAACCATTTTCGCAATGACCTTTATATTTTCTAAATTTGCAAAATATGAATGCATGGTAATTGAGGCAAGTGGATATTTTCCTATTGTAGGTGGGATATTGAATGTAACTTGGTGTAACACACCTGCACGCTACATTACATCCAACAAAATTCATAGTGTACCTGGACATTAACATACAACTACACAGATAAAAAAATTGTAGCTTAAAAACACACAGAGCGTTATACATGCTATATAATTACAAGAAAAAAAATTATTTAAACAAAACATAATGAGTCATAGTCAACTCATTAATGTGGAAGCGTAGTTGAAAAATATCTTAATCTCCTTAATTATTGATTAAAATTAGTTAAACAACCATTATTTGACAATAACTATCACTCTCAATGGCTTAATTTCTCCTTCTCGACATTTCCAAACCCTTTCGACATTCCTGACACCAATACCAGAATTCGGGTCATCGGGAATCAGAAGTCAACACTGAATGAACAGAAATAACAATGGCCCTTCTGACTTGTCAATCCCGATGTCAGCATGTAGGAAGTTGCAAGCTGACCTTGGCTGAACAACATTAATAATGACCCACCCGACTTGCAGATCTTGACGTTGACACGTCGAAAGTCGAAAGTCGGTACACATATTGGAAGTGATAAAACCATTTTGATGTTGATGTTTCGACCTTGGAACTCGTGTTCTTCGACATTGGGAGTTAGACATTGGCACTAAATTGGAAACTATTCCCAAAATACATGTTGATCTTGACTTTGACACCTTGGTGTTGGAACCTCAACATGGACAAGAAACAACATTAATATTTAACAAACCAATCCTGACGTCGGCAGGTCAACATCAACACTTAAACATAGTTAAGCAAATACATTAATATTTTAATACATTGATTTCAACGTTGGCACGCCGATATCGACACATTGGAACTAAAATCACGGTAGTGATTATCTGATTCAAGGTTTAACACTTAACCGTTTTTAGGAAAAAATCGAAGGCATGGATTAAGCTTGAAACTTAACAGGTCTTCGGCCTTGCCTCAGCTCTGAACCTTTCCTAGAAAGGAACATGTTAATTTCTCTGATTGACATAAAAACATAACGGAAAAGAGAAATTAACCGAGAGAAAACTTGTCATTGGTTAAGCTTGCATATTACAGGATTTCAACCAAGATTCCAAACTCATACAAATTTATGATTGCTAAATAAACCAACCTTGAATCTGATAATATTTATAATTTTAGACAAGATTTATAGTCTTAGAACTCCTTTACATTAAGTCTGAGAAATATAGTTACAATAGACATTAAAATATGAAACGTTTATAGAACAAATACTTTTACATCAAGGAACAATTCACAAAACCTGAACCCATTCAGGCAAGAATTCTATAATAGTCGACCTTCTTTAGGAATTAAGTATAAGCAAGTTATAGATGAGGAATATCATCCTTTACCCTTCGATGTTCTGAATGAAGAAATTTTATCTCAACAAGTCTGTAAACAATTATACCAATTATCCTTTCAAACATGGAAATGATATTAAACTAAAATAAATCAGACATCTAACACTTTCACTCATACAAAGAAATGTTAATGGCCCTAAACATCAAGGTTTAGATAAGGTAAGTAATTGACCCAATTTCTTATGTCAAACCATGACAATTCATTAATTCAAAATACCATTAACATCCCTTGACACTTCATTAAATTAGCTACCAAATCCCAACCAAGGAAACATTCATTCAAATACATAATTGACCAACACCATGGAAAAGTTATATTATCAATTCATTTTCAGAACATAACAACAATTCATCAATTTTCTAGTATTCAACAAGAACAACATACACATTTGGTTCTTTCACACATTCAGATACATAATCAAATGTAAAGTTAATACTAAACTTCAAACACTTATCTGAATTCAATATAATTAGCACCTGGCTTCATGGAAGCCATGCTTAACCCAACTCTATGCTACATTGTTCATTAATCACTCAAAAACACACCACTCCCGAGCTGGGACTTGTGAATTCACCAGGAGATTTCTTCCCTTTACCAGAATTTCATTCCACAACAGGATTTATCATTTGACATTCCTCACAATTCAAAGG
Source organism: Pseudotsuga menziesii (assembly GCA_001517045.1). NCBI lineage: Eukaryota > Viridiplantae > Streptophyta > Pinopsida > Pinales > Pinaceae > Pseudotsuga > Pseudotsuga menziesii. The sequence continues at coordinate 42,758 of LPNX010154085.1, forward strand.
AAATTAGCAAAGGTTTATAGGCATCCAGGAACATCAGGCTATAACCAATTCCATGCCAAACAATACACTTCCCACTCTGTCTTCTTTCCGATAGCACAACAATAAAATCCCATCATTGTTATTCAGTGCCTAAGAATTCCACTAGAATGGTTCATGCATAATTCACCATTTCATTGACCACAAACCAGTAGTCAAACATAGGTTCAACAATGGTTGGTAAAACAAATTTTTCCAGTAATGCACAATACACGTTTAATTATTCAACAGTTTCATGTTCTTGGCTCTGCTACCAACTATTGATTTAACTCTCGGCTTTGCTTGACCAACCCTCCCTGACTTCCCATAGTGCACCTTGATTCCCTCCCCTCTTCTCCCTTGTCTGGTTTTAACTTTTGCATGAAAACATTCTTTTTCCACCAGCAACGTGTCAATTCCACTAACCCCCACTCAATCACCCCTTTAAACCACAATTAACCCTTAAGTCAAGTTTAAGGTTAATTACAAAGTTTTAGGCTTACTTAAGGACAGAAGGGTCTTCTTTTTGGTACTCAATATTATAGCAAGGTCATATCAGATCCCCCTAGGCCATCTACAACCCCCTTTCCATCTCACTAATGAATTCACATATCCCCATCTCTTCAGTGTTCTGCCTCAACCACAACCAATTATAGATTTTTAATAATAATTATAAATATACAATGAGTTTCAGCCACTTGGGCACTCATAGTCATTTACATAAATACATTTATCAAACTAGGGATTCTAGCTAGGGGTGTTACACTTGGTACCCACAAGATTTTGTTAGAAAAATCCACATGACTAACATCATGAGGTCAAATCCAGTAATGGGTTACTCTGGTTGGACTTATAGATTCTACAATGAAAAGATTTTTTGCTTGCTTAATGATAGACTGACATATACAAACTTTGAACCCACATGAATCCATGCCCCTATGTTGATCTCTCTTCCCATGGATGGAAAACATAATGATTCCCACAAAACAAATTCTTTTGAAGTTGTCAAACTAACACGCTCCTCTTTCTTACTTTGGTTATTAATTTAGTAGGATCCTCAAATCTAAATCAACATGTAGTTACATCATTGTGTATAAAAAAATTGACATTTTGTAATAAGCTACAAAGAGACATATTTCCAATTAAACCATATACCTTTAAAAATTCAGTTTTTTTTAAGTGGGTGCTACTTTCAAATGTTCAAACTTCAACTACGCTTCTCTAATCATTTTATTTTGTGAAAGTTACGACTTCCAATTTAAGAATGTAACATATAATTTAATTGTAAATTATAGCGTAAGTCTAAAAACTTTAAAATTAAAGATGGTTTCAAAGGCTAGTACTAGTTTATTGAGGGAGGGTTTAAGAATAAATTCAAGGATGATAAAAATAACCTATCTTATACATACGCATGGAAGTGTTGTTATGCAAAATGATGAAAGGAAATATTACAACGAAGTTGGCTTATGGATACATGGTTGAAAATCTCTTGGATTTGGTGGATTGTTAGTGGCATAAAGAGCTTTGGAGTTGGAAATTTTTTATGATAGTAAAATGTTTTATCTGGTTTATCTTTTACAATATGGTCAATGCATGGGACAATTTATTGAAGAAAGCTTGGAAGAAAGGTTGGATTGGACCTAATCTCTGTCATTTGTGCTTTATGGAGGCAGGATCTGTGGACCATTTATTCAATGATTGTTGTTTTGGTAAGGCAGTCAGACTGATTGTTTCACATTTCTTTGATGCGTCTTTCTCTTGGGAATATTATCCTTTAAATGAGGTTGTTACACAGTGGATGAGCGCTGGTCTGAAACCTAAGTATCTTCTCATTTTATGTTGTTGGTTTATATGGAAAGCTAGAAACGATGCTATATTTGGGGACATTAGACCGAAGGTTTTTAATGTCATGATGGGGGTCATCAAATTTTCTGCGGATTTACCTGGGTTGGATAGAGTCAAACCTGGTAGAGTATTTGGGTTCCCTCATATGGTTTCCTCAACGATGGGCTTCTTTGATGGAGCGGTGGTAGATGGTAGAGGGGGCTTGGTGTATTATTGTATATTAGTAAGACTCATCTTTTCCACTCTAAGCTTGGATGTGGCAGCGGTACTAACACCAAAGCAAAACTACTGGCGCTTTGGGGACTACTCTTTTTAGCACCTACAATGGGTCTTCTGAAGTTGAAGGTCTTTGGCGATTTGAGGATTATTATTGATTGGATCAATAAGCTGGATAACTTACAGGTTTTGGAGCTTGAGGATTGGTGTAAGTGGTATAAATCTCTCAAGGATACATTCCACGGTGTCCTTTGTCAGATATATACAAAGTTCACAATCGGATTGCTGACAACCTCTCTAAGGAGGCACTTCTTCCCCCATGGTTATCTTACTGTCTCTGAATTTGTGGAGGGAGAGTTGAGATACACCTCTACGTTTAGGATCTTTGAATAGATGTTTTACATTGGTATTTTGAACTTGAGGAAGTAGTGACTAGATATTATTTTGAATAGATGGTTTACATTGGTATCTTGAACTTGAGGAAGTAGTGACTAGATATTATTTTGGATTGAGATGTCAGTTTTCATATTTTTGTACTTTAGTGTCACTTTATGGATAGTTTATTCATTGATTTACTATTGTGGATTGGGGTTTTGGCCACTACCTAGACCTTTTGGTAGTCCTTTTTAGTTATTAAGGGTGGTTATTTTTTTGCTTTCTCAGTGATGTAAACAACTACCTTATAAAAAAAATCTTTTGTACTTGAAATAAAATGATGAAAAAAATGACATTTTTTTTAGATTTAATTACGACGTTAATATGAAAGGATTTGGAATTATCTTTTAAATCAAAATAAATATAAAACTTATCCACCCCATGTGAACATGGACATGCTTGATTTTATTGATTATTTTATGGATGAAGCATGTTACATTTCAATATGAAGGGTTAATCTATTAATAACCCTTCTTTCTTGACAAGTTAAAAAATATATATTATTTTCATATGAAAATAAAAAATGATTTAAAATTTCATAACCAAAACATATTAATTGCAACAACAACAACAAAAACTCTTAACTCATATTTATCAAAATATACTCTTTTTTTCCTTAAGATTGAAATGTACTCCTTCTAATCTAAATGGAAAAATTGATATCTTTGTCAAATTTTATAAAAACTAAAAATAAATTAAATATGCATTTACTTGGAACATATAATGGTTTGCATTAAATATGCATTTACCTGGCACATATAATGGTTTGCAAAAGGAATTCGAGGTGAGCGGGCAATGCGTAATGCTCTTTCTCTTTTGCTGGACAAAACTGAAAACAAGTAACAACATATAATTAAAATAAATAATTAAATTTTATTTTAAAGAATATATATAAATAATTTAAAATATCACAAAATTTAAAATTTAAAATATAAACATGCATTTACCACGTGCTCACACCCAAGCTGATGTGTTTCAAATCGTATTCCTACCAATGCTGTGGAGATTGCAAATATTGTACTTCATTCTAGAAAACCAGAAAACCATGAATTTATAGAGAAGGTGTTAGCTGAAGGAGCAAAAGACTAAGACTGATATAGAAGATTCAAACAAGGAAGCTCTCCAAGATGGAGGAGTGAGAAATAGACCTTAACCTTTAAAATATGATTTCCAATTCCGAGCTCTGGCAATTCAAGGTGCTAGTGGAGCATTTTGCTGGTATTCATAGTGAGATGTTGACTTCAGAGAGCAACTGCTATGAGAACACAGCAACGAGAAACCCTATCCAATATATAATGGGAAATTGCAAGGAGTCAGTCTGAGTTGATCCGTGGATCTCAGGGCCTTACTTATGAGTGGGGGGCTTATTTATGAGCAGGCTATGGGATTTATAATGAGAAGAAGTTTTTCCAAAAAAAAGAATAAGGCTTGAGAAAGCTCACTTTCCAAAAATTATGAAAAAAAAGAATAAGGTTTGAGAAAGCTCATTTTCCAAAAATTATGGAAAAAAAGAATTTAAGGCTTGAGAAAGCTCACTTTCCAAAATTATGAAAAAGGCTAGCTAATGTGTTAGATGAATCGTTGATAACTTCATAAATAACTAAATTTATGTGTTTTAAAATTAGTAATAACAAAATTATATGTTTTAAAATTAGTAACATACTCATACAAAAGTAATATAAGTGTTTTCTATAAACATGTATTATTTTAACTAAATTATGTGTCTTAAAATTAGTAACATATTCATACAAGTCAATAATATGAGTTTTTTCTATAAATATATATATTATTTTAATTATTTCTTTATAATGTATAGATAAAAAATATATATACATAAGTTATTAAAAGTATGATATATTTTGAAAAGTTTAATATATTATAATAATTTTTTCTATCTTCCAAATAAAAAAATTAAAAATAGTAACATTTTTTTTTAATTTCATTTGCATAGCAAAAAATAATTTGTCCTTCTTTGAGGACTTACAATAATTGGAAAGGTACTCTTTTGCTTTATGTGCCTTTAGATCTCGTAGATTTGCTTTTAGGAATAAGACTCTCGGAGTTATGTTAAAGAAAAGTTGTAAGATCTTTTTGATTTGATTTTGGATCTTTAGATTCGATGGTGCACAAAAGTGGGTAAGAGTTCAATGCGTTGTTTGTTTTTTTGGTTTGAAAATTATTTGAATTGAAGTTGGTGATTCACAATTATTATGGTGATAAAATCACCTTTGAAGAGTTGCTCAAAAAATTATGTAACATGGTTATTGGTTTGGTGTTTGGTAGGTGCGTAAAAAATATGTAACATGGTTATTGGTTTGGAGTTAGTAAGTGTGGTCAATTTGATATTAAAAGATATTTTTATTTTTATTTTTAACTTATTACTATCAATAAGTAGTAAGCCATTTTAAATGAAAAGTTTCTAAAGTCGGATAAGACTTTTGGAGTTGATGTTGAAGAAAAGTTGTAAGATCTTTTCGATTTGATTTTGGCTCTTTAGATTCAATGTTGCACAAAATTGGGTAAGAGTTCAAATTCTTTTGTTTGAAAATTATATGAGTTGTAGTTGGTGAATCATGACTATGTGGATAAAATCATTTTGAAGAATTGCATAAAAGATATGGTACATTGTTATTGGTAGTTGTGTTTGTGTTATATTTTAATTCGATGTTAAAAGAAGTTTGTCTTTTTATTTATAACTTATTATGAATGTGGATAATGTCATTTTCAAAGAGTTGCATAAAAAATAAGCTACTTGGTCATTGGTTTGGAGTTGGTGGTTATGGTTGTATCATCATTGTTTTTTCATTTTTAACTTACTACCACTCATAAAGTAGTAAGCTATTTTAAATGAAAAGTTTCTGAAGTGATTTTGGTTGATCTTGTTATGGTGAGTGTTGAAATTAGTTATCCACATGCTCTTTGACAAATATGCCAACAAACTTAGGGAGAGTAACACATAAATCCTAGTCAAAACTATGGTTGGAAGTGGATTGAATCTAAGTATTATGTTTTCATAGTTTCCATTTGCCAATGAGTGATTAGAGAATCTGGTTCTACAACGATCATTGATTGCACTTGAGTGGGAGAGCTTGTAGTGCCACTCTTCTTGTTAGGAGACATGTGAACCGCATTGAACAAGGGTGTAAAGCATGGTAAATTTGTAGGTTGTGGAATGCTAAACAGTAGGATTCTAGAAGTCCGTGATATTTCTTTTTTGGAATTAAAGGGTTGGAACCTTGCTTAAAAGAGGTACCAAAAGCCTATAAAGGAGGGACCAAATCTTTGTTGTTTAACTATTGAAATTTGTGGGACACATATCCCCATCTCACTTAGACATAAAAAGTCTATAAAAACTAGTCCTTGTTTTTTTTCAGAAGAAAAATTACCAGTCTATGATATTCATATAGAATCAAAAGACATCTTTATCAGTTACATAAAGACTGCTTGAGTGAAAAGCTCCCACAGATCAGCCTAACATCAAGAGATATATCATCATCTCAGCACTGCTATAATATATGGTACCAGCACACATAAAACTGCCATACAAGACAGCAAAACAGTCAACGACCAGCAAAAATGCCATTCAAGACAGCAAAAACAGTCAATGTCCAGCAAAAGACATAATACTGAAAGACCATCAGCATGCAAGACTAAATAAACCAGCCATCAGGCAAGTATGAAGAGATGTGAAAAATCTAAGTCTGATGCTCCTCAGACTTATTCATCACTCCTGATAAATCAGGTCAGAATTTGTGGTTCTGTATCCTTTAAACATATCAGTCCAGGCTGTCACAAAACA
>LPNX010154118.1:4313-23414 GCA_001517045.1 Pseudotsuga menziesii
CGAGGTAGCAAAGAACCCCCGTAGACCAAGTGCCAAAACCGTTGGGCCGCTTTCAGTATTTCTTTGACATCTCCATTCTGCTCCATGTTACTACTTCAGCGAATACATGCCACTCTTGCAAATCACGCTGGTGGCTATAAACCTGTGCTAGTAACTGAAAATGAAAACAAATTGAAAATAGTAATGAAGGAAATGCTCAAACTAGTCGAGCTTATTTTCTCCTACCTATTCTACCTAACTTTGTACCCATGTCCGACTAAGTGAAATCATACTTCTAATGAAGCCAATCAAGCAGCTTGCCTAATATTCTTGTTCTTGTATGGTGCTTGATGGACAAAAATGAAATAGATAATGGGAGAAGGAAATGATAAACAAACTGATCTTTAAGATAGAGATGCGACCAATCATTGCCTTCATCGAGACCCTCCATGTATTTGGCCATGGGGTCATAGAAATCATAGCAACCTCCAACACGCTTTGTCACCTAGTCATGGGAAAGCTGCTTGGATCTTCCTACTTCTAGGGAGTCGTCAGGCTAACGCTTGGAAGATTGCAGATGAGGACCCACAGAATATTTCTCTAATGGAATATCCCTCTCTCCACCCAAACTTTTTGTAACAAGGGCTTGATGTGCTTTGAGAGGGAGGTCCTCAGCATCTCTAGTGGAACCAAGTAGGAATACTCCTTCTGTGTGAGGCAGCATTCCTGAAGGAAAAGTATCATAAAAAGTGTTTATCTGTAAGCTACTACATCCATCTTCATTTTCGTACAAGTTTCTGGCCTGCACCACCTCTGTTTCTTTATGCTTTTTCTTGGAGGCCTTAATCATATGCCATATCAACTCAAAAGAGGCATAACATAAGGGTAAGCTATCACCTCTAGTGCCCTCATCATCATTTCTCACTCCGCCCTCCTGATTTTGCATTGCACTTTGATTTCTTTCATCAGAAGGCATCTTTTCAACAGCTGGCTCGTCAGGTATATTCTGCAGGTACTCTTCTTCATATTCGTCGTACATTGGCACACCAAATTCCTTAAAATCTTCCCTAGTTGACCAGGAGCAAGGTAGATCACCATCTTCAGAGAATAATCCTACAGGATCATTTATTTCAACCTTAGGCCGGTCATCTTTCTGCATACCATGGGAGATCTTTGATGGTCCATAGGCTTCCTTCTTCTCCTTGTAGGGCCCAACCAATTTGTATGTACCTTTTATTTCACCACCATGGTCCTAATCTGACAATTTCTTGGACATCTTAAGGTTTTCCTCAACCTACAAAAAATCAGTGAACATCTGCTGCAGGGTGGTTGATTTTCTCTCCAAAGGTAGCAAGGATAGGTCAGGAGGAAAGGCAACTGCATAATAGATCTTAGCAACGTTCTCAAGAGGTTGAAATTCCTTAGGCATGTTATAATAAAATCTTGCAAATATTTTGTCAAAACTAGATATGGCCTCACCTTCATGTCTCCTCAAAGAATAAAAATCTAAAAGTATTTGTTCTAGAGGCTGGCTCCTACCCCAAAACCTCAAGAATATGCAAGAAAGCTCTTCGCAAGTTTTGATGGAATTAGGCTGCAAATGTTTAAACCAGACTTTGGCATCTCCTTGCAAGGATAGAGTGAGCGAAATCGCACAGGCATACATCGTCATGTTCTATCTCTAAAAGGTCAAATAAATGCTCAAAGGATTCTACATGTTTCTCTACAGTGATAACGTGGCCTGATAGCACAGAGCCCCATCCCATCTCGCTTCATGAAAATGACTCCCACGCAGCATGCTGATGGTCAATCGTCCACACAGGTTGCCTTGGAACTACTTTGGGTCTCCCTGTCCAGCTGGTGCATGTTGCTCAAAGGTTGACAAGAAGACTTGAATCCCTTCCTCTACTATTCTCCCGACCCCATCCTTCGTCAAGTGAAATTGTTATAGGAGGAGGCTAGAGGAAAGGTGGCCCAATGCTTGGTGACGATAAGCGACTTAAGAAGCTTATCATCCTTGTACTGTCTTACTCCTCATATGAGGAGGATTCTTCTACGAATCATGCAGCGAGGTGTGTGTTTGACCTTCTCCTTTCCCATGACCAAGCAGCTAAGTGGAGCCTCTAGGAAGGGCATCGAAGGCTCTGGACCCACCTGATCCCAGTACGAGCATTCACTCCAACAGCTCTGACACCACTGTGAGCTAAGAATTTGGATATCGTGACTGCAGCTGGGAGTGCCATAGGGATGTCACAGGGATGTCAAAACCCATGCAGTGCATGTCCCGAGACTAGGTTGTGTAGAAGCGGGTGAATGCCCCTTGGTATTTCACATCTATGCCCCGGTGGTTGGTGGTTTTCTGGTGTAGATAACCAGAACATAGATTTCATTCTTGCCTACCAAGAGTACCCCTTGTCAAACTAATTTCTCAAACCACAGAGTCATGGTTGTCTATGAAAGACTTCGACACTTCTCAAAATTCAACCCTATATCTCTTATCATCTACACAGTTCCATGTCTCAAAGATCTTCGGAGGATGGTGTTATATAGTGCGAGTAGGAATGGATTCGGGAAGGGCTATACCCTTAAAATGGCTGCGATGGTGGCATGTGTGGTGCTAGGGTGGGGATTTTCCCTCTTGATGTTCAATCATATTATCCATCATAGCTAAGATTCCAAACCATTTTTGCATGGATGCCAAGCCGGTTCCAAGGGTTGCGGATTTGACCTTCCCCCGCCCTTTCAATTACCTTGATGGTGGTGTTAGGCTGTTTAGTCTATCGCATCCCTTGGTCTCATCTAAATTCCAGGTCTGTCACCTTAGTGAATCAAACCTCTATCTCTCTCATGACTTCCTCCGAAACGAACCATGTGCCACACTTGCAAACTGGGAAAACTGTGCCACTGGATGAGACTTCCACCTCAGGCGTATCCCGAATGGTGTCGAAGGAATCAGCCAATCTACAATGGGGTAGATTACACACGCAAACACCTCCTCCACTATCATTTCCACACTGGATGGGAAATCTATATCTCGGGAGTCTTCTCAGTCATCTGATCAAAGGAATCTTTCATATCTGCCGTCCCCATTCCATTCATCCTGATGCCAACTTTTCTCTTCTGAACACTGCAAGCAGTTTCAGATCGTGAGATGTTCTTAGCCATCAATCGAGATCGACCCTTCATGTAGTCATCGATTCGAGTGGGCCCCACCATTTTTCGCAACGGGAAACTCAAATATTCGTCCACGCTATTTCGCCTTGTGAAATGAACCGTAGCCGTAGATTTATCTCCTTCTTCATCATGGCTGTTGATCCTTGCGACCTATACACCTTTTCGCGATTTGAGATTGTGGTTTTGTTGGCACAAGTATGGATTGTGAAATGACTTTAGGCCATGGATTTTCCCCATACTTCATCTCAACCGTAGAAATCCTCTAGTCTTTAACACGTTTCATGATCTGGGAAGGAAACTTTGATCGCGCATGTTTTCTCACGTGAAGTGGCTTGGAATCGTGGATCCTCCCCTGATCAATTGCAGCCCTTGATTATGAATCCTACCCAATGTTACAACACACCTACCACTTTCCTTGTAGAAGGGTGGTCACATGAAATTCGAGGGGCTGGGACCCTTACCGAACTTCCGCCAAGCCCTTAAATCAACTGTTAAAATGGAGTGTTAACAGCCTCTATGCTTGTTGGTTTTGATTTTGAAAAGGATAATTGAAAGTGTTGTTTCAGTTAGGTCTCTTTTTGTTCATTGAAAAATACTAAGTGAAAGGTTGCTTGATCATTTTCTTGTTTTCATTTTTCCATAAATTTAGTAGGAAACTTTTTTTATTTATTTAAAAAATAATTTTTTTTGTTGAGATTAGGTCATTGTTTTTATTGAGCTTAAGTCATTGGACCTCTGATTAGCTTCATAATATTTTAGAATTCCTTTGTTCTTTTGTCTCTTTTCCATCATTATCTCATCAAAACAAAAAATATCAATAGTTTAAGTTAGATCTTTCCATGTTTCAGAGAAAAACTAAAAAAAATAGATTGCATATGCATATTTAGTGTTGGTTGTTTTTGTTTTAGGAAAAGAGACTCTATCCCATCTGATTGCTTTCAAAAATTTAGTCTGGAGTGTGTCGCTTATTTTATTTCTTGGATCAATATTCATTTGATATAGTTGTTTGAGAATTTTTTTGGTTTCAAAGAAAAATTGGAAAGAAAAAAGAATCTCTCGCCTTCCCGTAATTAGACATAATCTAAATGGTAAAGTGAATGAACGTGCATTTTGTATTTGCATGGTTTTACTTTTTCTGTCAAAATATGATGCATTCACCTAACCATCCACTTTAAAATTAATGGTATCTTTAGGCCTAAAAAATTGTATAGAAATTTGAATGATAGGTTAGAGACGTGTTCGGACGTCATTAAGCGTAGGAGTTGTCGTTACTTATCCACACTACAACCTGGGACTCGCGTAGTTCTTCCACATACCGTCAGTATATCAAACGACCTTTCACCTACCCTTGAGGTATATCGAAAGGTACTTCATGTACTTGATTGTATATTGGAAGGCCCCTTGTGAACAATTGTGCAATAGATAGCACTACTACCTATTTGATCTCCCACGTACCTTGCGTATATCGGGAGACCCCACTAGGATACCCTATCCATCTGAGAAAAACCTTTTGGTCATATCGTGTGGATAAATACACTGAAAACATCATTCAGAGAGATTACTACGCATGTATCCTTGTGTTATATTGCAAGTTGCACCTACTTGACAATCCTGGCGAGAGACCGACTTTTTGAGCTCCTCCTATCATTTAAGTTTACTTGTTGTCCTGTAGCTTGAGTAGGAGAAATTTTGTGTGTGTTATTAGTTTTGAGACCCTATGTTAGTGTTATACCCAAATCCTACCACCATCATGTGATAAGACCGTTAACTTCCATGTTTTCCCTTAATCCCAACACTTAGAGTGGAAACTTGCTATGTTTGTCAATTCTAATTGGAAAAACCTAGCACTGCACTTTCCCTATGGCCAATGAGTGGTACCTTTCTCAACACCACCTGAACTCTATTAGCCATAAACAATGCCACTTCCTGAGTCCCGTTATCTAGAAGCGATGCTCGTCCAGAACCGCTCTGTCAAGACCCCTCCAGTGCGGTGCCAGTTAGGCCTTGTTCCAGAACTAGTTTGTTCTCATTTTTTGCAAAAAATTGAGTTTGTTTGCTTTCATCCCTACACTGTCAGGCTTGTGTGTTAGAATATGAATGCTCATGGTTGGAAATTCTATGGTAAAATATTGTTTTGATTGAAGAATTCAAAATCTAGACTAGGTTTGTTGATTATTCATTTCTTTCCATGCTTGTTGGTTGTGATTGTGAAAGGAATTCTTTTTGAAGGCTTAGGTTTTAGTGAGCTCTCTTTTAATTTATGTTATAAATACTGAAAGAAAAACCATTTGGTTAGCATCTTGATTTCATTTTTTGTTTCCATAGAGGACTTCTTTTTTCTTGTTAAAAAGAAATTTTTTTGACTGAGATTAGGTCATTATCATTATTGAGCATAAGGCATCGGATCTTTGATTAGCCTCACAAGCTTTCAGTTTATCTGTGTTATTTTGTCTCTTTTACATTAGTACTATCTCATAAAAAGAAAAAATAGTGTATTTTTAAGTTAGATCTATCTATGTTGTAAGAAAAATAAAAAAATAGAGTGCATATGCACGTAGAGTGCTTCTTGTTTTTCTTTTAGGAAAAGAGACTCTTCCCCTTTTGATTGCTTTCAGAAAAAGAAAATGAGTGTGGAATGTGTTTCTTGTCTTTGATTTTGATTTGTTCAAGATAGTTGTTTGGGAATTTTTGGTTTTAAAATGAAAAGAAAATACTCTCTTTCCCTCCCGTAGGCAGGCATACCACGAATGGTAAAGTAAAATATTTGCATCCACATACTGCATGGTTTTACTTTTTCTGTCAAAATTCCATGCATTCACCTGACCATCCACATTAAAATTAATAGTAGTTATAGGTTAAAATTTACATAGCAATTTGATTGATAGGCTAGAGACGTGTTCGGGCATCGTTAAGCATAGGAGCTGTCGTTACTCGTCTGCATTACATCTCAGGACTCGTGCAGTTCTTCCACGTACCGTCGGTATATCAAATGGACTTTCACATACCCTCGAGGTATATAGAAAGGTACTTCATGTACTTGATTGTATATGGGAAGGCCCCTTGTGAATGGTTATGCATTAGAAAACACTACTACCGATTTCAGCTCCCACGTACCTTGAGTATATCGGGAGATCCCACTAGGATACCTTATGCATCTGAGAAAATCCCTTTGGCCATATTGCTTGGAACCATACACCAAAAACAACATTCGAGGAGATTATTACGCATGTACCCTTGAGGTATATCACGAGTGGCACCTTATTGACAATCCTAGTGAAAGACCTGACTATCTGAACTCCTCCTGTCATTTAAGTTTGCTTATTTGTCCTATAGCTTGAGTAGGGAAATTTTTTGGTGTGTTTTCTAGTTTTGAGACCCTATGTTAGATAGGAGCTGTACAAACTGGCTGAGCTAAGATAGTCCAGAAGAGTATGGGTCTTTCCACTTGATTTTTATTCATGTTTCAGGAGAAAATCCTATGGAATATATCGACCAAGGAGCTGCTACCAACTCCCAAGTGGGAGAGAATGTGGTTGCAGAAAGCAGAGGACCATATCCTTCACACTTGCCTCCCTTGCTCCAACAACCTTCTTGGGGTAATACTTCATTCCATTCTCCCACAGAAGGTCATGTTGATGATACTACCCATCCAGATTATGGTCCCAATGCTCCATTTTAGGATACCTCTATAGGACAAGCTATTGCCTCATTTGGGACCCGTTTAAACTTTTCTGAAGAAGTTTCACCAGATGAAGAAGAACGTAGAAAATACTACGTAGCTATTCTCTGTGCACAAGAGATTGAAAAGAAAATAGATGACATATTGGGCACACCACCATCATGTTCCGCAGCTATTCCTATGGGATATCATTCACTTGCTGATTCTATGAGACCCATTGAACTGATTCTAGATCGCATAGTGACTCAACATAATTCAGGTCAAACTTCCAACCCCACCGCCTCCCATATTATGTATGTTCCCAATCCTCCCAAGTCTTCCACACCTGGGGCTCAACATTCAATTCATGTTTCATGATTACCTTCTAGTGTTGGGGGGAAACCCCTGGCACGACCTACATTATCTGTCACCGGAATTGTACCTAGTCAAGGACATACCTTTGGTATAGAGCAATCTATAGTTTATGTCCCTCCTAACCACACAAATGTGGTTAACCCCCCATCCAGTTCAGGTCAGCCCTTGGGGGCACACCTGTAACTAATCAAACCTCTTGGGGGTATGGTTACACAACAAATCAAGTATTTGTAGGAAACATTAATTATCCACCCAACCCTATAGGAATGCCTTATGCCAGAATTCCATATCCTAGTAATACTTTCATGCCATGGGGGCAATCTAACTGGTCCTACATGCCAGCTATGGGAGGGATACCTATACATACTACAGGAGGTGCCAGAGGACCACCTTATGGAGGTCCTCCCCCTGGGGGGCCTAACGGTCCTGGAGGGCCCAGTGGTTTTCTTCTTATGGTCCTAATGGTCTTGGTGGTCTTGGGGGGCCTGGTGGCTTCCCTCCTAATGGTCTTGGAGGGTCCGGTGGCCCTTCTCCTAGTGGTTCCAGTGGCTCCATAGATTTACCTCCTATGGGTCTCGAAGGGTTTGGTGGTCCACCTCCTGGTGGTCCACCTCCTGGTGGTCCAAGTGGTCCTGGTGGTCCCAATGGTCCTGGTGGTCCCAGAGGCCCTACTGGTCCTACTCCCGGAGGCCCCAATGGTCCTAATCCTGGAAATCAACCCCCTGTGAGAGGATCTTTTGGTAGTTCTTCATCACAATAATCTATCTATCAGTCTACTTATGGTCCTACTAGTACTTATATCCCATATCAATATTACCAGTATGTGCAACCTAATCGTCAGTTACCTTTCCTAGCAACTTTAGACTTACCTGATTTGTCCAAGTTGATTAATGACCCCATTCAACATAACCCCTCATGGCCTCCCATTCCAGTAAATTTACCATCAAACATTCCAAAGTTCAATGGGAAGCAGGGAGACGATCCAAAAATTCATGTCATGAAATTCCATTTGTTGTGTTCTTCAAACTCCCTTATGGATGATTCCATTCATTTAAGACTCTTTCAGTGAACTTTGACCGATACAGCCAAGAAATGGTACGTTGAACTTCGGCAACATTCGTTTGTGGATTTTGCCTCATTGTCAACTGTATTTCTTACGCACTTTTAGCTTCCTATCCGTTATTAAATGGGTACTGATCTCTGAACTTCTTTGAGATAGAACACCTCCACCCACATATGTGATCATATCCATGAGTGGAGAAGGCAGAGAAGACTTATTAAGTCTCCTATTCTGGATCAGTTATTAGCTGATTGTTTTACTAAACCTTTGTTGCCTCCAATCACCCAAGATGTGGCTATGGGCGGTGCCATTACTAAAGAGAAATCCATTAGTCGAGCCCAATATATGGACTTGGTCTATTCCCAGTCCAGAACCTTGTATGACTTAATCCCTCAAGCTCCTCGCCCAAGCACCGATCATGCAAAGCCACCAGCAGAAGTCCCTATTGATGGGATTGTTGGTTCAATCCAGTCCCCATAAGCAGTAAAGCCTACCAAGCAACCCCAGACTGCCACCCCTAATCCTTCGACTCCCAAGGTTTCCACTGAGGTCAATTCTATTCAAATTATTCAAACTCCTGGAAACAATAAAAAGAAAGGTAAAGCTAAAAACAAAAAACCTAGAAACCAATAGGAGAATCCAAAACCAACCACCAACGATAACGATAAAGGGAAAATAAAAGAAAAATATCCATGTCTGCCATGCGGAGGTGACTGTTTCATAAAAGAGTGTCCTCATTGGGATGAAATCACCCAATTTTTGAAAACAAATCCCACACCTGCAGTTCTCATGGATCCTTATCCCTCTCAACAACAACTGATAGAACACATGTCTAATCAGGGAAACTCTAGTTCTTTAGAGGAAATTCGCATGATGTCCTTAGATACTATTAGTTTACAAACTTGAATTCATAGTTATGACAAACCCATAGACAAGAAAGAAGACAATTCTTCTTCAGGAAAAGCTACTTGTATTAGTTCTCCCGAATCCTTGTCTATTGTCCCCCTAACCATTGAGAATCCTACTCTCAACATGGTTTTGCATCCACCCAAGAGTACTCTTAGGAAGGATATTTTTAACCCTAATGCATGAGCTTCTCAATTTTATAATGTAGTTGAAGATCTCACTCAGGCACCATGTGCAATGTCTACCTTGGAAGTGCTCCAAAGTTGTCCTACACAACGCAAAAACATGTTAACTGCATTAGGAGCTTTAGACCCGGATAATACTAATTGATTCATTTCAATGTCGAGAACTATAAGTCTAGAATACCTCACAAACTTGCTTTCCAAATCATCATGAAATTAGTCGGAAAGAAGGTCTTTAGAACTGTCTTAGATGAAGGAGCTTCAACTTCAGCTTTGTCCCTATCTTGTTGGAAAGCTATTGGCTCTCCCGAGCTTGTAACATCACCTATGACTATGAAATCCTATGAAGGATGAGGTTTCCAGCCCCATGGTCTCATATCATCCCTCGTAGTTGATCTTGGGGAAAAAACTGTTTCTATTCAAGTAGAAGTAATAGACGCCCCATTAGATTACAAGCTCCTTCTAGGAAGAAATTGGTTTTACGCCATGACTGCTGTCACTTCGATAGTATTTCAAACTGTCTAATTTCCACATCTAGGGAGAATTGTAGCCATTGACCAGCTTGATTTCTGTCTGTCAGATATTACTACCTCTACGGATAATAATATCCCTATGTTAGGCCAATCCCCTCCTCCTTACCAGTTGATTGGGGTAGGCATGTTGAAGGATTCGTCCCTTATGGGGATTTTTCCATCCACTCCTCCTAAAACAGACACAGTGACAATAAATATGATTGCGTCATTTGATTATGATACAAAGGGAAAACAAATTGTTGAGTCCACCTCGTTGAGTCTGCATGAAGAAATGTACAACATCATTCAAAACCTTTCCGATGACCACACTGATGAACTTCATTTGGTGGCTTCGGACCCTTACCACCTGCCCTACTGGTTAGAACCATCTCTTCCTATTCTAGATTATCTTTCTGATACTTTCCCTTTTGACGAGTCCATTATGGAGATCATGAATACGAATGATCCTATCGTGGAGGATCACCATCCTAGATCCTCGTTCCTCCTCAACACCAGTTTGGTAGACCATGACTTTGCATTCCTTTCTTCCACTGATATTGTCTACACACCTCAAAGTCCTATATTGTTGCAAGACACAGATTCTGAAGGAAACCTATGCAACATTACACAAACAAATCTGATTGACATATCATCCAAGCTTGGTACCATCGAGCATGTTCATCTTGGGAAGAACTGCTTGGAAGAAGAATCTGAAGCATACAAGGCACTTTTCAAAGAATTCCATGATATTTTTTCCTGGCCTTATGAATAAATGTTAAGGATAGACCCATCCATTATGGTCCATGAAATAAAAACCTATCCCAATTCTAAACCTATCATGAAAAAACTAAGGCAAGTCCATCGACGGAAGGCCGCAGCTATTAAAGCTGAAATAGAGAAACTTCTCAAAGATGGGCCCTATTTATCCCGTACCCTTGATGGAATGGGTATCGAACATTGTCCTTGTCAATAAAAAGCAGGGCACCATTAGAGTTTGTATCGATTTTAAAGATTTGAACAAAGCTTGTCCCAAAGACTACTTTCCTACTCCACATATCGACCAGATTATCAACAACTGTGTCGGAAGTGTCATCTTCTCATTCATGGATGGCTTTTGTGGTTATAATCAGATTGAGATTTTACCCATCAATCAGCACAAGACGATAGTCATTTTCCCATGGTGAACCTTTGCATATAGGAAGTTACCATTTGGCTTAAAAAATGTTGGAGCTACTTTCCAGCATGTTATGTCCTATGCGTTTCACTATATCAAACATATTGTTGAGCCGTACCTTGACGACCTCCCTGCTCATTCACAGCGATGGGAGGACCACCCTGGTCATCTTAGAGACATTTTCCTGAGATGCCATCATTATAATATATGGCTCAATCTCATAAATGTGTTTTCTGCATTGAGACGGGACACCTATTAAGTTTTGTGGTCTTGTTACGGAGAGAAATTCCTATGGCTTGGGGTACCAAAACAGAAAGACTTGACTCCAGAAAGCCATCTTTCCCAATATGCAATAGAAATAAAATGTCTAACACTAAAGGATCAGACCTCGTACCTTATTCCAGAAGGCTGAAGTAGATCCCCGTTGAGCTTTCCAATCTTCAGCTTGAATTGATATAACCCTGCCTCAACAACAAGTAAACAATACAAGCATACTATATCATGGTGTTAGATCTATTCTAGCATATATAACATCAATAATGTAAAAGCATTTGACATATTCCAATGGATACAACACAAATCAAATACACATCATTGGATAGGGAAAGATGTTTCTTATTAATATAAATCAGAGATTACAAGATAGATACAACCTCTGACGGCACGTCTGCGAATCGGAGAAACTGAATCCCCCACTTGGGCCTCCACCACCTCAATCCTCCATCTCTCAATAGCAAGCTCACTAGCAAAGGCAAGCTTGGGAAGAACACAACAGTGCTCCAAAGGACAAAGGGATGTAGACTCAGGTATAATTCTGGCAACAATGGACTATAGTTTCCTTGCTTCAATCTCTCTATATGTCTTCAATGTACCAAGGGGTTCCTTATATAGCTTCACATGGGATAATGAAGGGTCAAATCCGAGCGATGTCAAGGCATATGGAAGGCCAGGAGTCAAATGAGTCGGATCCAAGTCAAGGAAAACTCCAAAAAGGATTTGGATTTATGCACACATCCCGATGTACGCGGTTATCAGGGATAGATCCGGGTATGTACGCGGTTATCGGGTTAAAATCCGCGTATATCATTCTTTACATTGTTTTTAGGGATGATTAAGGTAACATCAAAGGATAAATGATAGTCCATGGGGTCTAAAGAGTCAGCAACGGGACAGGGGAAGGCCATATAAAGTGTGATTCACCTAGGGTGGTGAAATATGCTATAACAGATGCCCCCTAATGTGTGAGGTCAGAGGGGTCATACGATGGCCGAAATACATTATAAGTCCATCCCAGAAGTGGAGTGATGAAGGTACCCAAATGGAAGACCAGCCACCCAATTAGCATAGCACCATGGTACAACTCTACATATAACTACAAGCACATATAGCAGTCCCGGATACATAAGAGTATAATGGCCATGAATAGGCATAATACATGATATCACATATGTGGTCATCGCCACGTACAATATACATAGATCAGAATCTCCATGATGAAGATATATAATATACAAAGGATCATGATCTCCATAATGGCTGGAAATGTCTGACATATACTGGTATCAAGTCACGAGAGCTGAGATCTCATGAACACTGGCACAATCAAGGAGGTAGCATATAAGAGATGCCACCAAACTGGAAAGTCTTCTACACAAACCGCTACGAGTACATGTCCTACTATGCGAATAGAGGTGTCGAGGTCGAACATAGTAGTCCATCGTCTGATTACCGGTCATTAATGTACACCGTTAACAGATGCGAGATTACCCACCAATAATGAAAATGGGAATCAAGGTACTAGAGTGCAAACTAACAAGTGTGAATAGTTGATGTTGCTGTCGGAGAAACCACAGTATCGAAATGACTGAGTCGACGTTTCGGATCCATATCAGGATCCATCTTCAGGACAATGTCGAAAGTGAAGAGAGAGAGAATCAATGATAAATACCGGAACCAGGTGGAAGAGTTCTAAGTTCGGCTGCGGAGGCTAGGGTTAGGTTAAAAATTTTATTTTAATTTTAAAATCAAGAAAGTGCGGAAAAAAGAACGTTTATAATGTTAAAATTTTTCTATAACGGCTTAATTAAGACAATAAAAACATGATCATAGAATCTATTAATAAATTTATCATATTAATCCATTTAATATGATTATTAATGTGCCTCACTTTAGGGAAATTTATAATTTTCTCGTAGTTAATTTTAATTTTAATTATAATCCCTAATTTTAATGAAAAGTGAAAGCACTCATTTGGTTAAATTAAGGAATTCTAAGTGTAAAAAAGGTCAAGAAGTAGATTTTTAATTTTACCTTAAAAATTCCCAAGGTTATAAAATAAATTTTAGGGTTAATGTTGATATTCATTTATTTAAAAACCTAAGTTTAAGTGAGGACAATCCTAATTATTTTTACAAATTTAATCAATATATTATTATTGCCAAATGATAAATCTATATTATTAATAAACTACATTTAATTGATTAAAAATATGCCTAGACCTAGGAAATTTATTAATTTAATTCTTTCTTATTTCAATTTAATTATAATATTTCAATTTAACTTGTAATTAATTATTATCATTAGTAAATATTTAATATTAACAATTTCCATTTAAATGATTATTGATATGCTTATACCTAGGTTAATAATATTATTCTATTTTATTTTAATTTTAATTTTCCAATTTTAACTTGTAATCTTTTAGGTTAAAATTTTTGGGAAAATTAATAATATTATTTTATTTTAATTTAATTTTAATTATAATAATTATTTCAGTTAAATTTAAGGGACCTTAAGGTTCTAAAAGTTTGAAAATAATTATGCTTTAGTTCCTAAAGTTTTTAAAAAATGAAACTTAAAGTTTTAAGATGTTGATTTTCAATTGATTTAAACCTACTAAAGTTTTAAAGGATTTCTAAATGATTTTCTAAATTTAATTTGAAATTTTGGTGGATTATTTTCAGAAATAAGGATACGGTAGGAGGACTAAGGAAAAAAGGAGAGACGAGGAAAAAAGGGGGAAGGAAAAATTACGGGACAGATTGGCCTTTCCGATTGAGAATAGGGGGAAGCCAACTAGTGCTTACCTCGAGGCCCCCATCCCTATTTAGATTGTGTGGGAGTTTGGTAATCTCTAAGGCCTCTCTAAATTTTCTTTTGAAATAGTGGTCTTCTTTCGCGAGGATAATGGTGTCTTCTAGGCAGATGTGATGTTTGGTTTTGGCTACATGTTCCGCAAGGGCTGAGGAATGGATGCGTTCTTTTCTAATGTCTGCCCCATGTTCTTTTATCCGTGTATGGAAAGAACGTCCCGTCTCACCTATATAGCTGATCTTACATGAACAAGGGATCTTATAAACCCCCCTGAATTGTGTATGATCAACCAGATCTTTAACGGATCTCATTCTTTTCCTAATGGTCTCTAGCGGTTTGAATGAGATCGTAATGTTGTTCTTCCTGAGAATTCTAGAGATCTTATCAGTCACCCCTTGTATATATGGTAAGTAATCCCGTGGGTTA
Organism: Pseudotsuga menziesii; assembly: GCA_001517045.1. NCBI lineage: Eukaryota > Viridiplantae > Streptophyta > Pinopsida > Pinales > Pinaceae > Pseudotsuga > Pseudotsuga menziesii. The sequence goes on from LPNX010154118.1 coordinate 18,853, forward strand.
GTGGTGGTAGAGGTTTTCAAACCCTTAAGGTTCTTGTTGTGGGTTTTGTCAAGGGTCTTCGAGATGGCCTTGGGTTTGTAACCTATGTTTGTGAAGACTTCTTTGAGGTGGTCTTCCTCCTTTTTAATATGTTCTGAATCCGCGATCCTCGAGGCTCTTACTGCCAGGGTATTGAGAACACCTATCTTTTGGGAAGGATGGTGGTGGGAGTCTGCGTGGAGGTATCTATCCATGTGCGTCTTCTTACGGAACACCTCATGTTCGAGAGTGCCATCTTCTTTTCTCGTAAGGAGGACATCTAGAAAAGGGATGCTCCCATTTTCCTCAAGTTCCATTGTGAATTTGATGTTGGGGGAGATGCTGTTAAGGTGTGTCAGGAATTTCCTGAGTTCATCTTCACCATGCGTCCAAACCACATTCGTATCATCCACGTACCTTTTCCATCTTGCTGGTTTTAGGGGATAAGAGTCTAGGGCTTCTTTCTCAAATTTTTCCATAAAGAGGTTAGCAACAATGGGTGAGAGAGGGGATCCCATAGCTACACCTGTGGTTTGCTCATAAAATTCACCTTGGAAACTGAAGAAAGTTGATCTTAGGAAAATTTCTGTGAGCTTGGCTGTGTGAGGGTCGGTGGCATCCTTGATAACCTGGATTGCTTCATCTAAAGGTATCTTTGTGAAGAGTGAGACCATGTCAAAGCTTAAAATCATGTCCTTAGGTTCTAATCTTTCACCTTTGATTAGTTCGACAAAATGGCTTGAGTCCTTAATGAAGGAATCAGTATTGCCGACCAAGGGACCTAAAACCTTGGCTAAGTGTTTGGCAAGCTCGTAGGTGGGGGATCCTATAGTGTTGACGATAGGACGGAGTGGGACCCCTTCTTTGTGGATTTTTGGTAGGCCATAAATCCTGGGAGTGATGTCCCAGTTAGGGATAAGGCGTTTTTTCAAGTGATCATCCAAATTGGAGTTCCGAATCGCTTTCTTGACTTCTTTAGTTACCCTAGAGATCGGATTGCTGCTTAGTTTCTTATAGCTTCCACTATTGGTGAGGTGGTCGAGCATTTTAATATTGTAGTCTGCTCTATCCAAAATCATAGTGGCTCCACCCTTGTCCGCTTTAAGAATAACTATGTTTTCATTAGCTCTCAGGTTTCTTAAGGCCCGCTCTTCTTCCTTTGTAATGTTACGTTTGGGTGGCTTGGCTTTTCTCAATACTACAGCACACTCCTGTCTTATTGTTTCTTGATGAACAGTGTTTAGATTTTGGATGCTATCCTCAATGTTACAAATAATGGATTCAACGGGAATAGTTCTAGGGGCTACGGAAAAATTCAGACCTTTCTTCAGAATAGTGGATTCGGCACTTTCTAATGTGTAGCTGGAGAGATTCACCAGTTTCTTCCCGTCATATGTTTTCTTACCATAATTGGTATTCTGCGTAGGAGTATTCTTCCACACGCTGGGGTTTACGCTAGCCCTATGCGCTGGTGTATTGTTCGCCCTATGCGCTGGTGTAGAGCCAGGGTTCAGACATGTTTCAAATGTCAAGCTTTCTTTTGTTAAAACGTTGTTAGTTGCTGAATCACCAAGAGATGCCCTATCGTTTGCAGCCAACTCATCAAATGCTGTCCTATCAGCTTGTAAGGTCTGTGCAGTTGTAATTAACTGCAAATTGGGGTTTAAACCAAGAGTAAAACCTACGTTTTCCCTATGCGCTGGACTATTTGCCAATTGCATTGATGTAAAGTCAAGGTTATTGTTTCTTAAACAATTGTTTGCTGCTGAATCATTAATAACTGACATGTCATTTGCCGTCAACTTACCACCGTTTGCTCTAAGTGCTAAATCGCTGTTTATTAATGTAATGTCTAGGTTATCCTTTGTTAAACAATTGTTTGCTGCTAAATCATTAAAAACTGACCTGTTATTTGCCGTCAACTCACCGATTGCTGTCGAAACGTTGGATGCAGTCTGCGCTGGTTTGAGTGTCCGTGGCAACCCATCTGATGCTGCAGTCTACGCTGGTGTGAAAGCAAACTCTGCTGGTGTGAGCGCCATATTGTTGGAGGCAATCTGTGCGGTTTCCAGGACGCTGCTTGACATATTCGTTGGTGTGTTGCCGAGGTTCAAGCCTGAGCGAGTTGACAAAACATCACTCGCTGTTGAGCTAGTGAGTGCATTCATCCCATCATTGGCCAGTGTATTGCTGCTCCTACCTTCAAGTTTCATGATCTTTTTTGCTTGTCTTACTTGTGCCTTACGTTCCAGGTTGATTGCTTTCAGAGCTGCGCTAGCATCCGCCACCATCTAGAGATCCTTATGCATTGTATTTGCCAAACTTAGGTGCAGGGTTAGTGCCTTTCTGGATAAGCGATCCAGCTCTGCTCGAGTCTTCTTAATTTCTGCTCTCACTAGTGCTTCGCTCAGTCTGTCAAACGCTCTCTTATTCCAACTACTACACATTTTGTGCTTTATGGTGGCGAATGCAGGAATGAGTTTTTTATCCCTACATTGTTTCAAGAAGTTTAAATCACCAGCTCTAAGTTTTATCTTTATTCTCAATCTCTCCAGAAGACGGAATTGCTGCCAAATATCCCTTCCATGCAGGGATGTAATTTCTGTTGCCAAATTACCGTATATACAAGGGGTGACTGATAAGATCTCTAGAATTCTCAGGAAGAACAACATTACGACCTCATTCAAACCGCTAGAGACCATTAGGAAAAGAATGAGATCCGTTAAAGATCCGGTTGATCATACACAATTCAGGGGGGTTTATAAGATCCCTTGTTCATGTAAGATCAGCTATATAGGTGAGATGGGACGTTCTTTCCATACACAGATAAAATAACATGGGGCGGACATTAGAAAAGAATGCATCCATTCCTCAGCCCTTGCGGAACATGTAGCCAAAACCAAACATCACATCTTCCTAGAAGACACCATTATCCTCGCGAAAGAAGACCACTATTTCAAAAGAAAATTTAGAGAGGCCTTAGAGATTACCAAACTCCCACACAATCTAAATAGGGATGGGGGCCTCGAGGTAAGCACTAGTTGGCTTCCCCCTATTCTCAATCGGAAAGGCCAATCTGTCCCGTAATTTTTCCTTCCCCCCTTTTTTCCTCGTCTCTCCTTTTTTCCTTAGTCCTCCTACCGTATCCTTATTTCTGAAAATAATCCACCAAAATTTCAAATTAAATTTAGAAAATCATTTAGAAATCCTTTAAAACTTAATTAGGTTTAAATCAATTGAAAATCAACATCTTAAAACTTTAAGTTTCATTTTTTAAAAACTTTAGGAACTAAAGCATAATTATTTTCAAAGTTTTAGAACCTTAGGGTCCCTTAAATTTAACTGAAATAATTATTATAATTAAAATTAAAATAAAATAAAATAATATTATTAATTTTCCCTTAAATTTTAACCTAAAAGATTACAAGTTAAAATTGGAAAATTAAAATTAAAATTAAAATTAAAATAGAATAATATTATTAACCTAGGTATAAGCATATCAATAATCATTTAAATGGAAATTGTTAATATTAAATATTTACTAATGATAATAATTAATTACAAGTTAAATTGAAATATTGTAATTAAATTGAAATAAGAAAGAATTAAATTAATAAATTTCCTAGGTCTAGGCATATTTTTAATCAATTAAATGTAGTTTATTAATAATATAGATTTATCATTTGGCAATAATAATATATTGATTAAATTTGTAAAAATAATTAGGATTGTCCTCACTTAAACTTAGGTTTTTAAATAAATGAATATCAACATTAACCCTAAAATTTATTTTATAACCTTAGGAATTTTTAAGGTAAAATTAAAAATCTACTTCTTGACCTTTTTAACACTTAGAATTCCTTAATTTAACCAAATGAGTGCTTTCACTTTTCATTAAAATTAGGGATTATAATTAAAATTAAAATTAACTACGAGAAAATTATAAATTTCCCTAAAGTGAGGCACATTAATAATCATATTAAATGGATTAATATGATAAATTTATTAATAGATTCTATGATCATGTTTTTATTGTCTTAATTAAGCCGTTATAGAAAAATTTTAACATTATAAACGTTCTTTTTTCCGCACTTTCTTGATTTTAAAATAAAAATAAAATTTTTAACCTAACCCTAGCCTCCGCAGCTGAACTTAGAACTCTTCCACCTGGTTCCGGTATTTATCATTGATTCTCTCTCTCTTCACTTTCGACAGTGTCCTGAAGATGGATCCTGATATGGATCCGAAATGTCGACTCAGTCATTTCGATACTGTGGTTTCTCCGACAGCAACATCAACAACTGACCACCACAGAAATTTGGCAACAGAAAGTGTGAATAGATGTGTTGAGGTCAAACACTTGAGAGAATCCATCGATCAGGGGACATTGATGTATTCCCAAAGAACTGTCGATGGCGAGAGAACCTGCCACTGATGACTGCNCCCTGCCACTGATGACTGCAGTCTCAAGGCACTAAAAAATGACTCTAGATTCCAATCCTAGAATAAATAATCTGCAGTCGATGGGATGAAATTTGCTGGAA
>LPNX010154118.1:23458-42469 GCA_001517045.1 Pseudotsuga menziesii
ATGCTGTCTGATGTGGAAGGACTCGATCACAAGGTGCACGAACCAGTAACTGTACTGGGAATAGCCAACATGCAAAGTCAAGATTACTGAGGAATGGACGACACAGGTTTCGACTTCCTTCAAACAAGAGCATAACGGCGTATGGTGACTGAATGAAGGCAGCATAGACTCGATATGCAAACTAGGACATCTCTGTGACACAGGAGGCATCAACAGAGGCTCCATAGGGACTGGAAGCTTAACCAGTCGGTGGAGATAAAATCAGATAAACGAGTACAGCTCCTAAATTCAAACTATAACCCAACCAATGGATGTGATATACAGTGCTCTGTTTGAAGGCGACACGACTCGACAGCTGCCAAAGATAACATCTTTCCTTGTCCGGCTTTTTAGTTTTTTGATTTTTTTGGACTTTTTCAGTTATTTGAAAAGCTTGAAAAAAGAATAAACTAGCTTTATAGTTACAAACTAGGAGGAGACGAGTGTCATCAGGGCAAACAAACTAGTTCCAAGACATACCTATGCTCAATGCAAGGATACATGTGTAGGATATCGACACTCGGGGGAAAATCCCCTCTCGGTAAAAAGGGAAATCAAGCTGCGAAGGATATAAAAGATGGCTCTGCATGGCTAGACATGAGACAAGCTTGGGCTATATGGCTGAAACGCAATGTCAGGGGAGCTGGCATAAAGCTCAATAAGACAAGTAAAGCTCATGATAATGCATTCACAACTTGAAACAAGGGGAGTCCAGAGGAAAATAGGCCAGCATAAGATCAAGAGGAGTATGAGGCTCTTGCGAAATGTCATGGCGGTACTATACAACGGACTCCCACACCCTAAAGGAGGAAACATCGGCATGGGCACCAAATGCAAATAAGTCGCTAACTAGGGTACCCATGTAAGGAAAAGCTTTACCACTCGTATCATGCCACTTCTAATGCAGCAAGAAGGTTCTGTGACATAATAGAGTGGGTTCGTACCTAAGGTCATGGTGACATGGTCATAAGGTCATGAAAAATGCAAATGGTGGTGAACCTAACCTATATGCCAATGTAGACATTATACCTGTTTACAGTACGAACGGGTCAATCCAATGGCTGAAACGGCACTGAAAATGGTCTTCTACATCACAAATTATATCAGAAACGGTCCAAAATGGTTAGAAACTGTCAAAACTATAGGAAAGGGGGTAAAAATTTTCAAATATTTGAAAAATTTTCTATAAATAGTAAGAAATAGAAATCATTTGAAACTTTTACCCATTGGAGCTCTGATTTTCAACTGCAAATTCCAGGAGATCCAGCCGGCGGAATTCACAACCGTTTCTTCCAGGTAATTACTCATGCTCTCAGCTTGCATTTCAATATAATTTTTACAAGTTTTCATGGTCAAATGAGGTGTATAAGCCAGTTCTACATGAGCGCTACGGCCCACGTGGGTATCGAGGCTTTTTCCGCATATAGGGCTGGCTATACACGGAAAAGAGGCCAGAACCCGCGTACATACGCGGCTGTTTGCAAAACAGTAGCGTATGACGCCACGCAAGTGGATTTTGAAGAATCTAATGGACAAATTGGTGATTTCTCATGCAAGATGGTGCTAGAATGGAGAGAGCATGAGCATGGTGAAGTAGAGGAAGCTGTAAGGGCCGATGTCAGGGCACAACAAGCTCTCCGAGCATGCAGACTCTATAAGTTCTGGTGTCTTGGTGGTTTGAGAGCCAAACTACGACTTCTAGATATGCTAGTGGATTATTGGGATCCAGACTCAGAGTCTTTTCGGATAGATGGGATGTCTCTCACCATAGAGGTGGAAGACATATACTTCATTATAGGTTTATCGAGACAGGGGGAGGTGGTGAACCTTCGTTCCCGAGGTGGGCCAGGCGATGGGCTTACTATCGATGAGTATGTAGCAGTGTACTGCTACCCAGATACAGAGAAGGTAGGGAGCCAGGTCCCTACCAATGCTATACAGGTGTTGGGCCTAAAGGCCATACTACTGACACTGGGCAGGATAGCAGGCTTAGCCTCACTCCATAAGGCCTCTCGGCCACTGATGTTCTATGCGGTGGAGTGTATGAGACTGACCATCTATGACTGGAGCACTACACTACTGGGCAACATGAAACGCCAGCTCAGTGAGTGTAAGGTAGGAAGGATACGAAACTTCAGGTTCAACGGCATTTTGAGTACATTCTTCTTCGAGCGTGTACTAAGATTGAGTGCTAGAGTGGATGTTCCTCTCCATGGGGTTCGAGATCCGGCCCAACGGTATTGGGCAGATGCGATGCGTAGACTGGGGGGTGGTAGGGTGGCCAACCCCTATCCAGCTGACTTCTTTCCATGGTGGCGATGACAGATTGTTGCCATAGATGACTACCCCTATGGAGGGATAGATTTCCAGGGGGATTCGGACATGCCATTACCACTAGGAGTGGCATACGGAGAGATAGGTACCGAATCTTGACTCTCACTCTTTTTAAAATTTTTGAGTTATTTAATTTTTTTTGTATTTTCTTGATTATATGAAACCAAAAGGACATGTTTTTGGGTGACAACACATAGTGACATCTACCATTCATGTGCAGATGTGGGACCATGGTGACCAGAGGGCTTCCCATGTCATAGACGGAGGGGAAGAGGGGATGACATCACAGGTGCGGATGCGGAGCGGACGCTCCAGGGCATTCATACCAACTTTGTGCGACTGACTCATAGAGTTCCCATGGCACAAGTCGAGGACTTGCCTGAGACCATGCAGCGACAGGTGGTGGGCATGCCACGAGCATGGGTGCAATTATTCCAACCGCTAGCTAGAGCCATGATGACATACCATGATCACATCACCCCTCCACAGGATTAGATGCCTAGGATTGCATATATGTTTTGTACGACTGTGTATTATATGATGGAAGCTTTGAAAGCTCCACTTTTGTATATGACAGTATGTATTACCACATTTTTGATATATATAAAAAGTTTTATGGTGATCAGTTTATTTATTTACATGTGTAAAAATGTTTATGATTAATTTATTATGAATGAGACAAATGCCAATCTAACACGTAGTTAGCATATGAGTCAGCAACTTGATTATCATTTCTTGGAATGTGTATATATGTTATACTTACAAATTGTCGTTCTAACAATCTCACACGTAAGAATCTTCTCAATAACGTCGGATCTCTAACATGGTACAAACCATTTAACTGTGACACTACTAACTCTGAATCAAGACGTACCTCAAGAGATAGAATGCCATGCGAAATGGCATCCCGTAGAAGCTCAATAACGGTGCTATATTCAGCAACATTGTTGGAAGATGGCCATAGACATACACCTCCTGAAGATAGTACCTAACCCATAGGAGTATAAATCACCCAAGAAGCAGAAGCTGAGTGTTGAGTGTGATGGCTTGCACCATCCGCGAATCCTATGTAGGTGGAAGATTCCCTTGACATCTGCCAAAAGAAACGAAAACTAATCACAAACCCGATCACGATAAGAAAAGACCTAACTATGCAAAGCTGTACAATAATATACAACAAATAGCCTTGGCTAAAGATCATGCATAGTATTTTTTGAGATAGAGCCCATTTCTAGGCTCTGCCAAAGCTATGCCTTCGTAGTCGACTAACTCATAGGCACCCTTCTCTAAGACGCGCTTAAACATGTAAGGACCACGCCACATAGGATTAAACTTCCCTGCCCCCAAGGGTTCTTTCGATTGGTCCCACAAAAGGACCAAGTCTCCTTCACTAAACACTCTTAGACAGACAGACTTATCATAATGGACCTTAACGCGACGTTTATTAATCTCTAGAGCCACCAAGGCATCTTGACGCTGCTCATCAAGTTGCTCGAGATGGACCAAACGCTCCTCCAAAGGTGAAGTGTCTGGTAAGAGCTCCACATCTAGCTTCAACGAAGGAATTTTGCATTCAACCGGCAATATCGACTCCAATCCATACACAAGATGATATGGAGAAAAACCGGTGGCAGTCTTAACCGTGGTTCGGTATGCCCACAAAGCAGGGTATAACATAATGTGCCAATTCGTCTTGCTTTGTGCGATAGTTCATTGGAGAATGGACTTAAGTGATATATTCACTGCTTCAACTTGTCCATTCGCTTGGGGGTAATAAGAAGAGGAGTGCTCTTGCTTATACCCTAACTTGGAGGCCAACTCTTCCATCATACGATTCTGAAAGTGCAAGCCATGGTCAGTGACAAGCTCTTTCGAAATCCTGAACCGAGTAATTATTTGGTTGAATACAAAATGAGCAGCTGTCTCATCGTCGAATTTTACTGTAGGCATTGCCTCAGCCCATTTCATGAAATAATCTACAGCCACTATAATATGATGGTGCCCCCCAGCTGAATCTGGGTTGCAATCCATAAAATCAAGCCCCCACTTAGTGAAGGGACCGGCGGTGATAATAGGATGTAAAGGCGCAGGCTTCGAGCGCATATTTCGTGCGAACACCTGGCAAGGGTGGCACCTCTTGACCGCATCAACACAATCTTTAAAGATCGACGGCCAGAAATAACCCACTCTCAAAATATTTTGAGCTGTAGAAAGCCCAGATAAATGACCGCCACACGTCCCTCCATGGCAATCATTCAGCACAACCTCAGCCTCCTCATGAGTTACACAATGTCGTAAAATGGAATCTACCCCACGTCGGTACAAAGTATTGTCCACTATGAGGTAGTTCTTAGAAACATGACGTAATCGACGTCGCTCATCTCGTGAGAAGTGAGTCGGGGTCCTCTGTGTTTGTAGATATACTATGATATCTCCATACCATGGGTCAGACATTGAGATTAAGAAGATATGCTCATCAACCAACGTATCCTCACAATCTGACTCCTCAGCCTCGCTTGGAAAATCCAATATAAGCTCTGCAAAAATTAACGACTTCTTCAATTTTGCCGAAACAAATTCGAGATCGAACTCTTGCAGAATGACAATCCATTTATTATACTTTCCCCCACTCATCCTTCGTGTGAGGACGAACTGAAATGGATTGACATGGGCCACTACCAAGGTCTGGCGAAGGAGAATATAATGTCTCAAACGCTGAACCGCATGTACGGTTGCTAAGGCAAGCTTCTCGACATGAGAATAACGAATCTCTGTGTCAATAAGGTTTCAGCTCAGATAATATATGACATGCTCTTGAAGCTCCTCATCCTCCTGAACCAATACCATACCAATCATCTCTAAAGACACGGCCACATATAATAGGAAATCACGGCTATAATCCGGAGGACAAATCACCGGGGTTGATGCTAGAGCTCGCTTAAGTGCATCGAAGGACTCCTGGGCTTGCTCATCCCATTCAAAGGGAGTATCCTTCTTCAAGAGACGCATAAAGCCTCTAGTCAAATTGGCAAAATTGACCACAAATCTTGGTAAGAAGTTTGCCATCCCTTGCAAACACTGAAGATGACGAATGTTCTTCGGGGGAGACAACTGAAGTATTGCCTCAACCTTTAAGGGATCAACTCTTATGCCCTCCCCAGAAACGATGAATCCTAGTAAACGACCTGATTTAACGCAAAAGATGCACTTATGAGGAATTAATCGAACCGAATAGTGCCGGCATCTTTCGAAGACCAATCTCAAGTGATAGGGATGACGCATTCTCATACGAGAATGAGCAGCGAGATCATCCAAAAATACTTCAATAATAGACTTGAGATCGTGGAAAATCAAGGTCATCGCCCGCTGAAATGTAGCTCTGGCATTTTTAATGCTGAAAGGCATTTTTCGATATGCAAACGTTCCCCAAGGACAAATAAATGCAGTCTTTTGTTGGTCCTCAGGTTTAATCTGAATCTGATTATACTCGGAAAAGCCGTCCATAAAGGAAAACACCTCGCTACCCGCACACTCATCCAAAATCTGATCTATAAATGGTGTGGGTAAGTTATCCTTAGGACAGGCACGATTTAAATCATGGAAATTAGTGCATATTCGGATTGCTCCCTACTTCTTATCCACCAGAATGGGGTTTGAAACCCACTCCGTCAAGGGAATGGGATAGATGAAACCAGCTTTCAACAATTTCTCTATCTCTGCCTTAATGGCGGGTGCTTTTCTAGGATTCACGGTGCGTAAACGCTGTCGAACAGGCTTAGCGTTGGGGTAAGTCTTAATTTCATGTTCGATAATCCGAGGGTCAATACCTGGCATCTCATCATAAGACCAAGCAAAAACATCACGGAATTCCTTGAATAGCTCGGTATACTCGAAAACCTCTGCTTGGGAACATTCCACTCCAAGGTATACATTCTCAATGGTGCCAGGATTTCGAGAGATGTTGATAGTAATCATGGAAGATATGTTCGCCATGTTCCCATCAACCATCTGACCAGGAGATCTTAATGGAATCACAAGACTACCAACTCTCTCACTAAGAATCTCCCTATAATCCTCATGCTCCAAATGGTCAAGCGGTGGAAGGAAATATGATCTATGATGAAGTTCCTCCCATGGCAGCTCAACACCCGACATAGCCTTGATAATCGCTTCGTCGGAAGGGGAAACCATATCCAAGCAGTCATGGGCATGAGAAGACTGTACTGCCCATGCCGGCAGCACATAGGGGTCTTCCTCCTCTGTCCGAGAAGAGGAAGAACAAGGCTCTGCAACACTCGGAAGATTGGCTTGATAAGCAATCATGGTTGCAGGAAGCGGCACGTTGGTCTCGGCAGGATCACTGAAGGTACTCGGTGTAGGAAGAACCCAAGGATCTTCCATATGAGTCGTGCAAAAAAACACCGATGTCATAGAAGACGAAGCCTTACCAAAACTAGATCCTATCATGAGGATAGGCGCAGGACAACTAAAGCTCCCCATAAGGGAGGGATACATACCTAACCCACACTCCCAGTTGCCAGCTGAGAGTGTTGAATGATCGAGACTGAAGCTCCCGAAGATGCAGTAACAGGGGAATTCTTGAATGACATCTGATCAATCGTTACAATCTTCCTGTTATGAGGAAAGCATACAATGCAGAACAAGGAAGACGCAACGGCTTGCATACTATACATCCAATTCTGACCCAGCAAGAGATTGTAGTCGAGTGGCGCATCAACCACCTCAACCTCTATCGCAATGGTCTTCCCCCCCAAACGGACCTTAAGAGAGGGAAGGATGCCGTGCGGCCTAAAAGATCTCCCATCAAAAGCAGTTAACATAGTCGCTGATTTCGACAGCTCAGGTGAACCAAGACCCTTCCAACAGGATAAAGACATCACAGAGGCAGCAGCGCCCTCGTCAATCACAGTGTGCTTGACGAACATATTAAGACATTCTACATGTACCAAAAGCGACACATAGTAGGGCAAGCGAGGCTGATGTCTTGCGGTTTCAAATTTGATCACTGAGGAAGAATCATCACCATTCACACCAAGAGCAGAAAGCAAAGCCTTCCTTTGCGAAGGACAAGTCTGAAGCACCTCCAATGCAGACATCGCACAAGGAGTATGGCCCAAGTCCTTGACAACTGAATAATTCTGGGCAGCTAGGGCATTTGGATTATGCCCCGAGCGCTTAAGTACCCCCTTAGGAATGCGAGGTGCAGCTTCAGGTTTATCCATAGGTTTATCCGCCGGTTTCTCAATGCACAAAGGAGTTCCTGGTGGATCAAGTTCTTTTCCTGGGCTGGGTTGTGACGATCCATAATATTCCACACGAGTCACAATCTTAGCAGCACGGACCATGTTAATACACCCACGAGCACTAGTCTCAGGTGGATCATTCGCACTAGATTGCTCCTGGGACTTCGAGTTCATATTCTGGTTGTGCGGTAAAGGGTTGGTTAGCACAACTGGGCCTTGTGCTAACAGTATCAAAGCTTCATCAATTCAAGGGCACAAGTAAGTGAGATGATCATCCTTACATAGCTTGCAAGGGAATTTAACTTTACGTTTCGCTTGGTTGTCCCCCCCAGCATTTTGACCGTTCTTGTCATTATTGGTAGCATTTTCATTCTTATTCCCACCCTTTCGATTATTATTCTTACCCTTTTTCTTATTTCGTCCGGGTTACTGGTTACCCTTTTGGTCTGACGATTGCACAGAGAGTACACTTGCCATTTGGGCGGGTTGAGATGAAGCTGTAGCTTGTCTGGAAGTAGATTGGTTGAGAAACAATTGACTAACTTGTTTTGCAACCGAATCCGCAGGTTTGGCACTTGCACAACCCACAATGCCATCGGCATGTGGTCCAGGTTTGATTTTGGGATTGAAACTAGAACGAGGAGCGTTAGGAATAATCTCATATAACAAACCTGACTGAGCATAAATCAAGTCCAGTTCCTGCGCCCTAAAGATGGCTTGTTCCTCATTTTGCACTCCGGATGTGGAAACATCCTTCGCGATATATGGAAATAAAGACTTGAGGAACCACTCGAGGAGGAACTCCGGTGGTATAAAGGCTTTAATTAATCTCTTCCATCTATGTCACTCCTAAATATGATCTAAAATATGGGTGGCTTTATCTTGCCGAAATGTCGACAAGATTTTAGTACCAACATCATAACGTACCGGTAGCTGGAAGTGATTAAGGAAAGTCATCGCAAGATCGTTGAACAAGGTAAAGGCTCCCTTTGGTAACTCTATATACCATTTCGTAACAGGCCCTGTGAGGGTGCGTTGAAATAGTCGCAAGCAGACTGAGTCCTGATGTAACGAATTCGAAGAGCACCAAAGGTGAAACGTGGTAACGTGTTCGCTCGGATCCTCTCTCGGTTTGCCTTCGAATTTAGGTATGTCTGAAGGAAGCTTGGTAGGGACAGCCGGCCAAGCCGGGTCATGAGCAACGGGATCGTTCGTAAGTCTTGATAAGTCAGGAAGGTTAAGTGTCACGAGGAAAGGGAGCTTAGCATGATGAGGTCGATGGACCGCTCCCTGATTCACATAGGTTTGGGAACCACCATGGCCTTGGCCATGGTGTCCTCCTCCTGTCTGACCGGTATAGGGTGGCGTGGAAGTACCATAGTAAGGTGGACCTTGACTAGTAGGAGCTACAAAGCCATAGTTAGGAGAGTAAGCAGGTTGATACCCGCCTCCGTAAGGTGAAGGAACCTGTCCATACTGCGTCCCATAATAAGGTCCATATGTCATCGCATGCGATGTCCCATGGGACACTCCGTAGGTAGGAAGATAAGCTCCGGAAGGGGGAACATACATACCCAAAGTAGGTATATATGCCCCGAACGTGACAAGCTGACCACTAGATGCATGAATATAGCCTCCTGACGCAGCGGGTGGTATATAAACTTGAGACACAATAGGCCTAGTGACCATAGTACGGACCTGACTCATAGCCATATATTGACTCGAAGGACCAGGTGAGTAAGGTGGAGGATGTACATTTGAAGAACTCAGAACCGAGGATGAAGGAAGCTCAATAATAAGATATGTACTAGTACCTATCGTCACTTGTCTAGGACCTGGTATCCTAATGGGATCACTAACCCTAGACCTAGGAGGGAGATGAGATATAGCTTCCACCACTGGGACAGAAGGCGCAATGTGACTAGTACTCCCAAACCTCTCCGCAAGGTAAGGAATGGGATTTCCCCTAGGCATAGTGCTAGGCTCAAAATCGGAATTGACAGGAAATGTCAAATCATGCGTAGGAAAACCAGTCGTAACATAACCACCGTAACTAGTACTGGCAGGTTCAAAGTGAGTCTCGGCATCTTCCGGCATTCCATACCGGTAACGTGTCAACGGGGAATCAGCCCTAGGGTGAGTAGGTCTATCATGCAAAGATCCTATCTGGGAAATCACAGGACCGAAATCAGCTAGGTCAGGTGAAGGATCGTATGTAGGAGTAAATTCCCCATCGTCAACACGAATGGGAGGAGGTGGTTCAGGAATAGTCTCTGAATGATCCTCCATGGTGTGTGAATCAGTGTGTGACATAGTCCGCCTGGACTGTCTAGGTCCCTCTCCCAAAGGAGGAGGAGAAGTAGAAGGAGGAAGCCCTGCTAACTGACGAGAACGGCATGGAACCGTACTCGAATCCACAATGACTCAACAAATAGAAAAGACTCTCTATCTACGTAAACCCTAGGCCAACTAGCGTGCACAGAGCAATCACTAATAGAATCTAAAGCCAAATGCAAGCAAACAAGGGCTCGATAAGTGAGCTCCCGAATGTGGCCGGTATGTCTCACCTAGGAGAGGCTTGAGAGGCCCTTGTCACCACAAGTGGAAGTACGAAACTAATTATTGTGGCCCTTAGCTTCAACGCGTAAAGAGACTATGCTATCCAACCCCAACCTGGCCGGGACACATGCAGAATAACCTCTACACATACCCCCTCGATATCCTAGGTAAGGTCACTAAGGTCACCTCAATATAATCAAATCTCAGGCGGATAGTCATAGGCGAGATTGACCATATGGCAGGGTAACAAAGCCCGAAACTCCCGAAAGAGTCCCTAGATACGAATCCAATCCTGGCAATATCGTCGGTGCTACTCAGTTATGACTAGGGGTCATCCTAATCAATAACCGCTCACAATACCTCGTGCTTAACTCCCTTTTGAGAGGAGGATCCTGAGAACAATGGTTATACCAAGGATTTCACACACTCCTTGGACAGACACCTAGATGTTGTTGTTTAGTGATCTTGGAGAATTAACTTACAATGAACTATTCCAAGATCCTAAAACCTAAGCTTGTTGGTGCACCCTAAAAAAGAGAAGAGTGTAATTCATTTTAATTAGCGTTGATTTTAGTTGGCTTTATTACTCAAAAATAGGATATGGTCGTGCAACTAGTGGTGTTATGACGCAAAAAGAAGTAAAATGCACACCGTAACAATCAATGCAAATGCATTGTGTCCATGTAAACAGGGTATGTGTACTACGTGAAATGCACAATTTTTCTTCAAATGCAATGCAAATTTTCCTATATGAATTCCTAACCAGTACTCCAAAGCAAATCTAGATCTAGTGCAAGTACAATGCAAAGTGCAAAGTGCAATGCATAATGATAAGCAAATATTTTTGTATTTTTTGAATATATAAGAGATGCAAAAAGCAAAAGAATGATTCTACCACCCTTAGACTCTGCAAGCACACATAAACAGCATTCAAGCAAAGCACTAAGGTAAAATAACTCTAATGCACTAATCTCAAACAAAAAATCGAAAATGCCATGACAAGAACTTTCCTAAAAAAAAAATTTAGGCTAAAAAAAAACGTTTCCAGTCAGAAACAGAGGTCAAAATAGACTTAGGTAGTGCCAAAGGAGACTCAGCAACTAACAGCATTCACCCAACAACCAACAATCTTCCACAAAAAGGAAAAATCCAGGGTATACGCGACTGCTCGCAGTAAACCCGCGTGTATACGTGGAAATCCCAGAGGAAACCGCGTGTATACGCGACTGTAAGTCAAAAACCCGCGTACAGGAAGAAAAAGGTGCATAAAATAAGGCAAACAGGCAGGCTGAGACAGACTTTACTCCAATCAGACTCTACCAGGCATACATGCCCTCAGACCCGACACAGAAACAAGAGAGAAAGAGCAATTCAAATACATTGAATGCCGGGAAAATCACCCCCAAAGGACAACTACTAGGAACTCCCCAGTGGAGTCGCCAATTCTGTTATGGAGAGAAATTCCTATGGCTTGGGGTACCACAATAGACAGACTTGACTCCAGAAATCCATCTTTCCCAATATGCAATAGAAATAAAATGTCTAACACTAAAGGATCAGACCTTGTACCTTATTTCAGAAGGCTGAAGTAGATCCCCGTTGATCTTTCCAATCTTCAGCTTGAATTGATATAACCCTGCCTCAACAACAAGTAAACAATACAAGCATACTATATCATGGTGTTAGATCTATTCTAGCATATATAACATCAATAATGTAAAAGCATTTGACATATTCCAATGGATACAACACAAATCAAATACACATCATTGGACAGGGAAAGATGTTTCTTATTAATATAAATTAGATATTACAAGATATATACAACATCTGATGGCACGTCTGCAAATCGGAGAAACTAAATCCCCCACTTGGGCCTCCACCACCTCAATCCTCCATCTCTCGATAGCAAGCTCACTAGCAAAGGCAAGCTTGGGAAGAACACAACAGTGCTCCAAGGGACAAAGGGATGCAGACTCAAGTATAATTCCGACAACAATGGACTATAGTTTCCTTGCTTTAATCTCTCTATATGTCTTCAATGTACCAAGGGGTTCCTTATATAGTTTCACATGGGATAATGAAGGGTCAAATCCGAGCGATCTCAAGGCATATGGAAGGCCAGGAGTCAAATGAGTCGGATCCAAGTCAAGGAAAACTCCAAAAAGGATTTGGATTTATGTACACATCCCGATGTACGCGGTTATCAGGGATAGATCCACGTATGTACGCAGTTATCGGGTTAAAATCCGTGTATATCATTCTTTACATAGTTTTTAGGGATTATTAAGGTAACATCAAAGGATAAATGATTTTTTATGGGGTCTAAAGAGTCTACAGCGGTACAGGGGAAGGCCATATAAAGTGTGATTCACCTAGGGTGGTGAAATCTGCTATAACATGTCTCTAAGGATGGCATCTAGATAGACCCATTGAAAATTGCCACCATTTTAGCTCTACCAGCCCCAACCAACCTTCTAGAACTCCAAAGTTTGCAAGGGAAGGCAAACTTTCTCCGTCGTTTCATGTGCAATTTTGCAGAGAAAACACACGGTTATATGTGTCTCCTTAAGAAGGACACTCCGTTCTATTGGGATGACCAAGCCCAACGAGCATTTGATAATCTTAAACATGCTCTGACTCATTCACCCATGATACACCCCCAGATTATTCAAAGAATTTTCTCTTATATATTGTTGCCTCCACTACTACCATCGCTATGGTTTTGGTGCAGGAAAATCCCGACGGATAGGAGTACGTGATCTACTATGCTAGTAAGAATTTTATGGACTCCGGAACATGATATTCACACATGGAGAAATTAGCATTGGCCACAATCATTGTTGTTCAAAAATTTTGTCACTACATTTTCCTCTGCACAACCACTGTACTGGAAAACTAGAACCCTATGTATTACATCCTGACTCGTCAGGTGCTCAGGGGCAAGTACTCCCAATGGATAGTCATACTACAAGAGTTTGATCTGGAATTTGCCAAAGCCACATCAAAGAAATCCTTGGAATTTGTCGAGTTCATGTGTGATATTCCCTGTACTTTGATGGAATCTGAGCCCATTGATTCATTTCCAGATGAATTCCTATTCCTGATAAGCACTACTGACCCATGGTATGGAGATTTGCTCATTTATCTCCAAACACAAATATTTCAGCCAAATCTATCCCGTGACGATCATCACCACATTCATCACCATGCAAAATACCACCTCATATTGAATGACACTTTGTATAGACATGGGATTGATTCCATTCTCCAACGATGTCTCACCCATGAGGAAGCTAAACAAGTGTTGAGTGATTGCCACTCTAGAGCATGTGGCGGTCATTTATTTGGGATGGCTATAGCCTAGAAAATCCTTTGCACTGGCTATTTCTGGTCTTCAGTATTTAAAGATTGTCACGAGGCTATGAAGAAATGACCACCCTATCAACATTTTTATTTGCAAAAGTGCACTCATCCTGCTCCGCTACACCCCATCATTGCTGTTGGCCCATTTTCCAAATGGGGGATTGATTATATGCATTGTAAGCCTACCTCGACCGTGGGGCATGGTTACATCATCGTAGCCATTGACTATTTTACAAAGTGGGCTAAGTCCATGCCTACATATGCGGAAGATGGTAAGAATGTAGCTCTCTTCCTATTCAATCATGTGATAGCTAGATTCGGAGTCCCGCAGTCCATAGTTACTGATCATGGATCACATTTCCATAATCAAATGATGGAGGAACTAAGTGCCAAGCTAGGTTTTCTCCATGAAAACTCTACATCCTATTATCCACAAGCTAATGGTTAGGTAGAGGCCATTAACAAAGTTTTGAAAATGATGCTTTGTTGGATGGTTGGAGACCATAAATCCAATTGGCACCATATCCTTTTCTCCGCTCTTTGGGATTACAGGACTTCGATGAAAACAACTACTGGTTTCACACCTTTCCATCTTTTCTATGGACTTGAAGCTGTCTTACCGATTCAATGTCAAATTCCATCCTTGAAACTTGCCATTGAACTTCTCCTAGACACTTCCACAGAGGAATAGATATTTTTATACTTGAAAAACCTTGACAAAACTAGGAGAGATGCTGCCTTGGCTAATGAGGCACACAAGAAACACTTCAAGGCGCAGTATGTTAAATATGTCCAACCTTGTGCCTTTAACGAGGGTGACCTAGTTTTGAATAACGGTCACATATATGACAAGCTAGGGAAAGGAAAATTCAAATCCATGTGGTATGGTCCTTTCGTTATTTCTAAAGTTTTAGAGAAAGGGGCCTACGAGCTCGTAGACTACCATGGAATCCCTTTAGGGAAACCTCGCAATGGGTTGTACCTGAAGAGGTACTATGCCTGGATCTCTCTTGGATAGTATCTTGTATATATGTATATTGCTTGACTTTCAGTGTGCTTAAGTATTTTCAATATGGTTTTGAGTTTAAGTGTCTGTATCTGTTTATACCATGTTTTGGTCATGCAGAGCAGATGGCTTTCTACGGCTTCGCTAATGGTGCTTGCCGCCACACCTTGAATCTTGCCTCAACTACTTGGGTTCTCTATTCCCCAGCTTACAATTTGGTCAGTTCAGGAGCGGTTTGTATTGGTCCCACTACCAACAATATTGTTGAGTATCAAGTAGTCATAGGTCTTTTGACCGAAGCTGCCTCCTAAGATGTTCACAACCTCGTAGTCTTGATGGAATCACAAATTGTGGTTTGTCATCTAAACCATGTTTATACCATTTGGAATCATGTGCTTCTCCATCTCTTCTGGAGGGTATGCTTATTAGAAAGGTCATTTGAAACTATCACCTATAGGCATATCCCTAGGGAACATAATGTAGTTGCCGACTCATTGGCTAATTACATCCTAGACTGGCATATTGACCATTCATGACATGAAAATAAAACTTGGTTCATTGTAAATAAACTATTAAAGACACATAAAACTCATGTAAAATACATTCACAATTTGAGACATATAAACACCAGGTAAAAGTTTGTATATATATATATATATATATATATATGAACAAGTTTTACAAAAAAAGGTCATGAGACCTCATCTGAAGCACGTAGGATTTCAGGTAAAAATCACCATACAAAATATTGAAGCTATCAGCTTTCAATGGATACATCATGCACACATCGTCTAATGATGCTCATGGTAACACATCACTTTCTGGGTTGCTCTATGTAGCAGTCTACTAAAACGACCTGGTACTCTCATTGTAGGCCTCTGATACCTCGAAGGGAGGTCGTCAATGGAAGCATCAGGGATGTCTAAGGTCAACCTCTTAAGGTTTTCCTCTAACTCTCCAGTCACATCATCACCTTACAGTACAAAATGGGATCCATCTCATATATCCAATGGGGAGGCTCCCCTAGGTCATGCTGCTTCGACGTCTGTGTGAAGACATTCAAGTCTCATTACTTACATAAAAAATATAAAACATCAAAAACATAAAAACACTATTTTCATTTTAGAGTCTTTTGTTTCTTACCGATGTCACCCCACTGTCCACTAGGTGGGAGTGGTAGGTCAGGGTCACCGCTGAAGTTAGTGCTTGCATATGCATAATCATCCACCATGAGGAGCTGATCTCTCAGCCATCGAAAGAATAGGTCACCCAAATTTACCTTCCCAGACCCACCTCTACATGCGAGGGTCCCATTCTCTCAGCTCTGTAAAGACCACCTGGGGTCTCATCTATGGAACCACTTGAAGAAGAAGCAAACTAGAATGGAACCAAAACCAAATTTCTTCAGCTCCCCCTGCTGACACTTGGTCAACTGATCATTGAATATCGGAAGTAGGTCTTCCACCCAGTTAAAGACTATAGGTGCCATGGCCTCTATGGCATAGAGCATATGTGATCTAGATGCCTGGTGCACTCCTTGGCTTCCCACCACTCTCTTCATGGTAAAAAATACAGTCCGTATAGGTCCATCCATCACTGCTTTTATGGGGATTTTCTTCCCCGATGTCCTTGTCCCAGGAATCCAGTGAAGGTCTATCAACTCCTGAGTAGTAATGTCCCCCCAACGGGAACTAGTTAGCAATATGGGAGCACCCTATCTCGAAAGGCTAGTCAAGAAGTAGATGTCCTCTACCTCAACTATCAAAATATAAGCACCAACCTCGAAATATTGTTGCTCCGGATTCCACATCTAGAGTATATGATTTAGTAATCACTCATGCGACACCATACTGGGTGTGCAGAACAACTTTAAGAGTCTACAGTCTCTCAATGCGGCTATCCAACCCGCATTTCGTTTAGTGAAGGCATCGTCATTATCATGCTGTCTCTCTTTCCATATGACCATTTTTTATCAACAAGAACCTTCCAAAAACCATCACAAGACTTGTTAGAAACATTATTAATCATCCAAATCAATTAAAATGAGATAGTTTTTCTTGTGTAACTATTTTTATTTCTCCATGGCTGGCACCGCCTATGTCCCATTGAGGACAGGCGGTGGCACCCCCTGTGCATCATGTTTTCGGCGCGATTCTAGCGGGNAGTGGTGCCCACTCCCATGATTTTAGGGCTAACCATACAAGCCTAAAACACCATTAAAAATCAAAATTGAAGGCATAAGAAGAAAGAGTAGGGGCTAGGCTATTACCTAAAACTGACGGTGCTCGAATCTGACGATGGATGCTCCTGATATCATCGACTAAAAATATGGCCAGGAAAATGCTCCAAAGGCTCTCCACTATGGGTAAATAGTAAAATGTTTTGATTTGTTACTATTTACATGACTTTTATACACATTTTTGGGTTTGACATGCTATAGTTTTGTTTTAAAATCATTTATTACTCAAAATCTATTAGTCGTAATCCTTTAATGTCAGTTATTGGGGCATTTAACACATGTTTTTGAGTCATTGCAAGATAGAAGAGCAATAGCAGTAAAGTTTTGGGAGTTCGTTTTTGACTTTTTCATACTGCATAAAATGGAAAAAGTCTTTCAGCGTTTATTGCGACACTTTGGTCACGCTCTTGAAACTTAGCATCAAAGGTCTGAGTCCATTTCTGATCCTTTTCAGGCTCGTAAAATATCTCATGTGAAAAAGAGACCTAATGGAGTCTTCTTTAAACTCTTTTTGGGCTCCTTAAATATGAAAAGATTGTCGAGTGATCTTGTCTTCTTCATGCTTGTTAAAGCATTTGAAGAGTCGTCTCTCCGATGATATTTTATCTCTTTTTCGGTTTGGATGGACTATTTACGAAAAAGGAACACTTCAGCCAATCATGACTGGAAGAGATCTCTAAGGTATTATTTTATACTTTTTCGGGCCTTAGGGACTAAATCATATGAAAAAGGACCCTTTAGAGTCTTCTTCCATGGTCCTTCAGACTCTCTAAACATGAACGATACTGACTTTTCTTTCACTAGACTCGTTAAATTAAACATTGAGAGACCCGTTTTTGGGAACGAACCCCTTCTCTCTCAGGTTCGTAAAACATATGAGTTTGGACTTGTCATTGGATAAGCTATAGTGAGTGTTTGCTGCCCTCTTTGAACTCGTAAAACCGAAAAGAGGCATTCATTAATCATGATGGGGAAAATGGGAAGGGAATCATTTTGTAAATAAATGGCAATAGTTTGTCATTACCTTTGAACATGGCACTTGTTTGCATGTCATTTCAGTCAATTGGGTATTCAGCTGATTGCCATGACAATCCACTTTCATGAGTCATTCCACTCCTTTGAGTCTTTCAAAATAATGCATTTTCTGCCGTCGTATTGTGTGTTTGTCTGGTTAGTCATGCTGCCAAGTCTTTTATCGTGTCGCTCGATGTTTAAAGGGAAGTTGAAGAAGTTTTACCTCTGCAGTCAAAATAGTCTTTGTGTCAGTAATTTAGAGTCAGTATTATGGTGACTATATTCACATCATTCCAGAACTATGTTCTACGTTTCATGTCATCGATATGGGACTCATCATGGCCCTCCTTTGACGAGACTATTCCCATAGACATTAGCTCATCATCCAAGAAATAGTCTTAGAAAAAAAAATTAGTAACTTGAAGTCTGTATGCCTTAACGATAGATTCTCTCGCTTTTGACATAGGCTCACATCATTGACCTTTGATCGATAGAATCGACTGGGTGTTCGACATCAAAACATCTATTCACACTCAGTAGATTGCACTAGAGTACCTTGGGAATCATTGACATCAACGGTGATCTCCCTCACACTTGTTAACGATTCAAATCATTGGCCGGTAATCAAGTGGTTTCTAGCATGTTCAACTTCAGATCATTGTAATCACATGGAAAGAATCGTACTTTGTGGAAGATGAGATGAAGACCCTGGGTATTTGTTTAGCGCTCATTGCTTTCCCCAGGTTGTGATGGAGTTTTGTATATATAGCATGGATCCACATTTATATGATCATGGCTATGCTCAAATGTTTGTCTGTACGACATAGATCTACGTTGTATGTCTGGTAGCTATGTCCAAGTTTGAGTCCTCTATAACATGGATCTACATTGTATTCTAGTAGCCATGCTTGTTTATTCCTCTCGTGGATCTTCCTTGTATTGGTCCACAACCATGAGTTGGTTACTTTTGTCTACAAGTCAAAAATATTGATGTACTACAGATGCCTACTAGACGACATTCTCCGACTGAGTTGACATTTTCACCTCGAAGTGACAACTTGTTCTCTCAAAGCTCTTGCTTATTGTATACCTCTTGTTGGAATATATTAAACCCACTCACAACTTAGGATAAAATAATTAATCATTATTTGATTAATTATTCACCCACTAGCTTAATTAGTTGGCATCCA
>LPNX010154118.1:42485-82769 GCA_001517045.1 Pseudotsuga menziesii
AATACGTGCCATCTATATCCTAGGAATGATTTATTTCCAATTCTGGGTTGATCTTGACCACCTTTTGACCATCCAGAATTAGTATACAGGACTTTACAGCAAATTCTGCTTTTCAGCTTTTTTCAGCTTTTTCTGCTTTTCCTGCTTTTCTATGGATAAGATAAAAGCTAGTCAACTAGGAAACTGGGAGCTTTTGTTTCCAACCCATACTCCATTATTTTTTCTTCATTTTCTAGGATTAGCATGTTATTTCCATCTCCTTGAAAACTCACTCATGCTTTTTCCAACTCGTGAGGTCCTTGATAGATTTAGTAAGTGCTTTATCCACCTATGGGGGTTTTGCTATATTTTGGTAAGTCGGCCTTTTTGAGCTTTATGAGTTGTTTCCATACAATTCGATTTTCCTATGAGGGATGTAATATTTATGTACACTATTATTCATCATTATTCAATGGAAGGATACACACCAATATTCATCTCTTCATTCATGTGATTCAGTCTCTTTTCTTATCTTTATTTTTCCTGTCTATGCTTGTGAGAATTCTTAGTAGCAAGATCTATTTCCTGTGCTTCTTCTTAGCATCATTGCACATAGCATTGATCTATTATTTCTACACCTCTAAGTCTCATTCTTTGGGGGGAATTCTATTATACCCATATCCTGTCACCACCATGTGATAAGGCCTTTAACTTCCATGTTTTCCCTTAATCCCAACACTTTGAGTGGAAACTTGCTCTGCTTGTCAATTCTACTTGAAAAAACCTAGCACCACACTTTCCCTATGGATAATGAGCGGTATCTTGCTCAGCACCACCTGTATCCTATTTTCGAGAAGCAGTTCCACCACCTATGGTCTTTGGTATAAAAGTGGTTCTCATCTAAACTGCTCTATCATAAGAGAAGAAAAGCGGTACCCTGGGTAAAATGGGAAAAAGAGAAGTTTCTCGAGGCTTCTAGATCATGAGCCTCATGTCCTCCCTTATCCCTATCATTATGGGTTAGTTTGAGCTCGATATCCCCCATGCTAGGATCTTGGAGCCACCTCACCCACAATTCTCTCAACTATTCCTATCCATTGAGCCTTATAAATACAAGCTCATGTCCATAGTTGAGGGGGACAACTATAGAGGTATTGTTATGCTGTTAGATTGACCGCTTAGTCCAAGTCATTAAAGAGCATAAAGAGCAAAGTTGGAGCTTATGGGGATGAAGTGTTTGTCTTGTGGAGGGGCTTGTCGACACTAAGGAAATGGTTGTAAGCTTCTCCATACATTCTTAATTCAAAGCGGATTTCCATCCCACATTATTGTTGTTTTGATTTCACATGTACAAGTTGTTAGATTCCTTAGTCACTAACATCGATAAGTAGATGATTTTTTGGTAGCTTTGATGTGTTTTCATGTTTTATCTGTTTGCAGGTACATAGGTTCACAATTGAAGTAGGATTCCACATGTCTACAGCATTCAAGGAAGGTCTTCATCCTTTGTCGTTCACTCATTTGTTTTGGATCTGAACCATTCAGACCAGAGGAACAAATTTTGTTCGCACAAGGTGCAATATTCCTGACAACAGTTAGTTTAGTAATTGACACCAATCTGGATGAGTTTTAGTTGAGACGATCCAGAAACAATCAGGGCTTGCCACCCAATTTTCCTCCTGTTATAGGAGAAAATCTAATGGAATACATTGATCAAGGAGCTACAACTACTTCCTATGAGGAAGAAAATATAGTTGTAGAAAGTGAAGACCAATTCACTTCTTATGTAAATCCCTTGGCTCAATAGCCTCCTATGGTTGATACTTCCTTTCATCCGCATGTGGAAGGTCGTACCGATAGTCCTGTTCCACCTGAGTATGGCCCAGATGCTCTGTTTTGGAGAACTTCTATGGGGCAGGCCATTGCCTCATTTTGGGTAAATAGGCCCTCTGATGAACAATCCTCACCAAGTGAAGAATAATATAGACAAATCCAAGCAACTATTCCCGTGCATGTGATTTTCAGGAGAGAATGCAGAGATTAGACACAATCTTAGCAATGCCCATACCTCATAAAGAACCTATTTTGGCTCTTCTTCCCCATAATATGGACCATTGGCCTCTAGCTGAAATTAAACCTTCTTCTGATGGTCATCTAGCATATGGTGAGACTTCTCGCAATCCAGGTCAAACCTCCAATTTTGTCGCTGTAGTTTTGAGTTCTAGGTCTGTCTCTAGTTAGCCCATACTTTTTGTGGCTGGGAGGAAACATTTAGTTCTAATACTGTCTGTACCTTCTAAAGCTAGGTGGCAACCCGCAGCGCAACCTACGTTACCCACTAATGGAATTGTTACTAATAATAGGCAAACATCTACTGTAGGAGAATCCATAGTATATGTCCCTCCCACCGACACAAATGTGGTAAACCCTCCTTCAACATCAGGTCAGCCCTCGGTGGCATAACCTACAATTCATCAACCCTCATGGGGTTATGGTTACCCAGCAAATCAAATGCCTATGGGGAATATGAATTACCAACCCACCCCTATAGGAATGTCAACCAATCCCTATAGAAATGTCTTACACTGGAATTCCATACCCTAGAAATATGTTTACACCGTGGGGGCAACCCAACTGGTCTTACATGCCAGCAATGGGAGGAATACCTATTCATACTACCGGCGGTGTTGGAGGACCACCTTATGGCGGTCCTCCTCTCGGTGGTCCTGGTGGTCTTAGTAGTCCTAGAGGTCTCGGTGGTCCTTGTCCTATAGGTCCTGGTGGTTCTAGAGGTTTCAATGGTGCTCCTCCTGCCGGTCCTGCTGGTCCTAGTGGTCTTGGAGGTCCCGGTGGTCCTCCTCCCAATGGTCCTGGTGGTCCTAGTGGTCCTAGAGGTTCTAGTGGTCCTCTTGCTAGTCCTAGTGGTCCTGGAGGTTTTGTTGGTCCTCCTCCCGGTGGTCCTAGTGGTCCTGGTGGTTTGATTGGTCCTCCTCCTGGTGGTCTCAGTGGCCTTGGTGGCCCTCCCCCTAGTGGTCCTGGTAGTCTAGGTGGCCCCGGTGGTTCTAGAAGCCCTTTTCCTAATGGTACTAACGGGCCTAATGGTCCTAGTGGCTCTAGTGGCCCTAACCCTAGAGGTCAATCTTTAGGAAGTACATCATCTCATCAGATGTTTCAACAACCTGTATATCAATCAACCTATGGCCCTACTGGTGGTTACATGCTTATCAATATTATCAATACGTGGAACCCAATCATCGGTTACCTTTCCTAGAAACTTTGGACTTACCTGATTTGACCAAGTTGATTAATGACCCCATTCAACAAAACCCTTCATGGCATGCTATTCCAATAAAGTTTCCATCGAACATTCCAAAATTCAATTGTAAGCAAGGAGATGATCCCAAAAATCACGTTATGACTTTCCATCTATGGTGTTCGTCTAACTCCTTGATGTATGATTCTATTTGATTGAGACTATTCTAGCGCACTTTTACTGGTACGACCGCGAAGTGGTATATTGAACTTCCATGACATTCATTTGTGGACTTTAGTGCATTGGCAATTGTCTTCCTCACACACTTTCAGCTACCCATTCATTATGAAATAGGTACAGACCTTTTAACCTCTCTTCATCAAAACACCTAGACACACATATCGAATTATATCCATGAGTGGAGAAGGCAGAGAAGGCTCATTAAAGCTCCTATCTCAGACCAACTTTTAGCTGATTAGTTTACGAATTCTATGTTGCCACCCATTGCCCAAGATGTGTCTATGGGCGGTGTTGTCACCAAAGAGAAGGCTATTAGTCACGCTTAGTATCTGGATTTGGTGTATTCCCAGTCCAAAACACTATATAACTTGATCCCTCAAGCTCCTTATCCCATCACAAACTCAGCTAAGCCACCTACAGAAACTCCTATCAATGGGGTTGTCAGTTCAAGCCTGGAAACCCCATGCTTCTACTACTACTCCTTCATCTCCTACGGTTTTCGCCAAGGTGAATGCTATTCAAAGTACGCAAACACCCGGTAAAAATAAAAAGAAAGGTAAAGGAAAAAACAAGAAACCTAGAAACCAACAAGAGAACCCGAAACCTACAACGAATGAGAATGATAAAGGGAAGAGAAAAGAAAAATATCCATTTCTGTTGAGCGGAGGGGATCACTTCATGAAGGAGTGTCCCTGTCATGAAGAAATCAATAATTTTTTGAAAACTAACCCTACGCCAGTAGTTCTCACTTATCCTCTCCCTTCTCAGCAACAACTGATGGACCACATGTCTAATCAGGGAAATTCTAGTTCTATAGAGGAAATTCACATGATGTCCTCAAAAACTGTTAATTTGCAAACTTGAAGCCAGAATTATGACAAACCTATAGCTAAAAAAGGAGATAATTCTTCTTTAGATAAATCTCCCCCCATTGGTTCTCCCGCATCCTCGTCCAGTGGTCCCCTAACTATCGAGAAACCTAATCTTGACATGATTTTGGGTCCACCCAAGAGTACTCTTAGAAAGTCTGTTTTTAATCCCAATGCCTGAGCTACATAGTTCTATAACATCGTTGAAGATCTCGCTCAGGAACCATGTGCAATGTCTACCTTGAAAGTACTCCAAAGTGGTCATATGCAATGCAAAAACCTGTTAACTGCGTTAGGAGCCTTAGACCCGGACAATACTAATTTGATTCATTTCAATGTCGAGAACTATAAGTCTAGGCTACCTCACCAACTTTATTTTCAAATCATAATGAAAGTAGTTGGGAAAAAGGTCTTTAGAACTGTCCTAGATGAGGGAGCTTCAACTTTAGTTTTGTCTCTGTCTTCTTGGAACTCCATTGACTCTCTCGAGCTTATGAAATCACCAATGACCCTAAAAACATTTGATGGACGAGGTTTACAGCCCCATGGTCTCATACCAGAACTTTCAATCGAGCTTGGGGGAAAAACTATTTCCGTTCAAGTGGAAGTGGTGGATACCCCATTAGACTAAAATATCCTACTAGAAAGAAATTGGTTGTATGCCATGACTGTTGTCGCTTCAACGGTATTTCAAACCCTCCAATTTCAGCATCTATGGAATATTGTAACAATTGATCAGCTTGATTTCTGTACGCCATATGTTACCGCCCCTATGTTAGGTCAGTCCCCTCTTCCTTACCAGTCTATTGGGGTAGGCATGCTGAAGGATTCTACCCTTATGGGGGTATTCCCATCAGCTCCTCCTAACACAAAAACGGCAACAATACATAAGATTTCGTTGTTTGGTTATGATCCCTAGGGAAAAGAAGTTGTTGACTCAACCTCTTTGAGTCCACATGGAGCAATGTACAATGTTGTCCAATCCATTTCCGATGACCACACTGATGATATTCATCTGGTAGCCTTGGACCCTTACCACCTTCCCTACTAGTTAGAACCCTCTCTTCATAGTCTGGATTATCTCTCCCAAACTTTTCCTTCAAATGAGTCTGTCATGGAGATCATGAGTACAAATGAATCTGTATGGGAGGATCACCATCATAGATCCTTGTTCCTCCCCAACACCAGTTCAGCAAACCATGATTTTCCATCTCTCTTTAGTACTGATATTGTTCATACTCCTCAAATCCCTGTATTGTTTCAGAACTCTGAATCTGAAGGAAATTTATGAAACATTACTAAAATGAATCCAATTGACATATCAGTCAAGCCTGGCACTCTTGAGCATGTTCATGTTGGAAAGAACTGCTCAGCAAAAGAATCTGAAGCATACAAACCACTTTTCAAGGAATTCCAAGATATTTTTTCCTGGTCCTATGAAGAAATGCCTAGGATAGACCCGTCTATCGTGGTTCATGAAATAAAAACACATCCCACTCCCAAACCTATTAGGAAGAAACTAAGGCAAGCCCATCCATGAAAGGCTATGGAAATCAAAGCCGAAATAGAAAAAAATTTGAAAGTAGGGTTTATTTATCTTGTACCCCTAACGAAATGGGTATCGAACGTTGTCCCTGTCAATAAAAAATAGGGCACCATTAGAGTCAACATCGATTTCATAGATTTGAATAGAGCCTGTCCCAAAGACAACTTTCCAACTCTGCATATCGACCAGATTATCGACAACTATACTAGAAGTGTAATCTTCTTGTTTATGGATGGATTTTCTAGCTATAATCAGATCGAGATATTACCCACTGATCAACAAAAGATCACATTTATTTTCCCATGGGGAAATTTTGTGTATAGGGAGTTACCATTTGGCTTAAAGAACGCTGGAGCTACATTTCAGCGTGCTATGTCCTATGTGTTTCATGATGTCAAACATATTGTGGAACCGTACCTTGATGACCTCCCAAGTCATTCAAGAATATGAGAGGACCACCCTGGTCATCTTCAGGATATTTTTCTTAGATGTCGTCATTATAATATACAGCTGAATCCGCATAAATGTGTTTTTTGTGTTGAGACGGGATGTCTCCTAGGCTTCATGGTTACTAAGGATGGAATCCAGATAGATCCATTGAAAATTGCAGGTATTTTATCCCTACCAGCCCCAACCAATCTTGTTGAACTCCAAAGTTTGCAATGGAAGGAAAACTTTCTCTATTGTTTCATTTGCAATTTTGCAGAGAAAACATACAGTTATATGCGTCTCCTCAAAAGGGTCACTCCATTCTTTTGGGATGACCAAGCCCAACGCGCCTTTGATAATCTCAAGCATGCTCTGACCCATGCTCTTACATCATGTTCTGGTCAAAATCTATTTGTCATAATCCCTTAATGTTGATTTTGGATGCATTTAACACTTTTTTATGAGTCGTCTATAGGTTGAATTTAGTAAAAGCTTTGGAAAGTTTGTTTATGGATTTTTTCATACTTTCACAAAATGGAAAAGGTCATTGAGCATTTATTATGACACTTTGTCATGCTCGTTAAAACCTAGTATCAAAGTTCTGAGTCCAGTTCAAGCTTCTTTCCAGGCTCGTAAAATATGACATTGTCTAAAGAAGCATCATGGAGTCTTCTTTTCACATCTTCTTTCAGACTCCTTAAACATGAAAAGATAGTCGAGTCCGTTTCTGAATCTTTCCAGGCTCATAAAAAGTGACATTGTGTAAAGAAACCTCATGGAGTTCTTTTTATACCCTTTTCAGGCTCCCTAAATATGAAAACATTGTTGAGCGATCTTGTCTTCTTCATGTTCGTTAAAGTATTTGAAGAGTCGTCCGTCCGACGGTAGGTTATCTCTTTCTCGGTTTGGATAGGACTATTTACGAGAAAGGAACACTCCAGCCAATCATGACTAGAAGAGTTCTCTAAGGTATGATTTTACACTTTTCGGGCCTTAGAGACTAAATCATATGAAAAAGGACCCCCATGGAGTCTTCTTCCATATTCGTTCAGACTCTCTAAACATGAACGATACCGAGTTTTCTTTTAGTGGACTCGTTAAATTAAACATTGAGAGACCCATTTTGGGAACGAACCCCTCCTCTCTTAGGTTCGTAAACCATATGAGATTGGACTTGTCTTCTGACAAGCTATATCGAGTGTTTATTACCCTCTTTGAACTCATAAAACCGAAAAGAGGCACTCATCGATCATGATGGGGGGAATGGGAAAGGGAATCATTTTGCAAATAATGGCAGTTGTTTGTCATTACCTTTGAATGGCACTTGTGTGCACAATCATGTTAGTCAATTGGGTATTTAGCTGATCTCCATGATGATCCACTTTCATGAGTCATGTCAATCCTTTGAGTCTTTCAAAATAATGCATTGTGTATCTATCCTGTCTAGTCATGCTGCTAAGTCATTTTGTTGTGCCGCCTGATGTTCAAAGGGGATTTGAAGAACTTTTACCTCTGCAGTCTACACAGTCTTTGTGTCAGTACCTTTGAATCAGTCATATGGTTACTACATTCACATCATTCTAGAACTATGTTTTGAGTTTCATGTCGTCGATGTGGGAGTCATCATGGCCATCCTTCGACGAGACTATTCCCGTCGACATCAGCTTATCATCCGGGAAATAGTCTTAGAAACAATATTCAGTACCTTTAGATCTGTATGCCTTAATGACAGGTTCTCTCACTCTCGACATAGGTTCACATCATTGACCTTTGATCGATAGAATCAACTGGGCATTCGACATCAGGACATCTATTCGCACTCAATAGATTGTACTAAGGTACCTTGGGAATCATTGACATCAATGGTGATCTGCTTCACACTTGTTAATGGTTCACATCATTGGTTGGTAATCAAGTGGTTTCTACCATGTTCGACTTCATATCATTGTAATCACATGGATAGAATCATACTTTGTGGAAGACGAGATGAAGACCCTGGGCATTTGTTTAAAATCTCTCATTGCTTTTTCCCCAGGTTGCGATGGATTTTTGTATATCTAGCATGGATCCACATTTGTATGGTCGTGGCTATGCTCAAATTTGCATCTGTATGACATAGATCTACGTTGTATGTCTGGTAGCTATGTCCAAGTTTGATTCCTCTATCACATGGATCTACACTGTATTCGAGTATCCATGCTTGTTTATTCCACTCATGGATCTACCTTGTATTAGTCTACAGCTATGAGTTTGGTTACTTGTGTCTATGAGTCAACATACTGATGTACAACAGATGCCTACTTGACTACATGCTCCGATCAAGCCAACATTTTCATCTCCTGGCGATAACTTGTTCTCAAAGCTATCATTTATCGTACCACTCTAAGACTCATGCTTTGGAGTGGATCCTGTTATACCAAAATCCTGTCACCATCATGTGATAAGACCTTTGACATACCTACTTGCCCTGAATCCCAGCTTCTGGAGTGAAGACTAAATGGTTTTCTATTAGTCTATCATACAAATTCTTGGCACTGCTCATGCCCCTTTATCCAGGAGTGGTACCCCTGCTCGCACCGCTTCTCATTGTTTGTCCACAAGCGGTGCCACCACCTCTCGCCCTTGGTCCATAGGCGGTTATTACTAGAACCACTCTGTCATAGAAGAAGAAGCACGGTACCTTGGGTAAAAAGGGAAAAAGAGAAGTTTCTCGAGGCTTCTAGATGATAAGCCTCGAGGCATCCCTTATCCCTACTGTTGTGGGTTGGTTGAGCTCGAGATCCCTCATCCTAGGATCTTAGAGGCCACCTCACCCACTAATTTCTCAACCATCTCTATCCATTAAAGCCCTATAAATATGAGCTCATAGCCATGGTTGAGGGGAGAAAATTGAAGGTATTATTATGCTATTGGACTGATTCTTGGCCCGAGATCATTTGGAGAGAGCATACAGAGCTAGAGTTGGATCTTTTG
Source organism: Pseudotsuga menziesii (assembly GCA_001517045.1). Lineage (NCBI taxonomy): Eukaryota > Viridiplantae > Streptophyta > Pinopsida > Pinales > Pinaceae > Pseudotsuga > Pseudotsuga menziesii. Next base: position 51,775 of record LPNX010154118.1, read on the forward strand.
GGCATGAAGAGTTGGTTTCAAGGAGATGCATGTCAACACTAAGGCTTGGTTGTAAACTTCTTCATATTTCTAATGCAAGTTGATTTTCTATCCCATATATATTGTTGATGTTTTATTTCCGATATATTACTAGATTCCTTAGTCACTAGCATAGATTAGTAGATCATATTCTGGTTGCTTTTATCTATTTTGTATTGAAATATTTTGCAGGTACACAGGTGGACTATCAAAGCCTTGTATTCCAGATATCTACAGCGTCTAGGGAGAGTTATCAACCTCTGTGATCTATTTGTTCTGGATCTGAACCATTCAGACCAACGGAACACCTTGCTATCTACAGGAGGTGAAATATTCTAGTCAACAAATCTGGTGACTCCACTGGGGAGTAGTTGTATTCAGTTGTTCTAATCGTCCTCAGTCTGCAACTCTTGTCCAAATCTAGGCTCCATTTTCTTCAACTCTTTTCAGTTAGATCTACTTTCTGATTTGTATTATTTGGGTTTGAAATTTCCAGATCTATTTAGATCTGGGCCATTTCGGTTTTTTATGCTCTATTACCACATTCAATTCAACAGTATTTTCCTTGATCTAGTCTTTTTTGATATGATCCATCGTTCTCTTTATGTTTTTAGCCATCTACAGGGAACCGTGACAATGCTTTGTACGAGGAGCAGTGCCACCGCTTGAACACAGTGAGCAATGAGCAATGCCACCACTTGTATCTAGTTTGCAAGGAGCGGTGCTGCTTTGGAAACGCTCTTACAACACCTACAAAGCACGGTACCAGGTAGGAATTAGTCCAAAACTCTCTTTCCTCATTTTTCTTTGTAAAAATTTAGATTTTTAATTTCTTTTAGTTCTGTTATCAATCCTGTGTTATTGAATCTGATGTGTGTGGCTTTGTGCTTTGATGGTTTAAGATTGATTTGAGTGGAATTTCAAAAATTTGTTTAGTCTTTTTTATTGTTCATTCGCTTCTTGCTTGATTGGCTGTGCTTAAAGAAGGATTTCTTGTTTTCTGAAAGTTAGGGTGTTCATTGAACTCTCTTTTTGTTGCATATACTAAAATAAAAACAATAGATTAGCTTCTAGATTTCATTTCTTGCTTGCATAGTAAACTTCTTTTTCTTCCCTTCAAAAAAGAAAAGTTTTGGTTGAGATTAGGACATCATATTTGAGTGTTGGATTTGGGTTTTCTGATTGGCTTTATAAGCTTTTAGGACCTTTGTGATCTTTCATCTCTCATGCATATAGGACTATCTCGATCAAAATATTAAAAAAATGGTAGTTTTAAGTTAGATTTGCTTATGTTTTTAAGAAATTTGAAAAGTTAGAGTGCATTGGCATATAGGTGTGCTTGGTGTTGTTCTTTCAGGAAAAGAGATTCTCACCCTTCCCATTTGCTTTCGAAAAGAAGAATGTGATTTGTAAAAGTGTTTTCTTGTCTTTGATTTGATGTTCATGACTATTGATTGGAATGATTTTTGGTGTTGAAACAAAAAGAAAAACACTCTCTTCCCTTCCATAAGTAGGCAGATTGAACGGTAAAGTGAACATTTGCACAAGCATATTGCATGGTTTTAATTTTTTGTCAGAACATCATGAATTCACCTAATTGTACAAGTTAAAATTAATGGTAGTTGTAGGTTCAATTTTACGTAGTAACTTGAGTGATAGGTTAGAGACGTGTTTGGGCGTCATAAAACATAGGAGTTGTCATTATTTGTCAGCATTACATTCCAGGACTCGTGCAGTTCTTCAACGTACTATTGGTATATCGAAATACCTTTCACATACCCTTGAGTTATATAGAAAGTTACTTCACGTACTCGATTGTATATTGAAAGGCCCCTTGTGTACGGTTATGCATTAGACAACACTACTACCGATTTGAACTCCCACGTACCTTGAGTATATCAGGAGACCCCACTAGGGCACCTTATCTATTTGAGAAAAGCCCTTTGTCCATCTTGTTTGGAGCCATACACCGAAAATAGCATTTGGGGAGATTACTACGCACGTAACCTCAACGTATATTGCGAGTGGCACCTCCTTTACAATCCTAGTGAGAGACCTGACTTTTGAAATCCTCCTGTCATTTTAAGTCTGCTTGTTTTGACCTATAGTTTGAGTAGGGAAGTATTTTGGTGTGCTTTTTCTAGATTTTCAGACCCTAGGTTAGACAGGAACTGTACACGCTGGATGAGTTAAGACAATCCAGGAGAGTACGGGGCTTGCCACCTGATTTTACTTTTGTTTCAGAAGAAAATCCAATGGAAGCTATCGACCAAGGAGCTGATACCACCTCCCAAGTGGGAGATAATGTGGTGGTGGAAAGTGGAGTACCATATTCTTCACACTCACCCCCTTGGTCCAACATCCTTCCCGGGAAGATTCATCTTTCCATCCTCCCATGGAAGGTCATGTTGATGATACCCATCTAGACTTTGGTCCTAATGCTCCTTTTTGGGAGACACCTATCGGATAGGCCATTGCCTCATTTGGCACATGTGTAAGTTTTCCTGAGAGTGAAGAAGAACACAGGCAATACCGTGCTGCTATCCTCCGTACACAGGAGGTAGAAAAGCAGATTAACAACCTATTAGGCTCTTCACTAGTTCGTTCCACATTCCTTCCTGTGGGATATCGTTCACTAGCCGATTCTATGAGACCCATTGAACCGATTATAGATCATCCATTAACAACCCACAGCCTAGGTCAAATTTCCACCCCTCTCACCTCTTATGTTATGTCTATTCCAAATCCTCTCAGATATTTTGCATCTTGGGCCCAACCTTCAATTCCTATTTCGTCAGTACCTTTGAATGTCAGGGGGCAACCCCTGGCATGACCTATGTTATTTGATTGTAGAATTGTACCTGGTTAAGAGCAAAGCTCTAACATAGAAACATCTACAGTTTTTGTCCCTCCCACCCACACTAATGTGGTAAATCCCCCATCTAGTTTAGTTCATCCCTTGGGGGCACAACCTGTTACCATTCAGTCTTCTAGTTGTTATGGTTATCAAATACTTGTAGGTAATCATCCATCTAATCCTACTGGAATTCCATCCCCTAGCAACACTTTTATGCCATGGGGGTAACCCAACTGGTCTTACATGCCAACCATGGGAGGGACACCCATACATACTACAGGAGGTGCAAGAGGACCACCTTATGGTGGTCCTCCCCCTGGGGGACCTATTGGTCCTGGAGGGTCTGGCGGTCCTCCTCATGCTTATGGTGGTCCTAGTGGTCCTTGGGGACCTGGTGGCTTTCCTCCTTATGGCTCTGGAGGGTTTGGTGGCCCTCCACCTAGTGGTTCCGGTGGCTCTGGAGGTTTCCCACCTCCTGGAGGTTCCGGAGGATCTGGTGGTCTACCTCCTGGTGGTCCTGGTGGTCCTGGTGGTCTTGGTTGTCCCAGTTGTCCTGGCGGTTCCCGTGGCTCTGGTGGTCCTCCTCCTGGAGGCCTTGGTGTTCCTAGTGGTCCTAATGCCGGAAATGACCCCCCCATGGGTGGATTTTCTAGCGGTTCTTCCTCACAGCAACCTGCTTATCAGTATACCTATGGCCCTATTGGTAATTACATGCCATATCAATATTACCAGTATGTGTAGCCCAATAGAGAGCTACCTTTCCTAGAAACTTTGGACTTGCCTGATTTGTCCAAGATGATTAATGATCCCATTCCACACAATCCCTCGTGGCCTCCCACTCCGGTAAAGTTACCATCACATATTCCGAAATTCAATGGGAAGCATGCTGAAGATCCATGAAACCATGTTATGACTTTTCATTTGTGGTGTTCCTCGAACTCCCTCATGGATGATTCCGTTCGGTTACGATTCTTCCAGCGAATTTTGATTGGTACAGCCACAAAGTGGTATATTGAACTCCCACAACACTCGTTTGTGGATTTTGGCTCGTTGGAAACCGTATTTCTTACGCACTTTCAGCTCCCTATTCATTATGAAATGGGCACTGATCTTTTAACTTCTCTACGATAGAACACCTCCACCCACATTTCTGATCATATTCATGAGTGGAGAAGGCAGAGAAGGCTTATTAAGGCCCCTATTCTGGATCAGTTGTTAGCTAATTGGTTCACTAAGTCCTTTTTGCCTCCTATTGCCTGAGATGTGGCCATGGGTGGTATCGTTACTGAAGAGCAGGCTATTAGTCATGCTCAGTACCTAGACTTGGTCTATTCCCAATCTGGGACTCTTTATGACCTGATTCCTCAATCTCCTTGCACCAGCACTGACCCTGCCAAGCCATCAGTAGAAGTACCTATTGACGGGATTGTTGGTTCAATCAAGTCCCCATCCATAGTGAAACCTGCCAAGCAAACCCAAACTGCTACTCCTTCAACTCCTAAGGTTTCTTCCGAGGTCAATTATATTAGAACTACTCAAACCTCGGGTAATAAAAATAAAGGTAAAAATTGAAATAAAAAACCTAGAAACCAGCAGGAGACCCCACAATCAACCAATAATGACAACAATACAAGGAAAAGGAAGGCTAAATACCCTTTTCTGTTATGTGGTGGTGACCACTTCTCAAAGGAGTGTCCCCATCGAGATGAAATCTCCTAGTTTTTGAAGATCCTGCACCTGCAGTACTTACAGATCCCTTTCCCTCTCAACAACAACTGGTAGACCACATGTCGAACCAGGGTAACTCTAGTACATCGGAGGAAATTCGTATGATGTCCTCAGATACTATTCATCTACAAACTCAAAGCCATAATTATGATAAACCTGTAGATAAGCAAGGAGATCAATCTTCTTCACGGAAAGCTCCCTCTACTAGTTCTCCGGAATCCTCGTCTACTGTTCCCTTGTCTACTGAGAAGCCTACTCTCGACATGATTTTGCACCCACCAAAGAGTACTCTTCAGAAGGCTGTCTTTAATCCCAATGCCTGAGCTGCTCAATTCTATAATGTGGTTGAAGATCTCACTTAGGCACCTTGTGTGATGTCTACCTTAGAAGTACTCCAAAGTTGCCCTACACATCGCAATAACTTGTTGACCGCATTAGGAGCTGTCGACCCAGATAACACTAACTTGATTAACTTCAATGTTGATAACTATAAACCTAGATTACCACATAAACTTGCTTTTCAGATCATTACGAAAGTAGTGGAAAAGAAAGTCTTTTGAACGGTACTAGATGAAGGAGCTTCAACCTCGGTGTTATCTCTGACTTGTTGGAAAGCTCTTGGCTCTCCCAAGATTGTTACATCACCTACAACCCTTAAATCCTTTGATGGATGGGGTTTCCAACCCCATGGCCTCATATCAGCCCTCGTGGTCGAGATGGGGGGAAAAACCGTTTCCATCCAAGTAGAAGTGGTAGATGCCCCTTTAGATTATAACCTCCTTTTAGGAAGGAATTGGTTCTATGCCATGAATGTTGTTGCTTCAACAGTATTTCGAACGGTCCAATTCTTGCATCTCGGGAGAATTGTTACCATTGACCAGCTTGATTTCTATATGCTGAATGTTACTACCTCCACGGCTAATAACATCCCCATGTTAGGTCAGTCCCCTCCTCCTTACCAGTTGATTGGGGTAGGTATGCTGAAGGATTCATCCCTTATGGGGATTTTTCCCTCTACTCCTCCTAGCACGGATACTGTGATAGTACATATGATTGCCTCATTTGATATTGAACCCCAAGGCACAAATGTTGTTGATTCCACCTCGTTGAGCCCACACGAAGCTATGTATGACACTATTCAAACTTGTTTCGATGATCACACCGATGACATTCATTTAGTGGCTTCGGATCCTTACCATTTACCGTACTGGTTAGCACCTTCTCTTCTGATTCCAGACTATCTCTCCTAGACTTTTCCTTTTGACGAGTCCATTATAGAGATCATGAATACGGGTGAGCCCATTTAGGAGGATCACCATCATAGATCCATGTTCCTCCCCAATACCAGTTCAGGTAGCCATGATTTTTCATCCTTGTTTCCTACTAATATTGTCAAAGTTTTGCAAAGCCCTATATTGTTGCAAGACACAGATTCTGAAGTAAACCTTTGAAACATTACTTAGACGAACCCAATTGACATATTATCCAAGCCTGATGTTATTGAGCACGTTCATGTTGGGTAGAACTGCTCCATAAATGAATCTGAAGCATATAAGGCACTTTTTAAGGAATTCCGTGATATTTTTTCCTAGTCCTATGAAGAGATGGTGGGGATTGACCCTTCCATTGTGGTCCATAAGATTAAAACTTATCCCACGGCTAAACCTATCAGGCAGAAACTTAGGCAAGTCCATCCTAGGAAGGTTGCAGCTATTAAAGCTGAGATTGAGAAACTTCTGAAAGCTGGTTTTATTTATCCTGTACCTCTGAGGGAATGGGTATCGAACATTGTTCTTGTCAATAAAAAGCAGGGAACCATTAGAGTCTGCATCGACTTTAGTGATTTAAATAAAGCTTGTCCCAAGGACAACTTTCTTACCCCACACATCGATCAGATTATCAACAACTGTGTTGGAAGTGTCATCTTTTCATTCATGGATGGCTTCTTTGGCTATAATCAGATTGAGATATTGCCCTCCGATCAGGATAAGATGGAATTCATTTTCCCATGGGGAACCTTTGCATATAAGAAGTTACCTTTCGGCTTGAAAAATGCTGGAGCCAGATTCCAGCGTGCGATGTCCTATGCGTTTCATGACATTAAACATATTCTTGAACTGTACCTTGACGACCTCCCTGCTCATCCACAGCGACAGGAGGACCATCCTGGTCATCTTAGAGACATATTCCTGAGATGTCGTCATTATAATATACGGCTCAATCCGCATAAATGTGGTTTTTGTGTTGAGACGGGACGTCTGCTTGGCTTTAAGGTATCCAAAGATGGCATTCGGATCGATCCTTTAAATATTGCGGCCATCATTAATCTACCAGCCCCAACCAACATCCTTGAACTCCAAAGTTTGCAGGGGAAGGAAAACTTTCTCCGTCGTTTCATGTGCAATTTCGCTAAGAAAACACATGGTTATATGTGTCTCCTCAAGAAGAACACTCCATTATTCTGGGATGACCAGGCCCAGCACACCTTTGATAGTCTTAAGCATGCTCTGACTCCTTCACCGGTGATACACCCCCCAGATTATTCAAAGGATTTTCTCTTGTATATTGCTGCCTCCGCTACTACCATCGCCATGGTTTTAGTGCAGGATAATCTCCATGGTCAGGAGCATGTGATTTATTACGCCAGTAAGAATCTTATTGATTCTAAAACCCGTTATTCACATGTGGAGAAGCTAGCTTTGGCCATGGTCATTGCTGTGCAAAAATTTCCTCACTATATTCTGCTTCGCACTACCACCGTATTGGCAGACCAGAACCCGATGTACTACATTCTAACTCGTCAGGTACTTGGGGGAAAGTACTCCCATTGGATCATCATCCTTTAGGAGTTCAATATCGAGTTTGCCAAGGCTACATCAAAGAAATCCTTGGTTTTTTCCAAGCTTATATGTGACCTTCCCTGTGCTACCATAGAATCTGATCCCAGCGATTCATTTCCAGATGAATTCCTGGGGCCTGATTAGCACTACTGATCCTTGGTATGGATATTTATTGATTTATCTCTAGACCCAGCATTTTTAGCCACATCTATCTCATGATGATCATCGCCACATCCGTCACCATTTGAAATACTATCTTATCTTGAATTATACCTTGTATAGACGTGGGATTGACTCCATTCTCCGGCGATGCCTCACTCATGAGGAGGTTGAACACGTGTTGAATGATTGCCACTCTGGAGCATGTGGCAGTCATTTATCTAGGATGGATATAGCCCAGAAAATCCTTTGCGCTAGCTATTTCTGGCCTTTTGTCTTCAAAGACTATCATGAGGCTGTTAAGAAATGCCCACCTTGCCAACATTTTTATCCCAAAAAGCGCACCCATCCTACTCCACTTCACCCTATCATTGTCATTGGCCCTTTTGCCAAATGGGGGATTAAATTCATGCATTGTAAGCCTACCTCATCCAGGGGGCATGGTTACATCATCGTAGTCATGGATCATTTCAAAAAATGGGTTGAGGCCATGCCTACATATGCAAAAGATGGTAAGACTTCCACTCTCTTCTTGTTCAATCACATCATAGCTAGATTTGGAGTTCCGAAGTCCATCGTCACTGATCACATATCTCATTTCTGTAATCAAATGATGGAGGAATTGATTGCAAAGCTAGTTTTTTGCCATGAAAACTCTATGCCGTATTATTCGCAAGCTAATGGTTAGGTAGAGGCCATTAACAAGGTTTTGAAAACTATGCTTCGTCAGATGGTTGGAGATCATAAATTCAATTGGCATCTCGTTCTTTTTTTTGCTCTTGGGCTTATCAGACTTCCATGAAAACAGCTACTGGTTTCACGCCATTCCAGCTTGTCTATGGAGTTGAATCTATCTTGCTGATCCAATGTCAGATTCCATCTTTACAGCTTGTCATCGAACTTCTCCCAGACACTTTCACAGAGGAAGCGAGATTTTTGTACTTAAATAACCTTGATGAGACTCATAGAGATGCTTCCTTGGCTAATGAGGCACATAAGAAATGCGTCAAGGTGTAGTACGATAAATCCGTCCAACCTCGCGTTTTCAATGAGGGTGACCTAGTTTTGACTTATGACTGGAGATATGACAAGCTAGGAAAGGGTAAGTTCGAGTCCATGTGGTATGGACCTTTCGTTATTTCCAAGGTTTTAGAGAAAGGAGCCTATGAGTTAGTTGATTACGATGGAATCCCTTTGGGGCAACCTCGCAATGGGTTGTACCTGAAAAGGTACTATGCCTAGGTTTTCTTGGATAGTATCTTGTATATATGTATATTGATTGACTTTCAGTGTGCTTTCAGTATTTTCAAGATGGTTTTGAGTTTTAGTGCCTACATCTGTTTATACCGTGTTTTGGTCATGCAGATGGCTTTCTACAGCTTCGTTGATGGTGCTTGCCACCACACCTTGAATCTAGCCTTGGCTGCTTGGGTTCTCTATTCCCCAGTTGAAGACTTGGTCAGTTCAGGAGCGGTTTGCTTAGGTCACGCTAATAATAACATCGCTGAGTATGAAGTAGTCATCAGTCTTCTCACTGAAGTTGCCTCCCAAGATGTCCATGATCTAATAGTTTTGATGGACTCTCAGCTCGTGGTTTGTCATTTAAACCATGTTTACACCATTAGGAACTTGGTGCTCCTCCACCTCTTCCGGAGGGTATGTTCGTTAGAAAGATCATTTGGAACCATTACATATAGGCATATCCCTAGGGAGCATAACATAGTTTTTGATTCATTGGCTAATTACATCCTAGATTGGCATATTGCCCATTCATGACATTAAATCAAACATGGTACATTGTAAATAAACATTTAAATACACATAGAACTCATAGAAAATGCATTTATCCATTTGAAATGTATAAACACCGTGTAAAAGTCTGTATATATATACAAAAAAGTTTTAAGGCAAAGTCTGTATTTACCTCATCTGAAGCACGTAAGCTTTCAGGAAAAATCATCATACAAAAATCATTAAGCTATCATCTTTCAGTATACATGTCTCATCCACTAGTGGTGCTCATGATAGCACATCACTGCTTGAGCCACCTTGCATAGTAGCCTACTGAATTGGCCTGGTACTCCCACCATAGATATCTGATATCTAGTCGGGAGGTTGTCTAGGATGTCTAGAGTCAACCTCTCTAGGTTCTCCTCCAGCTCCCTGGTGATATCATCACCCTGTGGCATGAAGCGAGCTCTAGCTTGCCTGTCTAATAGAGATGCTCCTTTAGGCCTTGCTGCTCCAACATCTGCATGAAGACAAATAGGTCTCGTCACTTATCATAAAAAATATAAAACAAAAAAAACATAAAAACATTTTCCATCTTTAGGGTTTCTTGTTTCTTACCAATGTCACCCCATTGCCCTCCAGGTGGGAGTGGTAGGTCAAGATCACCTGTAAAATCTGTGCCTGCATAGGAATAGTCCTCAACCATGAGCATCTAATCCCGCAGCCATCTGAAGAATGCATCATCGAACTTCACTCTGCCCCTACCCACTCCTGTGCGAGCCATGATTGGACCCACCTCAGCATGCAGGGGTCGCATGCTCTCAAACTCTGAAAAGTCACCTAGGGCCTAATCTGGGGGACTTTCTCAAAGAAGAAGCAAGCTAAGATGGAACGAAAGATGAATTTCTTTAGCTGTCCCTGCCGACATTTAGTCAGCTAATCCTTGAATATTGGAAGCAATGCTTCTGCCCAGTTGAACACTGTAGGTGCCATAGCCTCTAGGGCATATAGCATATGTGCCCTAGAAGCCTGATGTACACCCTGGCTCCCTGCCACCCTATACATGGTGAACAAAACAATCCATAGAGCCCTGTCTGTCATTACCCTAATAGGGATTTTCTTCCCTGATGTGCCTGTACCTAATGCACAATCTCAATCTATGAGCTCTCTGGTGGTAATGTCCCCGCCACAGGAACCTATCAGTGAGATAGGGGCACCTCGTCTCGATAGACCAGTCAGGAAGTAGATATCCTCTCCCTCCACTGTAAGTATGTGTGCCCCCACCTTGAAATATTGTTGTTCTGGATTCCACATTCTCAGTATGTGTTCCAGTTGTCTCTCATGGGACACCATGCTCGATGTCCGAAAGAAATTTAAAATCCCACAGTTCCGAAGTGTAGCAATACAAACTAGATTCCTTTCAACAGCAGCATCCTCATCATCATGTGTTCTTTCCTTCCATATCACCATATTTTGGAAGCCTAGACCTGCCAAAAACAACAATGGTATTTATTAATATCATCCTTAAGTCAATGTAAATCAAAAGAATGAGTAAATTTTGCCAATATCATTGGTTTAACTTCTCCGTGGCCGGCACCGCCTGTGCCCCATTGGAGACAGGTGGTGGCACTGCCTGTCCACCATATTCTTGGCGCAGTTCTCAGGTGGTACTGCCTATCCCGTAAGGGGTAGCTGCGATGCCCACAAATTGGATTTTAGGGCTTTCCAAATAGGCCTAAAACCGCACTAAATCCCAAATTAAAAACTATGATATGAAAGATAAGGGTCTTAATTGTTACCTACAATTGATGAGACTAAAAACGGATGGTGGAAACTCCCGGTATCAGCTATGGAAAATCTGGCTAAAAAATGCTCCAAGTGCTCTCTGCTAGAGGTAAATAGTGAAATGTTTGAATTTTTACTATTTACTTGCCTTATATAGACATTTTTTGGGTTTGACCTAGTATAGTTTTGATATTACATCATGTTCTGGTCAAAATCTATTTGTCATAATCCCTTAATGTTGATTTTTGGATGCATTTAACACTTGTTTATGAGTTGTCTATAGGTTGACTTTAGTAAAAGATTTGGAAAGTTTGTTTATGGATTTTTCATACTTTCACAAAATGGAAAATGTCGTTGAGCATTTATTATGACACTTTATCACGCTCGTTAAAACCTAGTATCAAAGTTTCGAGTCCAGTTCAAGTTTCTTTCCAGTCTCGTAAAATACGACATTGTCTAAAGAAGCATCATGGAGTCTTCTTTTCACATCTTCTTTCAGACTCGTTAAACATGAAAATATAGTCGAGTCCATTTCTAAATCTTTCCAGGCTCGTAAAAAGTGACATTATGTAAAGAAACCTCATGGAGTTCTCTTTATACCCTTTTCAGGCTCCCTAAATATGAAAACATTGTCAAGCGATCTTGTCTTCTTCACGTTCATTAAAGTATTTGAAGAGTCGTCCGTCCGATAGTAGGTTATCTCTTTCTCGATTTGGATAGGAATATTTACAAGAAAGGAACACTCCAACCAATCATGACTGGAAGAGTTCTCTAAGGTATGATTTTACACTTTTTCGGGCCTTAGAGACTAAATCATATGAAAAAGGACCCCCATGGAATCTTCTTCCGTATTCGTTCAGACTCTCTAAACATGAACGATACTGAGTTTTCTTTTAGTGCACTCGTTAAATTAAACATTGAGAGACCCGTTTTGGGAACGAACCCCTCCTCTCTTTGGTTTGTAAAACATATGAGACTGGACTTGTCTTCTGACAAGCTATATCGAGTGTTTGCTAGCCTCTTTGAACTTGTAAAACCGAAAAGAGGCACTCATCGATCATGATGGGGGGAATGGGAAAGGGAATCATTTTGTAAATAATGGCAGTTGTTTGTCACTACCTTTGAATGGCACTTGTCTACCCAATCATGTTAGTCAATTGGGTATTCAGCTGATCTCCGTGACGATCCACTTTCATGAGTCATGTCAATCCTTTGAGTCTTTCAAAAGAATGCATTGTGTATCTATCCTATCTAGTCATGCTGCCAAGTCATTTTGTTGTGCCGCCTAATGTTCAAAGGGTATTTGAAGAATTTTTACCTCTGCAGTCTACACAGTCTTTGTGTCAGTATCTTTGAATCAGTCATATGGTTACTACATTCACATCATTCTAGAACTATGTTCCGAGTTTCATGTCATCGATGTGGGAGTTATCATGGCCCTCCTTCGATGAGACTATTCCCGTCGACATCAGCTCATCATCCGGGAAATATTCTTAGAAACAATATTCAATACCTTGAGATCTGTATGCCTTAATGACAGATTCTCTCGCTCTCGACATAGGTTCACATCATTGACCTTTGATTGATAGAATCGACTGGGCATTTGACATCAGGACATCTATTCACACTCAGTAGATTGTACTAAGGTACCTTGGGAATCATTGACATCAATGGTGATCTCCCTCGCACTTGTTAACAGTTCACATCATTGGCCGGTAATCAAGTGGTTTCTACCATGTTCTATTTCATATCATTGTAATCACATGGATAGAATTGTACTTTGTGGAAGATGAGATGAAGACCCTAGGCATTTGTTTAAAATCCCTTATTGATTTTTCCCTAGGTTGCGATGGAGTTTTGTATATCTAGCATGGATCCACATTTGTATGGTCATGGCTATGCTCAAATTTGTATCTGTATGACATAGATCTACGTTGAATGTCTGGTAGCTATGTCCAAGTTTGAGTCCTCTATCACATGCATCTATGTTGTATTCGAGTAGCTATCCTTGTTTATTCCACTCATGGATCTACCTTGTATTGGTCTACAGCTATGAGTTTGGTTACTTGTGTCTATGAGTCAACATACTGATGTACTATAGATGCCTACTTGACTGCATGCTCCAATCGAGCCAACATTTTCATCTCCTGGCGATGACTTGTTCTCAAAGCTCTCATTGATCGTACCACTCTAAGACTCACTTTGTCACACTCGTTAAAACCTAGTATCAAAGTTCCAAGTCCAGTTCAAGTTTCTTTTCAGGCTCGTAAAATACGACATTGTGTAAAGAAGCATCATTGAGTCTTCTTTTCTCATCTTCTTTCAGACTCCTTAAACATGAAAAAATAATCGAGTCCATTTCTGAATCTTTCCAGGCTCGTAAAAAGTGACATTGTGTAAAGAAACCTCATGGATTTCTCTTTAAAAGAGAAATCCATTGTTTAAAGAGCGATCTTGTCTTCTTCACATTCATTAAAGTATTTGAAGAGTCATCCATCTGACGATAGGTTATCTCTTTCTTGGTTTGGATAGGACTATTTACAAGAAAGTAACATTCCAGCCAATCATGACTGGAAGAGTTCTCTAAGGTATGATTTTACACTTTTTCGGGCCTTAGAGACTAAATCATACAAAAATTATCTCCCATGGAGTCTTCTTCCATATTCATTCAGACTCTCTAAACATGAACGATACCGAGTTTTCTTTCAGTGGACTCGTTAAATTAAACATTGAGAGACCCGTTTTGGGAACGAACTCCTCCTCTCTCAGGTTTGTAAAACATATGAGACTAGACTTGTCTTCTGACAAGCTATATCGAGTGTTTGTTACCCTCTTTAAACTCGTAAAACCGAAAAGAGGCACTCATCGATCATGATGGGGGAAATGGGAAAGGGAATCATTTTGCAAATAATGGCAGTTTTTTGTCATTACCTTTGAACATGGCACTTGTCTGCACAATCATGTCAGTCAATTGGGTATTCGGCTGATCTCCGTCATGATCCACTTTCATGGGTCATGTCAATCCTTTGATTCTTTCAAAAGAATGCATTTTCCACTATCACATTGTGTATCTGTCATGTCTAGTCATGCTGCCAAGTCAATTTGTCGTGCCGCCTGATGTTCAAAGGGGATTTGAAGAATTTTTACCTCTACAGTCTACACAGTCTTTGTGTCAGTATCTTTGAATCAATCATATGGTTACTACATTCACATCATTCAAGAACTATGTTTCGAGTTTTGTGTCGTCGATGTGGGACTCATCATGGCCCTCCTTCGATGAGACTATTCTTGTCGACATCAGCTCATCATCTGGGAAATAGTCTTAGAAACAATATTCACTACATTGAGATCTGTATGAATTAATGATAGATTCTCTCACTCTCAACATACTTTCACATCATTGACCTTTGATCCATAGAATCGACTGGGTGTTCGACAACAAGACATCTATTCACACTCAGTAGATTGTAATAAGGTACATTGGGAATCATTGACATTAATGGTGATATCCCTCACACTTGTTAACGGTTCACATCATTGGCCGGTAATCAGGTGGTTTCTACCATGTTCAACTTCAGATCATTGTAATCACGTGGATAGAATCATACTTTGTGGAAGACGAGATGAAGAACCTGGGCATTTGTTTAAAAACGCTCATTGCTTTTTCCTAAGGTTGCGATGGAGTTTTGTATATATAGCATGGATCCACATTTGTATGGTCGTGGCTATGCTCAAATTTGCATCTGTATGACATAGATCTATGTTATATTTCTGGTAGCTATGTCCAAGTTTGAGTCCTCTATCACATGGATCTACGTTGTATTCGAGTAGCCATGCTTGTTTATTCCACTCATGGATCTGCCTTGTATTGGTATGCAGCTATGAGTTTGGTCACTTGTGTCTATGAGTCAACATACTGATGTACTGCAGATGCCTACTTGACTGCATGCTCCGATCGAGCCAACATTTTCATCTCCTCACGATGACTTGTTCTGAAAGCTCTCATTTATCGTACCACTCTAAGACTCATGCTTTGGGGGGGATCCTGTTATACCAAAATCCTATCACCACCATGTGATAATACCTTTGACATACCTACTTTCCCTGAATCCCAACTTCTGGAGTGAATACTAAATGGTTTTCTATCAGTCTGTCATACAAATTCCTAGCATTGCTCACGCCCCTTTATCTAGGAGTTGTACCCTTGCTCGCACCGCTTCTCATCGGTTGTCCACAAGCGGTGCCACCACCTCTCGCCCTTGGTCCATAGGCGGTTATTACCAGAACCGCTCTGTCATAGAAGGAGAAGCGTGGTACCTTGGGTAAAAGGGAAAAAGAGAAGTTTCTTGAGGCTTCTAGATGATAAGCCTCGAGATATCCCTTATCCCTACTATTGTGGGTTGTTTGAGCTCAAGATCCCTCATCCTAGGATCTTAGAGGACACCTCACCCACTAATTTCTCGACCATCTCTATCCATTAAAGCCCTATAAATATGAGCTCATAGCCATGGTTGAGGGGAGAACATTGAAGGTATTGTTATGCTATTGGACTGATTCTTGGCCCAAGATCATTTGGAGAGAGCATAGAGAGCTAGAGTCGGAGCTTTTGGGGATGAAGAGCTGGTTTCATGGAGATGCATGTCAACACTAAGGCTTGGTTGTAAACTTCTTCATACTTCTAATGCAAGTTGATTTTCTATCCAATATGTATTGTTGATGTTTGATTTCAGATATATATTGCTATATTCCTTAATCACCAGCATAGATTAGTAGATCATATTTTGGTTGCTTAGATCTATTTCGTATTGAATGCTTTTGCAGGTACACAGGTGGACTATCAAAGCCTTATATTCCATATATCTACAGCGTCTAGGGAGAGTTATCAACCTCTGTGATCTATTTGTTCTAGATCTGAACCATTCAGACAAGTGGAACACCTTGTTGTCCGCAGGAGGTGAAATATTTCGGTTAACAGATGGAATCCCCTTCGGGAAACCTCGTAATGGGTTGTACTTGAAGAGATACTATTCCTAGATCATTCATGTATGGTACCTTGTATATATGCACATTATTTGAATTTTTTGTGTGTTTTAGTATTTTCAATGTGGTTTTGAGTTTAGTGTCCAAATTGTTTATACCATGTTTTGGTTATGCAGATCAGATGGCCTTCTATGGCTTCGTTGATGGTGCTTGCCACCATACCTTGAACCTTGCCTTAGATACTTGGGTTCTCTATTCAACAGTGCATGATTTGGTCAGTTGAGGAGCAGTTTGTATTGGTCCAGCTACCAACAATATCGTCGAATATCAAGCAGTCATAGGTCTACAAATTGAGGCTGCATCCCAAGACATTCGTAATTTGGTAGTTTTCATGGACTCGCAATTAGTGGTTTGTCATTTCAACCATGTCTATACCATCAGGAACCCAATACTTCTCCATATCTTCTAGAGAGTACATTTGTTGGAAAGGTCATTTGAGGTAATTACTTATAGGCATATCCCTAGGGCAGACAATGCAATTGTTGACTCATTAGAAAATTATATCCTAGACTAGTATATTGCTCATACATAATGTGCAAATCAAACATGGTTAATCATATTGTAAATAAACAGTAGACAACATGTAAATTCATGTAAATACATTTTCCATTTGGAACATATAAACACCAGAAATAAAAGGTCTGTATATATATAATGTGTTTTAGAAAAAATAGGTCATGAGACACCATCTGAAGCATTCTGGCTTTCAGGAAGTACAAAATCATAAACAATCCTGAAGCTATATCATCTTTCAGTAATACATCATGCAAAACTATCTATTCATGCTCGTGGTCATGCATATGACAGCCTATACTACTCTACATAGAAATCGGTTAAAGAGGCCTAGCATGCCTGCACTGTGCCTCTAATAACTCATGGGGAGGTCATTGATCGATGCATCAGGTATGTCTAGAGTCAACCTCTTGAGGTTCTCCTCTATCTCCCCCATTGGGTCGTCACCCCATTGAACAAACCGAGATCCCACCCGTCTATCCAGTGGGGAAGATCCCCCAGGTCGTGCTACTCCGACATCTGCATGAAGATATTTACGTCTTGTTACTACAAATAAAAAATACAAAAACACAAATTGACATTTTAGGGTTTTGTCTCTTATCAATGTCTCCCCACTGCGCACCAAGTGGAAGTGGTAGATCAGGGTCACCCCTGAAGTCAGTACCCGCGTACGCATAATCCTCAATCATGAGGATTTGGTCATTCAGCCAGCAGAAAGAAGGAGCCCCAAACTTCACTTTTCCCCTACCTTCTCCTATGCATGCCATCATTCTGACCCACCTTAGCATATGAGGGTCTCTCTCCCTCAGCTCAGTAAATACCACTTGGGGCCTCAAATGAGGGACCCGCTCAAAGAAGAAATAGGATAAGATGGATCCATAATTGAACTGTTTTAGCTCTCCTTACTGACACTTGTTCAGATGGTCCTTGAAGACTGGAAGTAATACCTCTACCCAGTTAAAGCCAGTAGGTGCCATAGCCTCTATATCATATGAAATGTGTACCCTGGAATCCTGTTGAGGTTCTTGGCTCCCAGCCAACCTCTACATGGTGAAAATAACGGTACGAAGAGGACCGTCCATCACTTGCTTAATGGAAATTTTCTTCCTAGACATTTTGGTACCAGGTATGCAATGATGGTCGATTGAATCCTTGGTGGTCATGTCCCCTCCACGGGAACTAGTTAGTGAAATAGGAGCACCCCATCTGGATAATCCTGTCAAAAAGTAGATATCCTCTACCTCAATAGTTTGCACATGGGCTCCCACCTCAAAATATTGTTCCTCTGGGTTCCACATATGAAGGATATGCTCCAATAGGCGCTCATGGGACACCATGCAGGAAGTGCAAAAGAATTTTAGGAGACCGCGGTCCCTCAATGTGGCTATGCACCTTGCATTTCTCTCGACAAAGGTGTTGTCATCATCGTGTTCCCATTCCTTCCATATGACCATTTTTTATCGGTTAGAACCTACCAAAAACAACCAATGAGCTAATTAGAAACATAATCAATCATCAAAATCACTAAAAAGCTCCTATTTTTGCTTGTCCGTTCATTTTTCCCCATTCACGGCTGGCACCACCTGAGCACTATTTGCAAAGAGCAATGGCACCGCCTGAGTGCAGAAGAACATGCGCAGTTCTCATTGAGCACCTTCTGTCCCGTAAGTGGCAAGAGTGGTGCCCATTTTTTGGGTTTAGGGCTTGCCTAAAACTTCCCAAAAACCACTAAAAACAAAAAATGAATGCATAAAGGAAAGGCTAAGGTTCAATCATTTACCTGGCTCTGATGATGGTCGAAACGGATGGTGGAATCTCCTGGAATCACCGACTGAAGATCTATCGCAATTTTCTCCAAAATACTCTCACCAAGTGGTAAATAGCAAAATGATTTGATTTTTTACCATTCAAATGACTTTTATATATATTTTTAGGGTTTTTATGTGTTATATCATATTTCAAGAAAATCATTATTACATAAACACCTATTTATATAGTTCATTAAAGTCATCTTTTGAGAGATTAATGATCTTTTTTTAGTCTTACAGTAGTAAAAATGGAAACAGTGAAGTCTATGGGGGGTTTATTTTTTACTTTTTCATACTTCCATAAAATGGAAAAAGTCCCTGAGTGTTTATTTTGACACTTTGGTCACACTCTCAGAACCTAGCATCAAAGTTCTGAGTCTTTTTTTGATTCTGTTTAGGCTCGTAAAAATTTCTCATCGTGAAAAAGAAACCTAATGGAGTCTCTTTTAATCTCTTTTCAGAATCCCTAAATATGAAAATATTGCCGAGTACTTGTCTTGTTCATACTCATAAAAGTATTTGAAGAGTCGTCTCTCTGATGGTAGGTTATCTCTTTTTTGGTTCAGATAGACTATTTACGAAAAAGGAACACTCCAGCCAATCATGACTAGAAGAGTTCTCTCGGGTATTATTTTACACTTTTTTGGGCCCTGGAGACTAAATCAAACAAAAAAGGACCCTTTGGATTTTTCTTTCGTCTTCGTTCAGACTCTCTAAACATGAACAATATCGAGTTTGCTTTCATTGGAATCATTAAATTAAACACTGATAGACCCTTTTTGGGAACAAACCCCTCCTTTCTGAGGTTCATGAAATATATGAGAATGGACTTGTCTTCGATTAAGCTATAGTGAGTGTTTGTTACCCTCTTTGAACTCGTCAAAATGAAAAGAGGCACTCATTAATCATAATGAGGGAATTAAAGGAAGGGAATCATCTTGCAAATCAAATGGTAGCTGTTTGTCACCTTTGAACATGGCACTTGTTTACATATCATTCAGTCAATTGGGTAATCAGTTGACTTACAAGTCGATCCACTTTCATGAGTCATGTCGGTCCTTTGAATATTTCAAAAGAATGCATTATCCATAGTAATATTGTGTGTCTCTCTACTTTAGTCATGCTGCTAAGTATTTTGTTGTGTCACTCGATGTTCAAAGGAAGTAAGAAGTTTACCTCTGTAGTTGAAATAGCCTTTGTGTCAGTGCCTTTGAGTTAGTCCTATGGTTACTTTATCCACAACATTCCAGAACTTTGTTCCAAGTTTCGTGTAGTTGATGTGGGATTCATCATGGCCCTCCTTCGATGAGACTATTCCCGTCGACACCATCTCATAATCTGGGAAATAGTCTTAGAAACAAATTTAGTACCTTGAGATCTGTATGCATCAATGACAGATTCTCTTTCTCTCGACATAGGTTTACATCATTGATCTTTCATCGAAATATTCCACTAGGTGTTCAACATCAAAACATCTATTCACACTTAGTAGATTGTACTAGGGTACCTTGGGAATCATTGACATCAATGGTGATCTCCCTCACACTTGTTAACGGTCCACATCATTGGCTGGTAATCAAGTGGTTTCTACCATGTTCGACTTTAGAACATTGTAATCACATGGACAGAATCGTACTTTGCGCAAGATGAGACAAAGACCCTGGGTATTTGATAAGCACTCATCCCAGGTTGCGATGGAGTATATTGTATGGAGTACCAGCATGGATACAGATTTGTATGGTCATGGATATGCTCAAATTTTCATCTGTATGACATAGATATACGTTGTATATCTAGTAGCTATGTCCAGGTTTGAGTCCTCTATCACATGGATCTACATTGTATTCTAGTAGCCATGTTTGTTTATTCCTCTTTTGGATCTACCTTGTATTGGTCTGCAGCCATGATGAGTTTATAGTTACTCATGAGTCAAAGTATTGATGTATTGCAGATGCCTACTCAATGATACTCTCCAATCAAGCTGGCTCTTACCTCAAAGTGATAACTTTATCCATCAAAGCTCTCGCCTATTGTATGCCTCTAGCCTCATGCTTTGGGGGGCATTTTGTTATACCCAAATCCTGTCACCAACATGTGATAAGACCTCTAACACCTCTATTTTCCCTCAATACCAAACTTGAAGAGAAAACAATGCTCCAAGCTGTTGATCCTACATGTAAAACTTCTGCACCACTCTTATCCTTAAGCTTATAAGCAGTACCTTATACAGCACTGCCTGAGTTATGTGGAATACAGGTGGTGGCACTACCTTTCACCTTTTTTTTTGGAGTGGTTCTCATCTTGCACTGCACTGTCATAAGGGAGTATAAGAGGTACCCTTGGTAAAAAGTGAAAAAAGGAGGTTTCACGAAGCTTCTAGAACAAAATATTCGTGTCTAGCCTTATCCCTAATTACTTGGGTCAGTTAAGCTCGAGATCCATGCTTTGAGGATCTCATGGCCACCTCAACCACCTAATTCTCAACCATTCCTATCCTTTGATCCCTATAAAACTAGGCTCATACTCCATGGTTGAGGGGAGAAGAAGAGAGTAAAGCTATGTTTTTGAATTAACATCCTGGCCTAATCCATTAGAGAGCATCGAGGAGCAAGTTGGAGCTATCAGGGATGAGATGTTAGTCTTGTGAAGGAGTGCATCGACACTAAGGAAAAAGGTTGTAAACTCTTTCATTCATCTATTAATGCAAATTTGGTTCCTTTCCCATATATCTATTGTGGTATAATCTCATGTGTGTATTATCAAATTCCTTAGTCACTGATATAGATCTATGGATAGTTTTTTGGTATCTTTGATGTTGTTGTGTGTTTGATGTGTTTATGCAGGCCTTCCATCAGAGATCTTATTCCAGGCATCCATAGCTCCTAGGGAAAGTCTTTCGACCTTTTTGTAACTCATTTGTTCTGGATCTGAACCATTCAAACTAGAGGAACACCTTCTATCCGTAGAAGGTGAAATATTTCTAATAACAAATCTGGCGACTCCACTGGGGAATACAAGATTCAGTTGATCTGATCTTCCTCAGTCTTCAAACACTTGTCTAAATCCAAGCTCTAGTATTCAATCTTTTTAGTCAAATCTACCATTTGACTGAGTGAAGTTTTGGATTGAAATAATCAAATCTCTTCAGATCTGAGTCATCCTGAATTTATATGCTCTGTATTTCTGTTGATTCATTAGTTTTGACATTATTTTTGCAATTTCTAAGTTGATTTTTTTGCTCTCCTTGTGTTATATATTTTTATAGGGAACCACTCATGTGTTGTAGCTAATACATGGTGCCACTGCCTACATTCAGTTACCCATAAGCAGTGCCACCGCCTAAGTTCAGTGAGAAAGGAGCGATGTTGCTTCAAAATCGCTCTATCAGTGACCCCTTCAGTGCGGTGCCAGGTAGGCCCTTTTCCAGACCTTTTTTTTTTGGTTTTTTGCAAAAGTAGATCTTGATTTTTATTTCAACCCTGTACTGTCAAGGCTTGTTTATTTGAATCTGAGTGTTCATGGTTGGAATTTTTGGCGATCAGAGCTTGTTTGATTAAAAAATATAATAGTTAGGTTAGGCATGTGTATTATTCATTGCCTCTATGCTTGTTGTTTTTGATGAAGGATAATTCAAAGTGTTGTTTCAGTTAGGTCTCTTTTCTTTCATTGAAAAATACTAAGAGAAAGACTGCTTGATCATTTTCTTGTTTTTATTTTTCCATAAAGTTAGTGGGAGACTTCTTTTCTGCTTTAAAAAATAATTTTTTTTTGTTGAGATTAGGTCATTGTTTTTATTGAGCTTAAGTCACTGGACCTCTGAGTAGCTTCATAAGCTTTCAGAATTACTTTGTTATTTTGTCTCTTTTGCATCATTATCTCATCAAAATAAAAAATATCAATAGTTTAAGTTAGATCTTTCCATGTTTCAGAGAAAAATTTAAAAAAATAGATTGGATATGCATATTGAGTGTTGGTTGTTTTTCTTTTAGGAGAAGAGACTCTATCCCATCTGATTGCTTTCAAAAATTTAGTTTGGAGTGTGTTGCTTGTTTTATTTCTTGAATCAAGATTCATTTGATATAGTTGTTTGAGAAGTTTTTTGGTTTCAAAGCAAAATTGGAAAGAAAAAGAATCTCTCTCCTTCCCGTAATTAGGCATAATCTGAATGGTAAAGTGAATGAACGTGGATTCCATATTTGCATGGTTTTAATTTTTCTATCAAAATCTTATGCATTCACCTAACTGTCCATTTTAAAATTAATGGTAGCTTTAGGACTAAAAATTGTATAGAAATTTGAGTGATAGGTTAGAGACGTGTTCGGGTGTCGTTAAGCGTAGGAGTTGTTGTTACTTATTTGCACTACAACCTGGGACTTGCATGGTTCTTCCATGTACCGTCGGTATATCAAATGGCCTTTCACGTACCCTTGAGGTATATAGAAAGGTTCTTCACGTACTCGATTGTATATTAGAAGGCCCCTTGTGAATAGTTGTGCATTAGACAACAATACTACTAATTTGAGCTCCCATGTACCTTGCCTGTATCAGGAGACCTCACTAGGTTACCCTGTCCATCTGAGAAGAATCCTTTGGACATATTGTGTAGGGAAATACATCGAAAACAACATTCAAGGAGATTTCTATGCATGTACCCTTATGGTATATCATGATTTGCACCTACTTGACAATCCTGGTGAGAGACCAACTTTTTGAGCTCCTCCTATCATTTAAATTTGCTTGTTGTACTGTAGCTTGAGTAGGAGAAAGTTTTGTGTGTGTTATTATTTTTGAGACCCTATGTTAGTTTAGTAATTGATACCAATCTGGCTGAGTTTTGGTTGAGACGATCCAGAAGGAATCAAGGCTTGCCACTCGATTTTCCTCCTGTTACAGGAGAAAATCCAATGGAAGCCATCGACTAAGGATCTGCAACTAGTTCCCATGAGGAAGAAAATATAGTTGTAGAAAGTGGAGACCAATTCACTTCTTATGTAAATCCCTTGGCTCAATAGCCTCTTGTGGATGATACTTCCTTTCATCTGCATGTGGAAGGTCATACCGATAGTCCTGTTCCACCTAAGTATGGCCCAGATGCTCCATTTTGGAGAACTTCTATGGGGCAGGCCATTGCCTCATTTGGGGTCAATAGGCCCTCTCCTTACCAATATTCACCAAGTGAAGAAGAATATAGACAAATCCAAGCATCTATTCACCATGCATGTGATTTTCAAGAGAGAATGCAGATATTAGACACAATCTTAGCAACACCCATACCTCATAAAGAACCTCTTTTGGCTCTTCTTCCTTGTAATAGGTATGCTTGGCCTTTGGCTGAAATTAAACCTTCTTCTGATGGTAATCCAGTGTTGGTCACTATGGGTAGACCCAGGTTTACTATAATGTACCAACAACACCCCTAACTCACTGGCCCTTTCGGCAACAAACCGCGGAGTGGCCTGAAGTCTCACTCGAAGTGATTCAATGGGTTGGCCAAAGACTCAAGTGTCTCGGACCAGGTTCTATTGCATCATGTGCGTATCGCAGCTCTTTTAAGCCCGAGAGGTCTATCTCTGTGATGTGTAGTTCCTCTCTCTCGCGATAAATCCAGCCCTTATCGCATCGCCGCATCTTGGGCAACACGTAACTCTCTCCTACGCTAGATTCTCAACCGCAGCGCACCACAACTCCTCTGCTGGTGTGATATCGCCTTCCTACGATATCCTACCACTGTGGCTCCGAGTACTCAGTGCTACCTGTGACCGAATATGGGACTCAATGCACAAGGTTGGTTAACGCTGCGACTCGCAACTGTCTTAAGTGAAACATAGACAACCTCTTATATTCAATACTTAAAGACTTCAACTTGTAATTATCTTCCTATAATGCTGCGAACTGAATAAAGAATACATACATTTACTGTAAGCAAAGTTCATGTGCAAAATAACAGGTAACAGTAAACAAATACAATCACATGCATTCATCACATAACATGCAGGTTTTACGTGGTTCACTTCCAGGGTAGAAGCTACGTCCACAGAACTGTGTTTCTTTATTATAACTTGGGGGAAGCAAACACAGTTCAGTTGCACCGCATATGTAGCTAGAGATCTTCTGGGTAACTCCGCACACAGCCTAGATCCCTTCTCTCCTAGATCTCTTCTCTATCTCTATATTGCTCTCTACAATATCTTCCTCCCTCTCTGTCAATCCCTGCAGGTTGTTACATACAAGCTCAATGAGCCAGCTACTGGTTACGGTAAGATAACTACAGCTAATAACAGAACCAGAGCTTGGATTCTATATTGCAATTGTCTAACAACGTCTACTTGTCTAACTGCCCAACCCTTTTACAATACAAAATATATCCCTTTATAGGCGGCCTGAAGGTCTCACCATTACAACACTGTGGACCTGTCCCAACAGTAACCCTTAAACCCTGCTTAGTGACAGTTGACATATCTGTACTTGGGGTAGCCGCTTTCCGTCACACCACTACTCTCTGTAGTCTTCCATGCTTCTCGGCACTGATCATGGGTACTATGCACTGCTTCTCTTTACCACAGCTTCTTGCAGCCTTCCATGCTTCCCAGCGCTGACCATGGGTACTGGCGCTGCTTCCTATCCTTCATCTTCAATACCTCGGCCTCATTGCTCCTTTTCGTTTATGAGGGTAGCTGAGCCCTCCTGTCTTCGCCGCTGCCTTCAATGCAGTGGGTGAGCTCTCTCTTCTCGTCCGCTTAGGTACTGTCGTTTTCCTTGACTTTCCTGTCCCAACAGTAATGGTTTTCGGCTCTGATCTGTAGCTAGAAAACCTGCTACGGTGTCGTAGCTTTACCTTATCTCTTTATCTCCGCCAAAACTGTCTATCCGCTAAAGTGGCAGCTTCTCCTGTAGCTGCGGGACCCTGCTCCAACATCCAACATATGGTGAGACTTCTTGAAATCCATGTCAAACCTCCAATTCCACCCCTGTAGTTTTGAGTTCGCAATGGTGATACCCACTGCTGATTAGCTAATCTCAGATGGATAGGCGATCTGACTAATTTGGGGCTACCCATCTATTCCCATGTCTGCTTAGTCAGAACATTTACCTCTGATCCTAGATCTAGGATCACCTCATCCATTTCAAATTCTCCAACCTATGTTGTGAGTCGCATCTCTCTTCCTGTTCTTGTATGTCCCATAATATTATGAACAGCATGCTATGCACTACCCACGGAAGAGGATGGCTGACACTGATCGATGATGCGCTGATGTTCTCCGATAGCTTGCTCATTTCTCATGACTTTTAAACAACTCTGCAGGAAGGATTGTACACTTCCTGTCAACTCATCCTCATCGCATCTTCCCGATGTGGTAGCCTGCGCAATCAGTACAGGGCTAATGCCACAAGGTGTTTGCTGCGGTACGCCCCTAGACGGCGGTACCTGCGATCTTGTTTGCATAGGGTCATCACAGAAAGTCTTAGCTTCCTGAAATGTCTGTTTATTCTTCTATAGGTCAAGTGGTGTTGCTTTGTTAGGAGCTCTACGCACCCACTCCTATCCTGTGTTCTTTTCAGTATCCTGCGATGTCCCACTGGTGGAAGCACCGCTACGAGTCACAATGTTGACTCTTGGTTCCAGTTTTTCCTGCTCAGCAGCAATAAGCTAGATGTTCTGGTGTACTGCTGGCTTAGGTTCTCTGATATTAGCTATCAAGGTAGGACATTCTTCTATAGTGTGGTCATAAGATTTGCAATAGTTACATGTGGTGGTGGGGCTCTGACAGTCCCTAGCATAATGTCCTACAACTCCACATTTGTAACAAGTGATTGGTCCCCGACCATGGCCAAAGCCTTCTCCTCGGCCAAATCCTCCTCCACGTCCTCGTCCTCTAAATCCTCCTCCACGACCAACTTGAGCTGGATCCTGCTATGGTCCTGCTGCTGGACCCTGTGTCTCTGATTGGACTCTGTACATGTCATGTTTTCTATGTAACATGAGATCATAGGCTCTGTAATCGTGTTCATCATGGCCTACTGACTTGCAGAAGACGCAGTATAAGTTCTTGGGTGTCTGCACGTACTTCTGAAGTAGAGGGCATTGCTGAGGTAGATGTCCTCGCGTTTTGCATATTTCACACCACGGCCCATGGGTCTGTGGTAAGGGGTTAGGAGCCCCGCTTTCTAGATATTATACAAAGACTGGACATTTGTCTTTAGTGTGGCCTTGTGCTTTACACCTTACGCACCATATGTCTTGCGTAACCTCTTTCCCTTTCTTAAGCTCGTGCATCTGTATCGTGAGATTAGCCAACTGGTTTTGTAAAGTTGCCATGCATGTACTAGTCTCAGCTAGAGGTGAAGCCTCTAATTTCATCGCCATCTCCAACGCATCATCCTGCGTCTGCAGTTTTTGCTGCATTAACGGTAGTCTGATGTGAGGGAGCAGCATTGTAATAAACCATTCCTTACGCTGCTCCGACACAAACTCAAAGCTGACTTGGCCTATAAGGGATTTGAATTTCTGGTCAAAGTCCTACACTGACTCTGTAGGTAGCTGTTTGATGTCTTTGAGCTCTATAATGCACTGTGACTCAGAATTAGGTTTTTTAAACTCTTTAATCATGGCAGTCCTAACCTGGACAAGTGTTCTAGGTGTGGTGGCATACTTCATGTACCATGTTAAGGCTCGTTCTCTTAGTGTGGTGACCAACTAAACAAGTTTAATATTATCATCATTGATTCCTTTAATGGTCCACATGGCTTCACATAGAAAATAGTGTTGTTCTGGGTCCTCTTCCCCTGTACCCTTAAAGATAGGTAGCTTCATATCATCCCCCATTCTATTTCTCTATGGTGGATGTTGATTTGCTGTGTTACTACCACTCGGTGGTGTAGGTGGAGGTGATGTAGCAGTAGTATGTACTGTCTACGAGCTATTGGATGGAGTTTCTATGGGATTGTTCTGAGTTTCGGTCTATTTCTGTGGGGTGTAAGGGTGGTAAGGGATACCCCCTTCTGTTCTTTCTGTGGTACTATGACTCTGGTGTCTAGCACTATCTAAACTATTTTCAAATATGGGAGATCTGAAATCTACTTTGTATTTCTTTCCACTACATGTACGTCCAATGTCATCAAGATCACTTACAAACTCTTGTGACATTACTATCTTTACTTATTCATCTAAAACTAGATCCATTACTCCTTTCTCATGTAATAACATCTTAATGGACAAGTTTAAATATTTTAGGTACTTACCGCGATATCCTTTGAAGAAGTAGTGCTCAGCCTCTGAATCAGCTCCGGTGTCCAGACAATGTTTCTTTTCTTCTTGAATATGTCCTTATCTGTCAACTTTGATAACCAGTCATAAAGCTCGTTTCCAAAGGTCGCAAAAAAATATCGCATGCAGGTCTGAAGAGATATGTTTTTGTAACCAGGCCTCTGTACTCAATCTAGGACTCCTGTTCTCTCGTTCAGCAAATTTTTTCAGGTTAGACCCAACCCACTAGTTGAGTTCGTCTCTAGTAGGATGCCAACAAAACATCAATGCTCAGTTTGTTCAAAACCAGCAACGGAACCATTTGTTGGTTGCTATGAGTAGACCCGGGTTTATTATAATGTACCAACAACACCCCTAACTCATTGGCCCTTTTGGCGACAGACCGCGGAGCGGCCTGAAGTATCACCCGAAGTGATTCAATGGGTTGGCCAAAGACTCAAGTGTCTTGGACCAGGTTCCGTTGCATCCTGTGTGTCTCGCAGCTCTTCTAAGCCCAAGAGGTCTATCTCTGCGACGCGCAGTTCCTCCGTCTCTTGATAACTCCAACCCTTATCGCATCGCCGCATCCTGGGCAACACATAACTCTCTCCTACACTAGATTCTCAACTACAGTGCACCACATCTCCTCTGCTGGTGCGATATCACCTTCCTGCGATATCCTACCGCTGCAACTTCGCGTAATCAGTGCTACCTGTGACTGACTACGGGGCTCAACGCACAAGGCTGTTTAACGCTGCGACTCGCAACTGTCTTAAGTGAAACATAGAAAACCTCTTATATTCAATACTTAAAGACTTCAACTTGTAATTATCTTCCTATAATGCTGCGAACTGAATAAAGCATACATACATTTACTGTAAGCAAAGTTCATGTGCAAAATAACAGGTAACAGTAAACAAATACAATCACATGCATTCATCACATAACATGCAGGTTTTACATGGTTCACTTCCAGGGTAGAAGCTATGTCCACGGAACTGTGTTTCTTTATTATAACTTGGGGGAAGCAAACACAGTTCAGCTGCACTGCATATGCAACTAGATATCTTTTGGGTAACTCCGCACACAGCCTGGAGCCCTTCTCTCCTAGATCTCTTCTCTATATCTATATTGCTCTCTACAATATCTTCCTCCCTCTCTGTCAATCCCTGCGGGTTGTTACATACAAGCTCAATGAGCCAGCTACTGGTTACGGTAAGATAACTACAGCTAATAACAAAACTAGAGCTTGAATTCTATATTGCAATTGTCTAACAACGTCTACTTGTCTAACTACCCAACCCTTGTACAATACAAAATATATCCCTTTATAGGTGACCCGAAGGTCTCGCCATTACAACACTGTGGGCCTGTCCCAAGAGTAACCCTTAAACCCTACTTAGTGACAGTCAGCATATCTGTACTTGGGGTAGCCGCTTTCTGTCACACCACTGCTCTCTGCAGTCTTCCATGCTTCCCGACACTGATCATGGGTACTATGCACCGCTTCTCTTTACCACAGCTTCCTGCAGTGTTCCATGGTTCCCAGCGCTGACCATGGGTACCGGCGCTACTTCATGTCCTTCATCTTCAATACCTCGGCCTCGTTCTCCTTTTCCTTTATGAGGGTAGCTGAGCCCTCCTGTCTTCGCCGCTACCTTCAATGCAGTGGGTGAGCTCTCTCTTCTCAGCCGCTCAGGTACTGTCGTCTTCTTTGACTTTCCTGTCCCAACAGTAATGGTTTCCAGCTCTGATCTGCAGCTAGAAAACCTGCTATGGTGTCGTAGCTTTACCTTATCTCTTTATCTCCGCCAAAACTGTCTATCCGCTAAAGTGGCAGCTTCTCCTGTAGCTGTGGGACCTTGCTCCAACATCCAGCATATGGTGAGACTTCTCGAAATCCAAGTCAAACCTCCAATTCCACCCCTGTAGTTTTGAGTTCTAGGTATGTCTCTAGTTAGCCCATACTTTCTATGGCTGGGGGGCATGTAAGCAAAAATATTTCACCTTCTGTGGATAGAAATTATTCCTCTGATCTGAATGGTTAGGATCTAGAACAAATGAATGACAAAGGATTAATATCCTCCCTAGATGTCGTAGATACCTGGAATACTGCTTTGATAGTAAACTTGTGTACCTGTAATCATATTAAACAAGCAAACACATCAAAGCTACCAGCACATAATCTATTCATCCATGTCAGTGACTAAGGAATCCAACAACATTTACATGTGAAATCAAAACAACGGTAATGTGGGACAAAAATCAGCTTTGCATTAAGATGAATGGAGAAGTTTACAACCAATTAAGCCTTAGTGTCGACATGCATCTCCATGAAACCAACACTTCATCCCCATAAGCTCCAACGTTTCTCTCTATGCTCTCCAATGGCTTGGGCCAAGTGGTCAATCCAACAGCATAACAATACCTCTATGGTTCTCCCCTCAACCATGGACATGAGCTTGTATTTATAAGGCTCAATGGATAGGAATGGTTGAGAGGTTTGTGGATGAGGTGGCCTCTAAGATCCTATGATGGGGCATCTCGAGCTCAACTGACCCACAATGATAGGGATAAGAGAGGACATGAGGCTCACGATCTAGAAGCCTCGATAAACCTCTATTTTTTCCCATTTTACCCAAGGTACTGCCTTTTTCCTTTTATGACAGAGCAGTTCAAGTTAAAAATGCTTATGGAACAAAGGCTATAAGCGGTGGCACCGCTTATGGTAAACAAGATACAGGCAGTGTGAGGAAGGTACAACTCATGGACAATGAGGAAAGGGTGGTGCTAAGTATTTTCATGAAATATTGACAATTAACATGGGGTTCCACTCCAAGTGTTGGGATTAAGGGAAAGTATGTAAGTCAAAGGTCTAATCACATGGTGGTGATAGGATTTTGGTATAACAGGATGCCCCCCAAAGCATGAGTCTTAGACAGATACGATAAACAATATCTTTGAGAGAACAAGTTGTCGCTACGAGGCAAAAATGCCGGCTCGATCGGAGCATGTCATCAAGTAGGCATCTGTAGTGCATCAATATTTTTGACTCATATACACAAGTAACCAACTCATGGCTGCAGACCAATACAAGGCATATCCATGGGAGGAAAAAACAAGCATGGCTACTAGAATACAACGTCGTAGATCCATGTGATAGAAGACTCAAACTTGGACATAGCTACTAGACATACAACGTAGATCTATGTCATACAGATGCAAATTTGAGCATAGCCACGACCATACAAATGTGGATCCATGCTAGATAT
>LPNX010154118.1:82798-115201 GCA_001517045.1 Pseudotsuga menziesii
GGAAAATCAATGAGTGCTTTAAACAAATACCCAGAGTCTTCGTCTCGTCTTCCACAAAGTATGATTCTATCCATGTGATTACAATGATCTAAGGTCGAACACGGTAGAAACCACTTGATTACTGACCAATGATGTGAACCATTAACAAGTGCGAGGGAGATCACCATTGATGTCAATGATTCCCAAGGTACCCTAGTACAATCTACCGAGTGTGAATAGATGTCCTGATGTTGAACACCCAGTCAATTCTATCAATCAAAGGTAAATTATGTGAACCTATGTCGAGAGTGAGAGAATCTGTCATTAAGGAATATAGTTCTCAAGGTACTAAGTTTTTGTTTCTAAGACTATTTCCAGGATGATGAGATGATGTTGACAGCAATAGTCTCATTGAAGGAGGGCCATGATGAGTCCCACATTGATGACACGAAACTCTGAACACAGTTCTGGAATTATGTGGATGTAGTAACCATAGGACTGACTCAAAAGTACTGACACAAAGACTGTGTTGACTACAGAGGTAAGACTTCTTCAAATTCCCTTTGAACATCGGGAGGCACGACAAAAGACTTGGCAGCATGACTGGACAGGACAAACACACAATGCGACAGTGGACAATGCATTATTTTGAAAGACTCAAAGGAGTAGCATGACTCATGAAAGTGGATCGTCACAGAGATCAGCTAAATACCCAATTGACTGACATGATATGCAGACAAGTGCCATGTTCAAAGGTAATGACAAACTACTGCCATTTATTTGCAAAATGATTCCCTTCCCATTTTCCCCATCATGATCGATGAGTGCCTCTTTTTGGTTTTACAAGTTCAAAGAGGGTAACAAACACTCGATATATCTTGTTGGAAGATGAGTCCAAACTCATATGTTTTACAAACCTGAGAGAGGAGGGGTTCGTTCCCAAAACGAGTCTCTCAATGTTTAATTTAATGAGTCTAATAAAAGAAAACTCGGTATCGTTCATGTTTAGAGAGTCTGAATGATTATGGAAGAAGACTACAAAGGGGTCCTTTTTCATATGATTTAGTCTCTAAGGCCTGAAAAACTGTAAAATCATACCTTAGAGAACTCTTCCAGTCATGATTGGCTGGAGTGTTCCTTTTTTGTAAATAGTCTATCCGAACCGAAAAAGAAATAACCTACCATCGGAGAGATGACTCTTCAAATGCTTTAACGAGCGTGAAGAAGACAATATCACTCGAAAATATTTTTGTATTTAGGGAACCTAAAAAGAGTTTAAAGAGGACTCCATGAGGTTTCTTTACACAATGTCAATTTTTTCAAGCTTGGAAAGAATCAGAAATAGACTCGACAATATTTTCATGTTTAAGGAGTATGAAAAGAGGTGAAAGAAGACTCCATGAGGTTTCTTTACACAATGTCAATTTTTTATGATCTTGGAAAGAATCGAAAATGGACTTGGACCTTTGATACTAGGTTTAAGGAGCGTGACCAAAGTGTCATAAAAAATGCTCATCGACTTTTTCCATTTTATGGAAGTACAAAAAAGTCATAAACAAACTCCCAAAGCTTTTTGCTATGGTGCTTCTATCCTGCAATTGACTCAAAAACAAGTGTTAAATGTGCTCATGACGAACATTAAGGGATTACGATAGATAAATTTCAAGTAAAAGGTGATTTTAAATCAAAACTATAGTATATCAAACCCTAAAAATGCGTATATAAGTCAAGTAAATATTAAAAAATCAAATCATTTTACTATTTACCCATAGTGGAGAGCATTTGGAGCACTTTCCTAGTCAGATCTTCAGCAGTTGATACCGGGAGTTCCCACCGTCGAATTTGAGCACCATCAGTTCCAGGTAATAGATAAAACCTTAGTCTTTCCTTTCACAGTCTTCATTTTGAGTTTTGATGGGGTTTTGGGCTTGTATTGCAAGCCCTAAAGCTATGAAAACGGGCACCACGCATACCCCTTGCGGGATACGCGGTACCTCACTAGAATCACGCCTAAAACAAAGCTGATAGGTAGTGCCACCGCCTGTCTCCAATGGTGCACAGGCGGTGCCGACCGTGGAGATTCCAAACTAATAGCACAAGCAATAATAAACCATTCTTTTGAATTTAAATGATTAGAGATGATTCTAATGTGTGCTATAATTGTTTTTGGTAGGTTTTTGTTTCTAAATCATGGTGATATGGAAAGAAAGACAGCATGACAATGATGATGCTTTCGCTAAAAGGAATGTGGGTTGTATAGCTGTATTACGAGACTGTGGGCTCCTGAAATTCTTCCAGACCCCAAGCATGGTATCACATGAGCGGTTATTAGAGCACATACTTCGGATGTGGAATTCGGAGCAGCAACATTTCGAGGTTGGGGCCCATATTTTGACAGTGGAGTTAGAGGACATCTACTTCTTCACTGTTCTCTCGAGACGGGGTGCCCCCATCTCATTGATAGGTTCCCAAGGAGGGGATATTACCACTCGAGAGTTGATAGATCGTCATTGTGTTCCAAGGATGAGGACATCGGGGAAGAAAATCCCCATCAGAGAAGTGATAGATGGACCCCTATGGATTGTCCTATTTACCATGCAGAGGGTGATCGGGAGTCAGGGTGTGCACCAGGCTTCTAGGGCACACATGTTATATGCCATAGAGGCCATGGCACCCACGGTATTCAACTGAGTGGAAGCCATGCTTCTGATATTCAAAGATCAGCTGACTAAGTGTCGACAGGGAGAGCTAAAGAAGTTTGGATTTGGTTCCATTTTATCCTTCTTCTTCTTTGAGTGGGTGCCACAGATGAGACTTCAGGTGGTCTTCAGAAGCCTGAGAGCACGGGACCCCCGTATGCTAAGGTGGGTCCATATTATGGCTCGTACAGGAGTAGGTAGGGGGAAGGTGAAGTTTGGTGACCCATTCTTTAGATGGATCCGTGATCAAATCCTCATGGTGGAGGATTATGCTTATGCAGGCACAGACTTTAGTGGAGATCCTGACCTGCCGCTCCCACCTGGCAGACAATGGGGTGACATCAGTAAGAAGCAAGAAACCCTAAAATGGATGAAATGTTTTTTATGATGTTTTATACTTTTTATGTTAAGTAAAGAGACCTGGATATTTTCATGCAGGTGTTGGAGTAGCGTGACCTAGGGGAGCCTCCCCATTGGATAGGCGAGCTGGAGCCCGCTTTGTACCACAGGGTGATGATATCACTGGGGAGTTAGAGGAAAAACTGGAGAGGTTGACCTTGGATATCCCAGATGCTTCTATTGATGACCTCTCTCCAAGGTATCAGAGACCTACAGCGGGAGTCCTGGGTCGATTCAGTAGGCTGCTACGTAGAGTAGCTCAGGCAGTGATGTGCTACCATGAGTATCACTAGATATTGTGTGTATGAGATATCTACTAAAAGATGACAGCTTCATGATTTTGTATGGTGATTTTTCCTGAAATCCTATGTGCTTTGGATGAGGTCTTGTGACCTATTTTTTGTAAACTTGTTCATATATATATATATATATATATATATACAAACTTTTACCTGGTCTTTATATGTCTCAAATGGTGAATGCATTTTACATGAGTTTTATGTGTCTTTAAATGTTTATTTACAATAGACCATGTTTGATTTCAATGTCATGAATGGGCAATATGCCAATCTAGGATGTAATTAGATAATGAGTCAATAACTATGTTATGTTCCCTAGGGATATGCCTATAAGTGATGGTTTCAAATGATCTTTCTAGCAAACGTACCCTTCGGAAGAGACGGAGAAGCACAAGGTTTCTAATGGTGTAGATATGGTTCATATGGTAAACCACAAGTTGTGAGTCCATCAATACTACCAGATTGTGAACATCTTGGGAGGTAGCTTCAGTTAGAAGACCGATGACTGTTTGATACCTAGTGATGTTAATAGTAGCATGACCTATACAAACCACTCCTGAACTAACCAAATTTTTAGCCGGGGAATAGAGGACCCAAGTAGCTGAGGCAATATTCAAGGTGTGATGGCAAGCACCATCAGCGAAGCTGTAGAAAACCATTTGCATGACCAAAACATGGTATAAACAGATATGGACACTAAACTCAAAACCATCTTAAAAATACTAAAACCACACTGAAAGCCAAGCAATATACATATATACAGGATACTATCCAAGAAATACCTAGGCATAGTACCTTTTCAGGTACAACCCATTGCAAGGTTGCCCTAAAGGGATTCCATTGTAATAAAGGACCTCATAGGCTCCTTTCTCTAAAACCTTAGAAATAACAAAAGGTCCATACCACATGGACTTGAAATCACCCTTCCCTAGTTTGTCATATCTCTAGTCGTAAGTCAAAACTAGGTCAGCCTTGTTAAAGGCATGAGGTTGGATGGATTTATCATACTGCGCCTTGACCCGTTTCTTATGTGCCTCATTAGCCAAGGCGGCATCTCTCCAAGTCTTGTCAAGGTTATTCAAGTACAAAAATATTTCTTCCTCTGCGGAAGTGTCTGGGATAATTTTGATGGTAAGTTGTAAAGATGGAATCTGACATCGAATCGGTAAGACAGCTTCAAGTTGTTAATGTAATTGTAACTTCGGAATGCATTCACTTGCATTTATTATATATTGTAACCCGATGTTTATCCTGGGATGTTCTTGTGTCATGTCATGCCCCGATGTTTCCATCGGGAGGATCTATAATGTAAACAAGTCATGTCAAGTCATTGTGGGTAACCCTCCTATTGTCTAAGGGTTAAAGTCCCTATAGATCTGGGGCACTAGGGTTATTAGACTCACTTAGTGAAGTCATCCCTAGTAGGGTTTTAGTCATGTCGAGAATTAGTATAAATAGAGAGGTGGCCTCTCTATTTATCACACACTCATCCACACTCATTTGTAGCACATAGCTGAGGAAGAGAAAGACATTGGGGCAAGAGGAAAGAGCTTACTACTGTTGGGAGATTGTCTTACTGTTTTTGGGTTTCACTTTGGTGTTGATTCTATCTCTAAGGAAGTTGTGGGGTTTTCTCCATTTATGGTTTCCCCAAGGAAAAACACTATGTTCATTGTCTCTTGTGTTTGATTGTTGTGCTTGTTGTTCTCTCAGTTTAAAGATCCTAATGTTATTCTAGCTTAATGTTAAAAATCCAACATGGTATCAGAGCTAACCTGAGAAGAAGACATTGTGCAGCTACAAGAACTAGGGCTTCCTATTTTGTGGATCTCTCTCCACATATTTTCAGCAAAATTAGGATGGAATAACTCTCCTCTCTAGGGCGCATCTTTCTGTCAAAGCAGAATCCAATTCTGAGGTTTTTCAGTTTTGGACCCGACACTGCTGCCAAAAATTAGGGATTTTCACAGAAGTGGAATTTTTCAATGACCCCAGGCTTGGATTGATCTCCTCCCCAAAATCAAAGTTAGGGATCAAATTCAAAGCATTTGGTTGGATAGAACTCCGAAAAATAAAAACCCTAATCTGCTCCTGAACCAGCACTGCAGGATTTCAGCTCCAAAG
Source organism: Pseudotsuga menziesii (assembly GCA_001517045.1). NCBI lineage: Eukaryota > Viridiplantae > Streptophyta > Pinopsida > Pinales > Pinaceae > Pseudotsuga > Pseudotsuga menziesii. The sequence goes on from LPNX010154118.1 coordinate 88,299, forward strand.
TCTAGATCCGACATCTTGACCTGGTAAGATCTAAATCTTTTGTATTTCCATTTGAGGTTCTCAGTTAAGATGTCTCATCATACCAAGCTTGATGAAAATCTTGAGGGAGCTGATAACTTCTGAGCCTGGAAGTATAGGATCTCCCTGGTCCTGGAAGAAAATGAGTTGGACTCCTATATCCATGAGGAGGTTCTAGTCCCAAAGGGAGATGAGGTCAAGGCCTTACATAAGAAGAAGTTGGTTATGGAAAAGAGGATAATTGCAGATTCTATAAAGGATCATCTCATTCCATAGGTGTCCTCCCTCAAGACACCTAAAGCCATGTTTGATTCCCTAACCAAACTATTTGAAGGGAAGAACATCAATCAGAAGATGACTCTAAGGATCCAGTTGAAGAATGTCAAGATCCAAAATGAGGACACCATCCAGTAATACTTCACGAGGGTCTCCTAGATCAAAGAACAACTAGAAGTTGTAGATGAAGAAGTGGAGAATGCAGAAATTGTGATGACAACATTGAATGGCCTCCCTAGGTCATGGGATTCTTTCATCCAAGGAATCTGTGCTAGGAAGAAGTTGGTCAAGTTCAGCATACTGTCGGAAAAATTTTCTCAAGAAGAAGCTCGGATAGTAGCTCGAGAAGAAAATATGGGAAATGGAGATCAAGCTCTCACAATACACTCCAAGAGAGGAAGAAGCGAAAAGCATCATCACCAAGGTAAGCATTCTCATCAGAAAATTTCATCTAAACTCAGATGTTATACATGCGATGAAATAGGACACTTTGCTAGAAACTGTCCCATGAATAAGAATGGATCCAAGAAGAAAAGGAACTCCAAAAGAAAACATCATGCTCACACTGTTGAGGATGATGATCCTCCAAGGAAGAGAGTAAAACAAGAAACTAAAGACTCTTCAAGTGAAGATGAATATGTTCTGATATCCGCACTCATGGGAACTATCACTCATGGAAGCAAAGATTGGCTTATTGACAGTGGGGCTTCCAAACACATGATAGGTTTCAAGGAATCCTTTGAGAAACTATCCGAACATAATTCAACCCATAAGGTGAAACTTGGGGATGACTACCAATATCCCATAAAAGGTAGTGGTGAATCCTCCTACAAGCTAGACTCTGGAAAGTCTATAAAAATGAAGGATGTCTTGTTTGTACCAGGATTGAAGAAGAATCTTCTATCCATATCAGCATTGGATGCAAAAGGTATGAGGGTTGCATTTGTAGATGGCCAAGTCATCATGTGGCCAAGAGGAAAGACTATTGATGATGCAATAGTGATTGGAGAACAAGAAGGAGGCTTATACAAGCTGAAGGGCCATCCAGAACAAGCTATGGTCCCTGACACAGTAGATCCAAATGAACTATGGCATAGAAGGCTTGCACATGTGCATTACAGAGCACTACCACTTGCAAGAAAAGCTATTGAAGGTCTTCTATAAATTCAAGAAAAACATGAAGGGGTCTGCAAAGGATGTGCAAAAGGAAAGAATACAAAGAAGACATTTCCAAGTAGCGAGAGAAAAGCAAAAGGAATCTTGGAAATCATCCACTCCGATGTATGCAGACCAATGCCATCAAGTTCACTAAGTGGGTATGTATACTATTGTTGCAGCTGCAACTGTTCTCCCCAAATTTTTCAAATTTTGGTCCCCTCCTCATGATTTAGTGTTGCTTTCTTTTGAATCATTTGGATCCGTGAACCTTTTTGGTCATCCTTTAATGTTGAATGATTTTTGAAGGTTAACGCTCATCCTATTTTTGGAAGTTGCTTGTGTTTGAAAACTGTTGTGGGTCGCAGGTTTTTAGTTTATTTGCTACTTGAAGATGAATCAGACCTTCTGTTCTTGTAAAACCACTGTCTCGGAGGGTAAACAGTTTTGACCATTGCTAAATTCTTGACTTTTCAAACTCTTAGCATTTTTATTTTTCAGTTTGATCGGAGGCTCTTGTTTGTTCGTCTTCCGCCGTTGCGGCTCCCCAAGCAGCTAAGCACCCGAAATGAAAAAGCGCTCCGCTCGCCAATGCGTGTCGCATGTCTGTAGCCTTTTCTCTTCCGTCGTTGCGGCTAGGCAAAGCTTTTGGCTATCGATGTAAATGTCCTTCCAATTTTCGATCGAAAGTTTTCCCGCCCACAGCTCAGGCCTTAACTCTTCTGACTCCGATGTGCTTAAGTGTCGTCGCAATACCCTTCTCCTGATAAGACCCGCTTATGTGGCTATGAATATGTCTACCCTACTGATGTTAGTATTCTGAGCCGCCGATGAGTTTTCCATTTTCCATCGTTGGTGTTTTCTTTTGAGCCTGTAAGTGGATGAGGTAGTGGTGTCACGTTTGTTAAAATTCTCATAACAATGGTGCACCTGGCCATTTCTTGTGGATTATCGATTTTAGTTGGTATAATTTGACGTTTTGTTTAGAATGCAGTCACGGTGAATGATGCACATTGATTAACTGTAGGTGGACTCAAGGGACTATACAGGCTACCACGGTGCGAAGGCATAGCTGGGCAGTTCTGGTAAAGATCAAACCGTAACCGGCAGGATCACAAGGAGGGAAAGTGGAGTAGAAGACAAAAGCAGAAGTGACAAAGGCGTAGACCCAAAAGATCTATCAGTTATTAAGCAGATCATGAGTGCGTACAGAAATGGGGGATATGAAATGTTTTGAAGGACCGAAAGGTCACGCGGTTGAGGGGAGCCCAAGCGGTCTGCTGTTTTAGTTTAAATATTTGAAAGTTAGAATTGATAAGGGATTTTTCCCTCAAAAAACTTGTAAACTATTGCTTGTAAGAAGAACTATTTCATTTTACAAACCAGAAATTGCAAATTTTGCCTGTTCGAGAAAGTGCTATGTGGAATGTATCAATGCAATAAAATGAGCGATGTTGAATGGGAACTATTTCGTTTTCAACTTTGTTTCATTAACTGTGAGAGCGTTCTAATGTCCTGAACCTATGTTCTTGTCTAAATGTTCTTTAGTATACTTTGTGATGTTTCCACTATGAGTAATGGGCCTTTTAACTGGTGATGAGCTATCTTATCATGTATACTTTTATTCATGTTTATATGTTTGGTTATAAGAACAGCTGTCTGCGATTTGCCATAACACATGGACAGTAGTGCATTACTCATGAATTAATATCCATCTCTCTAGAGATAGTTTAGTTAGCATTTATTTTCTTGCATATATGTGATTTAGATGCTTGTGAGTTCTAAGACGAGAGGTAAAAACTTGCGCATCACATTGTGACTGCTCCTTACATGCTTTATCACCTTGCATTATTAAATAGGCACTTGAATTTCATATTTTAAGTCAAAATACAAAAAATATACGGTGGACCGGGCCACAACCGGTAAACCCTTTTGTTACTTGACCTACAGTAGCCGGACCGCAAACCAGACGGATTCCCTACATCAAACAGTCATGGGCTAGTTGGGAACGTTGACTGGGGAGAATCCCTTGCTATTGTTGCCTGCGATTTTCTAGGCCTCAATAGTTTCTGGCGCTAGAAGGAGGGCCTATTGGAGAAATTGCAAATTTTTCCTGTTGGAGAAAGTGCTATGTGGAATGTATCAATGCGATAAAATGAGCGATGTTGAATGGGAACTATTTCATTTTCAATTGTGTTTCATTAACTATGAGAGCGTTCTAACGTCCTGAACCTATGTTCTTGTCTAAATGTTATTTAGTATACTTTGTGATGTTTCCACTATGAGTAATGGGCTTTTTAACTAGTGATGAGCTATCTTATCATGTATACTTTTATTCATGTTTATATGTTTGGTTATAAGAACAGCTATATGCGATTTGCCATAACACATGGACAGTAGTGCATTACTCATGAATTAATATCTAGCTCTCTAGAGATAGTTTAGTTAGCATTTATTTTCTTGCATATATGTGATTTAGATGCTTGTGAGTTCTAAGACGAGAGGTAAAAACCTGCGCATCACATTGTGACTGCTCCTTGCATCCTTTATCACCTTGCATTGTTAAATAGGCACTTGCATTTCATATTTTAAGTCAAAATACAAAAAATATACAGTGGACAGGGCCGCGACCGGTAAACCCTTTTGTTACTTGACCTACGGTAGCCGAACCACAAACCGGACGGATTCCCTACACCAAACAGTCACGGGCTAGTTGGGAACGTTGACTGGGGAGAATCCCTTGCTGTTGTTGCCCGCGATTTTCCATGCCTCAACAGTTTCTGGCGCTAGAAGGAGGGCCGCCAATGCATGGATAGCCGTGGAAACCTGTTTTCTCGAGATTATTCCACCGGTAATAGTTCAGAAAGCAATGGGATTCATAATCCAATTCCGGAAGAAAGGGGTAGAGAACATCTATTTTATGTCGACAACGAAGTTGTTAATAACTTGAGAAGACACACTAGGGCATACATGAAGAATATTGGAGGATTGCCGATCATCTCTGAATTTCCCAAAAGAGAATATAAAAGGAAGGATCGTCCTATATTTGAAGACTCAGTGTTGGTTGGGGATTGGGAAGAACTTGTGGAAACATCCTTACAGGAAGTTGTACTGCCTTTGAATCAAGAAGGCCCAGATACTCTTCACAGTTCTCCTGCTCACACTCTAGTTTGCTCACCTCCTCACTCTCCACCCAGACTCATGGCGGGCGTCAACGCCAATCAACCACCCAACCCACCGAATCCACCACCTTCCTGGAGATCCAGATCACCTTTAAACCTAACACCTCTGTTACATGATTTACCTCAATCCTTTGAAAAGATGCTGCCCAAATTCGACCCAAGTGAAAAGATACTAGTAGATGACCACCTGCAAAGTTTTTATTTGGAAATAGAAGGGTTAAGGGCTAGGGAGTATGAAGATGTAGTTTGCAGATTATTCCCGCACACCCTTAAAGGAACTGCAATGTCATGGTATTTTGGTTTGCTTGCAAACTCTATCCCTGATTGGGATACCTTCGAAAGGATCTTTAGAAGTAAGTATGCAACCCAGAAGACTCATGCAGCTCTTATGAAAGGACTATGCGCCTTGAAGAAAGAGAGAAAGGAAAAGGTGCACAGTTTCACCCAAAGGTTTGCAGCATATCTTAAGAATTTTTCTAAAGTTGACAGACCTTCGGAGAAGGTCCTGATTGAATATTATACCTCAACTTTAGGCCCTGAGTTGGCCATGTTTTCCAAAATAAAGGCCAAGCCTACTTTGGCGGAAGCCTATGAAGAGGCAGAAATAGTGGAAGCGGAAAGGGAAAGCATGGAAGATTATCCCGAACTGTCAGGAAAGAAAATTGTGGGGAGGAAAGCCTTGTTGTTTAATAAACCTAAGGAAGAGCAATCACCAGATTTTGAAGGTATGGAAAAAATTATGCAAAAGCTTTCTAACAGAATTATAGACTTGGAAAAAGAAAAGGAAGCTCAAAAGTTCTACAAGCCCTATTAAAAGAAAAGGGAGGATAACAATCAATCCCAACCTCCTCTACACAATTCAGCATCTATGAAATTAACAAAGGTAGGAATGGACAATTTTTGCACTTTCCACCAACAACCCCACTTTGAAAAGAATTGTCCTCAATGGATAAACTCAATGACATTGGTTATGAATCAGCTGTTGGATTCTAAATTAACAAAAGATGGAGATGAAGAAAAAAATGACACTACCACTTCGACGAAAGAGCAAGAATATGAGACCATGGTTATGTGGAATTCTGTTTCATTATTCGATGCTGAGGAAGAAAAGAATTGGGGAAATGAGAGCATCATGGAAACGAACATTACAACAAGGAGCCAAGGGTCAGTTAAAGAAGAAAGTCTCATACTCCCAAAAATCAAAAGGCTGCAGAAAAATGTTAAAAAATTTCAGAATAATTCCTCAGCTAATAAGATTCTCGAATTCACCATTACCAACCAGGATCCTAGGCAGACTAATGCATTCGCCACACCCACTGAAGAAAAAATGAATGTTGATAAGCCACATCACGCTGAACCACAAATGGATTATGACATCGTGGAAGATATAAAGAAGGTGAAGGTGAACGTTTCACTATTTGAAATGTGTAAAGTGTTGCAGCAAAAAGAAAGACTATTGAAGGCGCTTGAAGCATTAGATGAGAAGCTGCCCACTGACAATCGACCCAAAGAAGAAGAAGAAATTGGAGAAACCAGCATTGGAGGTAAGTCTAAGAACAAACATCCGCCTTTCCTCCTCACTTTTGAAATTTTTACTCACAATGTACATAATTGCCTGGTAGACTCAGGGGCATCGGTTAACGTCATGACAATATCAGTCTGTAAAAAGATAAATGGGAAGCCTAAGCCATCCACGTGGAGGGTTGTTCAGTTGGACAGGATCACGAATGTAAAGGTAATTGGTGAAATGGAGGATGTCCTGGTCCGCCTGTCGTCAAATGATAAAGTGTGCCAAGTTATTGATATAGTGGTGGCCGACATACCAGACGCTTATGGTCTTGTTCTGAGAAGAGATTGGTTGGCCAAACTAAATGGATATTTTGCCTCTGATTGGTCGCATCTTTGGCTTCCGTATAAAGGAAGTCCAAACCAAATTAAAATTTTGAGGGAGCCTCATATGAAACACAACGTTACTCAACTTGAGGAGAAGAATGAACTAGTAGATTCTGTGTTGGGAAATTATTTTATTGAATTGGAACCAGGAAATTACCAAGCAGAAGAAGCCAGCAACACGCCAGACGCCTAGCTTGATCTCCTTCGATTTTCACAGGCTGATGAAATCGATTGTAAAATAGTAGACTTAGCAGTAGGAGTAGATTTGCATGTAGTAGTTAGTGATTTCTGGACATTGTTTTTTGATGGCTCTAAGATGTTAGAATGGTCAGGGGCCAGCTATGTCCTGATTGACCCCAAGAAGAATAAACATTTTCTTCCATGTAGATTAGAGTTTGAATGTATGAATAATACAGCTGAGTATGAAGCGTTGGTGTAGGGTTTAAGGAAAGCAATCGAATTAAAGGTAAGTAATCTGAAGGTTTTTGGAGATTCTGAAATAATCGTAAAACAGATTCGGAATCAAATACATTGTATTTATCCTCACTTAAAAGCTTATCAAAATGAGGTATGGGACCTACTCAAATGTTTTAATGCATTTAATATTATATCAATTCCAAGACTTAAAAATGCAGCAGCTAACTTGTTGGCCACATCAGCTGCTAGGCTTGTACCTACTAATAATCGATGCTCCGTTGAATTGCTTTTCAGGCCCTCGGTCCCTGATATGATCACCAACCTGTGAGTGTTCGACGATGATCAGCAGATAATAGAATGCTTAACAAATGACAAGGTATTTAAAAAGGTGATTATAGATGATGAAGAACATCAGGCCGAGTTGAAGTACGATAATTTCATCCCTAAAGGAGTCAGAACCTTAGAAATAATGTTCGATCTCAATGAATAATTTAGAAGACCAGCAAACGTGAAGACTCACATCTCATCTCTACAGTTTGAATTGATAAATTTAGGGACTGAGACGAATCCTAAATATGTGAATCTTGGCAAATGTTGTTCACCAGCAAAAAGAGATAAGTTCATCAGTCTTTTTAATCAATATAAAGATGTTTTCGCCTGGACATACGAAGATTTGAAGACATATGACACTAGCATCATCCAGCATGTTATCCCCATAAAATCTGGTGTCAAACCTTATCAGCAACCTTTAAGAAAAATGCACCCAAAATTGGAGCCTCTGATCCAGAGTGAAGTTAAGAAATTATTGGATGCTAGGATCATTTTTAAAGTCAGAAACTCTGAATGGGTCTCAAATTTGGTACCAGTGAGAAAAAAGTCTGGAGAAATCAGGCTATGCGTGGATTTTAGAAATTTAAACTGTGCTTCAGATAAAGATAACTACCCTGTTCCACCCATGGAGAAACTACTACAAATGGTCTCAGGTTCTGAACTTTTTTCGTTATTAGACGGTTTCTCAGGTTACAATCAAGTATTAGTAGCTGAAGAAGACAGATTGAAGACAACATTCAGGACCAGATGGGGAACCTTCACTTACAGAAGAATGCCCTTTGGGCTTATAAATGTTGGAGCTACGTTCCAGAGGACTATGGACATAGCTTTTTGAGGTTTGATTGGCTGTAGTGCTGTGGTGTATCTTGATGATATTACGATATTCTCAAAGAAGAGAGAAGAACACGCATTTCATCTGAGGAAGATTTTTGAACGCTGTCGGAAATATGGCATCTCACTCAACCCCAAGAAGTGTGTGTTCACTGTTACGGAAGGAAAGTTGTTGGGTCACATAGTTTCAAAGAAGGGAATCTCTATAGACCCGGAAAGGACCAAGGCCATTGAACAAATCCCCTTGCCCCATAATAAAAAAGGGATGCAGTCATTTATGGGAAACATAAATTTCGTACGAAGATTTATGCCATATTTTGCTCAGATTGTCAAACTGCTGCAGCAAATGGTGAAGCAAAGCGCACAATTCAAATGGACTGAGATTGAGAAGGACGCATTCAGCAAGATTAACACTGCTATTGCACATGCACCCTCCCTAAAAGGCCCAGATTTTGATAAAGATTTCATTCTGTATACTTTTGTATCTCATGATTCGCTAGTAGCTTTGCTTACTTAGAAGGAAGATGGGGGGGATGAGTTCCCAATATCTTTCATGAGCACTGGTCTAAAAGGGGCCGAATTAAATTACCCAGCTATTGATAAACAAGCTTACACGGTATTCAAAGCAGTGAAACAATTCAAGCCCTATATATTAAAAAATCGAACCAAGGTGATCGTCCCATACCCAGCTGTGAGGTCACTTTTTGTACAAAAGGAGTTAGGAGAAAGAAGGGGCAATTGGGTAACATCTCTTCAAGAGTATGACCTCGAATTCAAGCCAGCTTCTATAGTTAAAGGGAAAGGTTTGTGCAAACTGATGACTGAAAATGGAAACAATGAAGAACCTGTATGGGAAGATGAAGCTGAGTTACATCTGATGGATGTATGTCCTTTGTTCACAGCCCCTGAGTCTTGGTATAGAGACCTCGTGCATTATCTTCAGGAAAGATTGTTGCCAGAACATTGGAATTCCAAGCAAAGAAGAGCGCTATGTCTCAAATCAGCTTTCTATCAAATTGTTGAAGGAATATTATTTAGAAAAAACTACAACGAAGTTCTTATTATATGCTTAGAGAAAGAAGATGCGACGAAAGTAATGACAGATTTGCATGGCGGGCCTGCTGGGGGACATTTTTTAGGAGATACCACTGCTCACAAAATTCTCAGGGCCGGTTACTATTGGCCCACGCTTTTCAAAGATGCACATGCCCATGTCTGGAAGTGCGATATTTGTCAAAGGTGTAGTGGAAGGCAATCTAAAGCCTATGATGATCACGAAGCCGTTCGAACAATGGGGGTTGGATATTATTGGGGAGATAAAGCCGAACTCTTCCCTACAAAAAAAATACATTTTGACCGCAACTGATTACTTCACTCACTGGGTCGAAGCCGTCCCGCTGCGCAAAATAAATGAAGACGCGGTCATCAACTTCCTGTAGGACCACATAATGACCAGGTTTGGAGTTCCAGTTTCTTTAGTCTTTGATAATGCTACTTAATTTTCATCGATTAAATTAACTGCTTTTGCTCATGAGAAAGGAATTAAGTTGCATTACTCTGCAAATTACTATCCACAAGGAAATGGCCTGGCTGAATCTACTAACAAAAATCTGATTAGAATTTTAAAGAATACTGTGATAAAAAACCAGAGGAGTTGGCACTCAGCGCTACCAAACGCCCTTTGGGCTGATAGAGTCACCCCCAAGTCTTCGATAGGAGTGTCACCATATACCCTTCTGTATGGTAAAGAAGCCATTCTTCCCCCCAATATCATGCTACCCTCCTCTATAATAGCTCAAGAGTCTAGAGGGTCGGAGAATGAAGTTTTGTAGATGAGGATATGTAATCTTCTGAAAGCAGAAGAGGCTAGATCTAAGGCAAGAGAACGCTTTAAACAACAACAAGAGGTAATAAAAAGATGGTTTGACAAGCACAAGGCAGGAACAAAAGAATTTGAATTGGGAGATTTGGTCCTCAAGTGGGACCACCCCCATGATGAGAAAGGAAAACACAAAGTTCTAGCAGTTATGGATAGGCCCTTTTCAGATTGCGGCAAAGCTTGGCCCTTCCACTTATAAGTTACAAGATCTGCAGGGGTGGGAAGAGAACTTACCAGTAAATGGTTTAGTTCTCAAGCCTTATTTTTCCTGATTTTCATTTTTCTTCTTCTATCTTGTATATAAATAATCTGGTTTGGTCGTCTTTTTGAGTCTTTGAGTCATGAAGTTTAGTTTTGTTTTTAATTTAATTTTCTGTCGATTTGAATAAAGGAGGCAAACCGACGGTTGCATAGGGAACCTCAGATTTTTTGGAATGGTTAACATTCATGGGTATAAGAATGTGTATTGTTGTTTATCTAAAAGAACTTCTTCCATTTTAGCAGTCTTCTCAAATAGCTGTGTACTCATTGAAGTCCTGCTTAACCCCTGTGAAATAAACCAGAATCAAAAAGTCTGGAATACTATGTTGAGGCTCCATCCATGTCAAATTTAAAATGTCCTAAGGAGTGACAGCAAAGGGCCCATGGAAAGAAGCGAGGTACATAGTATATGAAATACAAATGATCCCATGCCAAGAAATGAACGCCAAAAGGCAGATAAGAGTCAAAAACTCCTATAAAAGCATTATACATCAAAACAAATGCTGAATCTATAAGTACTAAATCGCCTAAAGTTCCTCTCCATCCGTGAGCTGAAATGTGAATACGCCTCTCACACAAAAGGACACTTGGGATAGAGGAGCCTGAATTAAAATTCAGAAAGAAAGGCATGAAGGAGGACTCATCTGAAAAGGACAAAAGTCCAAAAGCACAAAAGTGCTAAAGTGGCATGGGAATGAGGAACAAATGAATATTTCTCTTTAAAATGTGCTACAATCTTGTGGTGTCCGAGCTGCCAGCTTCCTGAAGATAAAACTAACAATGAAACTCATTTTTCGGCCTCAACAGAGTTATCTGGACTTGAAAATATTGGTTTCCACTCTCCCAAATTGGAATATCATCAATGATTTAAGGTACGTACTTTCCCATTTGAGAGATCCAGATAGCTGGAAGAATTCAATGTTTTCATTTCTTATTAAACAGTCTGCCACACAAGGAATAATCATCCAAAGATCTAGGTTCACCAGGTAATCACCAATTGTTGAAGCTGCAACTGTTCTCCCCAAATTTTTCAAATTTTGGTCCTCTCCTCATGATTTAGTATTGCTTTCTTTTGAATCGTTTGGATCAGTGAACCTTTTTGGTCATCCTTTAATGTTGAATGATTTTTGAAGGTTAACGCTTGTCCTATTTTCGGAAGTTGCTTGTGTTAGAAAATTGTTGTGGGTCGCAGGTTTTGAGTTTATTTGCTACTGGAAGATGAATCGGGCCTTCTGTTCTTGTAAAACCGCTGTCTCGAAGGGTAAACAGTGTTGACCATTGCTAAATTCTTGAGTTTTCAAACTCTTAGCATTTGTATTTTTCAGTTTGATCGGAGGCTCTTGTTTGTTCGTCTTCCGTTGTTGCGGCTCCCAAAGTAGCTAAGCACCCGAAATGAAAAAGCGCTCCACCCGCCAATGCGTGTCGCATGTCTGTAGCTTTTTCTCTTCCGTCGTTGCGGCTGGGCAAAGCTTTTGGCTTCCGATGTCAATGTCCTTCCAATTTTTGATCGGAAGTTTTCTCGCCCACAGTTCAGGCCTTAACTCTTCTGACTCCGATGTTCTTAAGTGTTGTCGCCATACCCTTCGCCTGATAAGACTTGCTTATGCAGCTATGAATATGTCTACACTGCCGATGTTAGTATTCTGAGCCACCGATGTGTTTTCCATTTTTCGTCGTTGGTGTTTTCTTCCGAGCCCGTAGGTGGACAAGGTAGTGGTGTCGGTGTTTGTTAAAATTCTCATAACAGTGGTGCACCTGGCCATTTCTTGTGGATTAGCCATTTTAGTTGGTATAATTTGACGTTTTTTTTAGAATGCAGTCATGGTGAATGATGCACATTGATTAACTACAGGTGGACTCAAGGGACTGTACAGGCTACCATAGCGTGAAGGCATAGCTGGGCAGTTCTGGTAAAGATCGAACCGTAACTAGCAGGATCACAAGGAGAGCAAGTGGAGTAGAAGACAAAAGCAGAAGCAACAAAGGTGCAGACCCAAAAGATCTATCAGTTATTAAGCAGATCATGAGTGTGTATAGAAATGGGGGATATGAAACATTTTGAAGGACCGAAAGGTCACGCAGTTGAGGGGAGCCCAAGCAGTCTGCTGTTTTAGTTTAAATATTTGAAAGTTAGAACTGATAAGGGTTTTTTCCCTCGAAAAACTTGTAAACTATTGCTTGTAAGAGCAATTATTTCATTTTACAAACCAGAAATTGCAAATTTTTCCGGTTGGAGAAAGTGCTATGTGGAATGTATCAATGTGATAAAATGAGCGATGTTGAATGGGAACTATTTCGTTTTCAACTTTGTTTCATTAATTGTGAGAGCGTTCTAATGTCCTGAACCTATGTTCTTGTCTGAATGTTCTTTAGTATACTTTGTGATGTTTCCACTATGAGTAATGGGCTTTTTAACTGGTGATGAGCTATCTTATCATGTATACTTTTATTCATGTTTATATGTTTGGTTATAAGAACAACTATCTGTGATTTGCCATAACACATGGACAGTAGTGCATTACTCATCAATTAATATCCAGCTCTCTAGAGATAGTTTAGTTAGCATTTATTTTCTTGCATATATGTGATTTAGATGCTTGTGAGTTCTAAGACGAGAGGTAAAAACCTGCGCATCACATTGTGACTGCTCCTTGCATCCTTATCACCCTGCATTGTTAAATAGGCACTTGCATTTCATATTTTAAGTCAAAATACAAAAAATATATAGTGGACCCGGCCACAACCAGTAAACCCTTTTGTTACTTGACCTATGGTAGCCGGACCGCAAACCGGACGGATTCCCTACACCAAACAGTCACGGGCTAGTTGGGAACGTTGACTGGGGAAAATCCCTTGCTATTGTTGCCTGCGATTTTCCAGGCCTCAACAACTATGTTTCTTTCATTTATGGATTTTCTAGGAAGACATGGATTTACTTCATGAAGAACAAAGATGAAGTGGTCAGCAAGTTCAAGGAATTCAAAGCCTTGATCAAGAATCACACAGAAAAGAAGATAAATACCTTTCAATCAGATAATGGCAGAGAATTTACATCAAATGAATTCAAAGACTTATGCAAAGAATCAGGGATTAAGAGGGAGTTGTCCACTCCTTACAATCCACAACAGAATGGGGTTGTATAAAGGAAGAATAGAACTATCATGGAAGCTGCAAGAACAATGCTTCATGATCGGTATCTTCCTATGCATCTATGGGAAGAAGTAGCTAGAATAGCTATGTATGTACAGAACCGTACTCCACATAGAGCACTCGAGAACAAGACTCCTGAAGAAGTCTTCTTTGGTAAGAAACCAGACATGAGCCATCTTAGAATATTCGGCTGTCTAGTGTACATACATATACCAAAAGAAAAGAGAACAAAACTAGATCCTTCAGGAAAGAAGGGCATATTTGTGGGATACTCTGAAAGCTCAAAGGCTTACAGAATATATTTCCCAGGATTCAAAAACATTGACATTAGTAGGGATGTGACATTTGATGAAGATACAACTTACAACAAATACAGAAAGAAACCTACTGAAGAACCTGAAGAAGCAGAAGCAGCTAGAATTCATTATACAACCATGAATGAAGAAACTAAAGAAGAAGATCAAGAATTTGAAGAACCACAAATACCTATAGATCCACCTCATGAGAAGAATCCTCACAAGAGGAAACCTGCTTGGGTATGAGAAATTATCTAAGGTGTGGAAATATATGGGGCTCCAGAAGAGAATCACAGAGAAAGAAAGAGAACCAGATCCTGCTCTGGATATGTATCCTTACAATGTGATGTTATCGATAAAGAACCTTCCAACTATGAAGAAGCAACAGAATGAAAAGAATGGAAGGATGCTATGATTGAAGAGTATCAATCGATCATGAAGAATGATGTTTGGGATGTTGTCCCAAGACTAGAAGGGAAATTAGTTGTAACCTCCAAATGGATCTACAAGATCAAGCATGCTGCAGATGGTAGCATAGAGAAATATAAGGCAATATTTGTGGCTCGTGGCTTCTCACAGAAGGAAGGAATAGATTATGAAGAAACCTTTGCTCTTGTAGCTAGATACACTTCCATCAGATCAGTTTTTTCTTTGGCTGCAGTAATGAAATGGAAGATACACCAAATGGATGTCAAGACTTCTTTCTTGAATGGTGTAGTGGAAGAGTAAGTGTATGTAGAACAACCACTCAGTTTTGAGACACATGACAGGGAGTCTCATGTATGCAAACTGAAGAAAGCCCTGTACAGTTTGAAACAGGCACCTAGGACATGGTACGGCAGAATTGATAGCTTTCTATCTAGTTTGGGCTTTACCAAGAGTAAAGCACATTCCAACCTTTACTACAAGATTGAATATGGCAACCCAGTGATGCTTCTATTGTATGTAGATGATCCATTTGTAACATGTATGGATGGGTGGATTGTTGATACAAAGAGAAATATTGCTGCCAAGTTCGAAATGAAGGACTTAGGTATGACGCATTATTTTCTAGGCATGGAGGTGTGGCAGAATGCGAATGGAATCTCCCTTGGACAAGGGAAGTATGCAGTAGAGATCCTGAAGAGGTTTGGGATGATGGATTGCAAGGCTATGGCCACACCTATGGCATCGAACCTGAATCTATTGAGTGATACTTCATCAGATACGGTTGATGCTACGATTTATCGTCAGATGATTGGGTCCTTGATGTATCTAACGAACACAAGACCAGATATTTGCTTTGTTGTGAACACCTTGAGCTAGTTCTTGATAGATATGAGACATGTTCACTTGATTACTGCAAAGCATATTCTAGGGTACCTGAGGGGTACAATTCATTATGGGCTCAATTACAAGGAAAATCAGAAGATTAACCTGGCCCGGTTATGTTGATTCAGATTGGGCAGGCAGTGACATCGATAGGAAGAGCACCTCAGGTTGTTGCTTTAGTATGGGATCATGTGTGATCTCTTGGTTTAGCAGGAAGCATTCCTGTGTGGCACTGAGTACAACTGAAGTAGAGTATGTCACAACTTGTTTAGCTAGTTGTGAGGCAGTATGGCTGTGGAAGCTACTGTCTGATTTATTTGATCTCCAGATGGATGCTACTTATATACATTGTGACAACCATAGTTGCGTGAAGTTGTCAGAGAATCCAGTGTTCCATGACAAGTCAAAGCATATCGAGATCAAGTATAATTATATCAGGGATATGGCACAGAGGGGAGTAGTGAAGCTCCATTATGTTGTGACGGAGGAACAGATAGCTGAAGTGTTGACAAAGCCATTGGCTAGGGTGAAGTTCGAATACTTCAGGGAGAAGCTTGGTGTTCTCCAGATCGAGGTTTCCTCCAAGGGGAAGTGATGAGACCCATAGCCATTCTAACATGGTGAGAGGATTGGTTCCTTCCATGGTCAAATGTAAGGGCTGAGCCATTCTGTCATGGTGAGAGGATTGGTTCCTTCCATGGTCAAATGTAAGGGCTGAGCCATTCTGTCATGGTGAGAGGATTGGTTCCTTCCATGTCAGATATGAGTGCTGAATCCGTGAGCCATTCTGATGAGTAGGTCAGATGTAAGGGCTGAGCTATTCTATCATGGTGAGGATTGGTTCCTCGCATGTCAGATATGAGTGCTGAGCCATTTTGAGGTGACTGTAGGATTGGTTCCTACATGATCAGAAGTAAGCGCTGAATGCCATTATGGGAATGGAGGCACCTAGTCAGTTACTAGGTAGCTCAGTCTAGGATTGGGGGCCATTCTGATATGACTGTAGGATTGGTTCCTACTTGATTAGATGTTAGTGCATGCCCTTTCAAACATGCATGTTGGATTGGTTCCTTGCATGTTTCAGATGTAAGTGTAGAGCCCTTTCGAACATGCATGTTGGATTGGTTCCTCACATGTGTCGGATGTAAGTGAAGAGCCCTTATGAACATGCATGTTGGATTGGTTCCTCGCATGTGTCAAATATAAGCACTGAGCCTTTTTGAACATGCATGTTGGATTGGTTCCTCGCATGTGTCAAATGTGAGTGGTGGGCCTTTTTGATGTGATTATAGGATTGGTTCCTATATGATCAGATGTGAGTGTTGGGCATTCCTTTCTGACAATTAGGTCAGATGTAAGTGCTAGGCAGGCCATTCTGAATTAAGTGTCAAATATAAGCATTGAAGAAGACCTACATGGAGGCTAGGTCTACATCCAACATGAAAAAGGGCTGGCTCTGTAGAAATTCCTATGACGAGAATAATCACGAGATAGAACCCATGAAGATTCAGTGTTGATGATCCAGATCAAGGGATGATCTAGATCTAGAGATGATCCTCTAGAGATGATCCAGATCAAGGGATGATCTAGATCTGATGATGATGATCCAGATTGAGTGATGATCCAGATCTGAAGATGAAGATGACATGAAGATGAAGATGACTTGAAGATGAAGATGACTTGAAGATACAGATGACAAGATGATCCAGAGAAGAACACCAATGATGAAAATTGTGTCGAGAGAATACCTTCCTAGTTAAGAGGGACTGTTAATCTAATTGTAACTTCGGAATGTATTCACTTGTATTTCTTATCTATTGTAACCCGATGTTTCTTCTAGGATGTTCTTGTGTCATGTCATGGCTCTATCGGGAGGATCTATAATGTAAACAAGTCATGTCAAGTCATTGTGGGTAACCCTCCTATTATCTAAGGGTTAAAGTCCCTGTAGTTTCAAGGCACTAGGGTTATTAGACTCACCTAGTGAAGTCATCCCTAGTAGGGTTTTAGTCATGTCGGGAATTAGTATAAATAGAGAGGTGACCTCTCTATTTATCACACACTCATCCACACTTAGTTGTAGCACATAGCTAAGGAAGAGAAAGACACTGGGCCAAGAGGAAAGAGCTTACTGCTGTTGGGAGATTTTCTTACTGTTTTTGGGTTTCACTTTGGTATCTCTGAGGAAGTTGTGGGGTTTTCTCCATTTATGGTTTCCCTGAGGAAAAACACTGTGTTCATTTTCTCTTGTGTTTGATTGCTGTGCTTTTTTTTCTCTTAGTTTAAATATCCTAATGTTATGCTAGATTAATGTTAAAAATCTAACACAAGTCCATAGACAAGCTGAAATGGCGTGAAACCAGTGGCTATTTTCACCGAAGTCCGATAACCCCAAAGCACGAAGAAAAGAACGTGGTGCCAGTTGGATTTATGATCTCCAACCATCCGATGAAGCATAGTTTTTAAAACTTTTTTAATGGCCTCTACCTAACCATTAGCTTGTGGATAATATGGCGTAGAGTTTTCATGGCAAAAACCTAGCTTGGCACTCAGTTCCTCCATCATTTGATTCCAAAGATGTGATCCGTGATCAGTAACGATGGACTGCGGGACTCCAAATCTAGCTATAATATGATTTAACAAGAAGAGAGTGGAAGTCTTACCATCTTCTACATATGTAGGCATGGCCTCAGCCCATTTTCTAAAATAGTCAATGGCTACGATGATGTAACCATGCCCCTTGGCTGAGGTAGGCTTACAATGCATGAAGTCAATCGCCCATTTGGTGAATGGGCCAACGGCAATGATGGGGTGTAGTGGAGCAGGATGTGTGTGCTTTTTGGGATAAAAGTGTTGACAAAGTGGGAATTTCTTAACAGCCTCATGACAGTCTTTGAGGATGGAAAGCCAGAAATAGCCAACGCGAAGGATTTTATGGGCTCTATCCATCTCAGATAAATGACCGCCACATGCTCCAAAGTGGCAATCATTAAACACATGTTCAGCCTCCTCATGGGTGAGGAATCATTAGAGAATAGAATCAATCCCATGTCTATACAAGGTATCATTCAGGATGAGGTAGTATTTCGCGTGGCGACGGATACGGTGGCAATCGTCATGGGAAAAATGCGGCTGAAATAGTTGTGTTTGGAGATAAAGAAGCAAATATCCATACCATGGATCAGTAGTGCTAATCAAGAACAGGAATTCATTCGAAAATGAATCACTAGGCTCAGATTCCGTCGAAGCACAGGGAAGATCACACATGAGCTCAGCAAAGACCAAGGATTTCTTTGATGTGGCTTTGGCAAATTCCAGATCAAACTCCTAAAGTATGACTATCCAGCGGGAGTACTTGCCCCCGAGCACCTAACGAGCCAAGATGTAATACATCGGGTTCTGGTCTACCAATATAGTGGTTGTGCGAAGCAAAATGTAGTGACAAATTTTTTGTACAGCAATGACCGTGGCCAATGCTAACTTTTCCACACATGAATAGTGAGTTTCAGAATCCATGAGATTCTAACTAGCGTAGTAAATCACATGCTCCTGACCATTGGGATTTTCCTGCACTAAAACCATAGCGATGGTAGTAGCGGATGCAATAATATACAAGAGAAAGTCCTTTGAATAATCCGGGGGGTGTATCATGGGTGAATGAGACAGAGCATGTTTAAGATTATCAAAGGTGCATTGGGCTTGGTTATCCCAGAAGAATGGGTTGTTCTTCTTGAGGAGATGCATATAACCATGCGTTTTATCTTTGAAATCGCACACGAAACAGTGAAGAAAGTTTTCCTTCCCTTGCAAACTTTGGAGTTCAAGGAGGTTGGTTGGGGCTAATAGAGCTATAATGGTGGTAATTTTCAGAGGATCAATCCAGATGCCATCTTTGGATACCACAAAACCTATCAGACATCCCGTCTCAACACAAAAAACACATTTATGTGGATTGAGTCATATATTATAATGACGGAATCTCAAGAATATCTCTATAAGATGACCAAGGTGGTCCTCCCGTCACTGTGAATGAGCGAGGAGGTTTTCAAGGTACAATTCAACAATATGTTTAATATCATGAAATGCATAGGACATTGCACGCTGGAACATGGCTCCAACATTTTTCAATCCAAAAGGTAACTTCTTATATGCAAAGGTTCCCCATGGGAAAATGAATGTTTTTTTTATGCTGATTGGTGGGTTATATCTCAAGCTGATTATAGCCAGAGAAGCCATCCATAAATGAGAAGATGACACTTCCAACACAGTTGTCGATAATCTGATCGATGTGTGGAGTAGGAAATTTGTCCTTGGGACAAGATTTATTCAAATCCCTAAAGTCGATACAGACTCTAATGGTGCCCTGCGTTTTATTGATAGGGACAATGTTGATAGCCATTCCATTAGGGGTACAGGATAAATAAACCCAGATTTGAGAAGTTTCTCAATGTTGGCTTCAATAGCTGCGACATTTCCAGGATGGACTTGCCTTAGTTTTTGCCTGACAAATTTATCCATGGGATAGGTTTTAATCTCATGGACCACAATGGATGGGTCAATCCACAGCATCTCTTCATAGGACCAGGAAAAAATATCATGGAATTCTTTGAAAAGTGCCTTATATGCTTCAGATTCATCTATCGAGCAGTTCTTCCCAACATGAACATGCTCGATGGTATTAGGCTCGGTTGATATGTCAATCGGATTCATCTGAGTAATGTTGCAAAGGTTTCCTTCAAAATCTATATCTTGCAACAATATGGAACTTTGGGGTACATTGACAATATCAGTGGGAAAAAGCGATGCATAATCATGGTTAACCATACTGGTGTTGGGGAGGAACATGGATCTATGATAGTGATCTTCCCAAATGGACTCATCCATATTCATGATCTCTATAATGGACTTATCAAAAGGAAAAGTCTCAGAGAGATAATCTAGAATAGGAAGATAAGGTTCTAACCAGTATGGTAAATGGTAAGGATCTGAAGCCACTAGATGAAGGTCATTAGTGTGATCATTGTAAAAGGTTTGAATGGTGTCATACATTGCTTCATATGAAATCAACGAGGTGGACTGAACAACTTGTTTTCCCTTAGGCTCACAATCAAATGAGGTGATCATGTGGACTGTCGCAGTATCCGTGTTAGGAGTGGATGGAAAAATCCCCATAAGGGATGAATCCTTCGACATGCCTACCCCAATCGATTGGTAAGGAGGAGGGGACTGACCTAACTTGGAGATGTTATTAGCCATGGAAGTAGTAACATCCGACGTGCAGAAATCAAGCTGGCCAATGGTAACAATTCTCCCTAGATGCGAAAATTAGACTATTTGGAATACTGTTGAAGCGACAACAGTCATGGCATAGAACCGATTTCTTCCTAGAAGGAGGTTGTAATATAACAGGGCATCTACCACTTCTACTTGAATGGAAATGGTTTTGCCCCCAAGTTCGACCACTAGGGCTGATATGAGACCATGGGGCTGGAAACCCCATCCGTTAAAGGCCTTGAGAGTCGTAGGTGATGTTACAAGCTCGGGAGAGTCGAGAGCTTTCCAAAAAGATAGAGACAAAACCAAGGTTGAAGCTCCTTCATCTAGAACCATTTGAAAAACTTTCTTTCCAACTACTTTTGTAATGATCTTAAAAGCAAGTTTATGAGGTAACCTAGACTTATAGTTCTCAACATTGAAATGAATCAAATTAGTATTATCCGAGTACAAAGATCCTAATGCTGTTAACATTTTTTTGCGCTGTGTAGGGCAACTTTGGAGTACCTCTAAGGTAGACATTGCACAAGGTGCCTGAGCGAGATATTCAACTACATTATAAAATTGAGCAGCTCAGGCATTAGAGTTAAATACATCCTTCCAAAGAGTACTCTTGAATAGACGCAAAATCGTGTTGAGAGTAGGCTTCTCGATGGATAGGAGGAAAGTAGACGAGGATTTAGGAGAACTAGTAGAGGGAGATTTTCCTAAAGAAGAATGATCTTCTTTGTTGTCTGTGGGTTTGTCATAATTCTGGCTTCGAGTTTGTAGATTAATGGTATCTGAGGACATCATACGAATTTCCTTTGATGAACTAGAGTTACCCTGATTAGACATGTGGTCTATTAGTTGTTCTTGAGAGGGAAAAGGATCCGTGAATAATGTGGGTGTGGGATTTGACTTCAGAAATTGGGAGATTTCATCCCGACAGGGACACTCTTTTGAGAAATGGTCACCTCTGCATAGCAGACATGGATATTTTTCCTTTATTTTCCCTTTATTGTTATCATTGTTGGTTGATCTTGGATTCTCCTGTTGGTTTCCAGGTTTTTTATTCTTATTTTTACCCTTCTTTTTATTATTGCTCGAGGTTTGAGTACTTTGAATAGAATTGACCTCGGCGGAAACCTTAGGAGTCAAAGGAGTAGTGGTGGTACTCTGGGGTTTCTTGGCAGGTTTTGCTGCTGACGGAGATTGGATTGAACCAACAATCCCATCAACAGGTACTTCTGCTGGTGGCTTGGATGGATCGATGCTTGGGCGAGGAGCTTGCAAAACCAGGTCATAAAGAGTTCCATATTGGGAACAGACCAAGTCTAGATACTGGGCTTGACTAATAGCCCACTCTTCAGTAACAGGAATGCCCATAGCCACGTCTCGGGCAATTGGAGGCAACAAAGATTTAGCAAACCAATCAGCTAATAACTGATCTGGAATAGGGGCCTTAATAAGCCTTCTCCACCTTCTCCATTCATGAATATGATCTAATATGTGGGTGGATTTGTTCTGTTGCATAGAAGTTATTAGATCAGTACCCATTTCATAACAAATAGGGAGCTGAAAGTGTGTAAGAAATACAGTTGCCAATGAGACAAAATCCACAAACGAATGTTGTGAGAGTTCAATGTACCACTTCGCATCTGTATCGGTCAAAGTTCACTGAAAAATTCGTAATCGAACTGAATCATCCATGAGGGAGTTTGAAGAACACCATAAATGGAATGTCATGACATGGTTTTTCAGATCGTCTCCCTGCTTCCCATCAAACCTCAGGATGTCTGATGGTAACTTTACCGGAATGGGAGGCCATGAGGGATTGTGTTGAATGGGGTCATTAATCAACTTGGAAAAATTAGGTAAGTCCAAAGTTGCTAGGAAAGGTAAATGACGGTTGGGTTGCACATACTAGTAATACTGATATGGCATATAATTACCAATAGGACCATAAGTGGACTAATAGACAAGTTGTTGTGAGGAAGAACTAACGAAAAATCCACCCATAGGGGGTTGATTTCCGGGATCAGGACCAGTAGGACCACTAGGGCCTCCGGGAGGAGGACCGCCAGGGCCCTCAAGACCACCAGGACCATTGGGACCACCAGGACCACTGAGACCACCAAGACGCATACCACTAGACCCTTCGGGGCCGCTGGAAGGTAAACCTCCAGTGCCTCCGGAACCACTAGGAGGAGGGCCACCAGACCCTCCAAGGCCATTAGGAGCAAAGCCACCAAGTCCCCTAGGACCATTAGGACCAAAAGGAGGAAAACCACCAGGCCCTCCAGGACCATTAGGCCCCCTAGGGGGAGGACCTCGATAAGGTGGTCCTCGAGTACCTCTCGTAGTATGTATGGGTATCCCCCCCATAGCTGGCATGTAAGACCAGTTAGGTTTCCCACATGTCGTAAAAGTATTACCAGGGTATGGAATCCCAACATAGGGAATTCTTGTAGGATTAGGTGGATGATTAATGTTTCCTATAGGTATTTGATAACCATAAACTCCATACGATTGAATGGTTACAGGTTGTGCCCCTAAGGGCTGACTTGAACTGGATGGGGGATTAACCACATTAGTATGGGTGGAAGGGACATAAACTGTAGATGGTTCTATATTAGAGGTCTATCCTTTACTAGGTACAATTCTGGTGCCAAATAATGTAGGTCATGTTGGGGGTTTCCCCTCAGCACCAGAAGGTAATGACGACATGGGAATTGAAGGTTGGGTCCCAGGTGCAGAAGACCTAGGAAGATTGGGAACAAACATAACATGGGAGGTGGTGGGGTTGGTATTTTGACTTGGGTTGTGTGTTGTTACCGTGAGATCTATAATCTGTTCAATGGGTCTCATACAATCGGCAAGTGAACGATATCCCACAGGAATAGCTATGGAACATGCTGGTGGAATGCCCAATATGTCATCTAATTGTCTTTCAATATCCAGTTCATGGAGAATGGCTGCGTGGTATTTTCTACGTTCTTCTTCATCTGGAGAAACTTCTCCAGAAGGGTTTACATAGGTGCCATATGAGGCAATGGCTTGTCCTATAGAGGTATCCCAAAATGGAGCATTGGGACCATAATCCAGACGGGTAGTATCATCAACATGACCTTCTTCATGAGAATGGGATCAGGTATTTCCCCGAGAAGGTTATTGGACCAAGGAAGGTGAGTGTGAAGAATATGGTCCTCTACTTTTTGCAACCACATTATCTCCCACCTCAGAGGTGGTAGCAGCTCCTTGGTAGATAGCTTCCATTGGATTTTCTCCTGAACCAGGAATAAAATCGGGTCGCAAGCCCCGTACTCTTCTGTACTATCTTAACTCAGCCAGTTTGTACAGTTCCTATCTAACCTAGGGTCTGAAAAACTAAAAAACACACCAAAAAGTTTCCCTACATAAGCTATAGGTCAAACAAGCACACTTAAAATGATAGGAGGAGTTCAGATAGTCAGGTCTCTCACCAGGATTTGTCAAGAAGGTGCCACTTGCGATATACCTCGAGGGTACGTGCATAGTAATCTCCTTGAATGCTATTTTCAGTGTATGGCTCCAAGCAAGACAACCAAAGGGATTTTCTCAAATGGATAAGGTATCCTAATGGGGTCTCTCAATATACTCAAGGTACGTGGGAGTTGGAATCCATAGTAGTGTTGTCTAATGCATAACCGTACACAAGGGGCCTTCCGACATTCAATCGAGTACATGAAGTACCTTTCTATATGCCTTAAGGGTACGTGAAAGGACGTTCGATATACCGACGGTACGTGGAAGAACCGTGTGAGTCCCGGGATGTAATGCAGACAAATAACGATAGCTCCTACGCTTAATGACACCCAAACATGTCTCTAACCTATCACTCCAATTGCTATGTAAATTTTAACCTATCACTACCGTTAATTTTAAAGTGGATGGTTAGGTGAATGCAAGGTGTTTTGATAGAAAAGTAAAACCATGCAGTATGCATATGCAAATATTTCACTTTACCGTTTAGTATGCCTACTTATGGGAGGGAAAGAGGGTATTTTCTTTTGTTTCAAGACCAAAAATATTTCCAAACAACAATCTTGAACACAAAGGCAAGGACAAGCAGCACTTCCCAAACTAATTTCTCTTTTCTGAAAGCAATAAGAAGGGGAAGAGTCTCTTTTCCTAAAATAAAAACAAGAAGCACACTACATGCAAATGCTCTCTATTTTTCAATTTTTCTCAAAACATAGGCAAATATAACTTAAAACTACCATATTTTTATTTTGATGAGATAGTACTAAATGCATAAGAGACAAAAGAACATAAAGAGACTGAAAGCTTGTAAATCCAATCAGAGATCCAATGTCCAATGCTCAATGATGATAACCTAATCTCAGTAAAAAAAATTCTTTCTTAAAGGAGGAAAAAGAAGTTCTCTATGCAAACAAGAAATGAAACCTAGATGCTAATCAAATTTTTTTCTTTCAGTCTATATAGCTTTTGAATTTTCCAATCAAACGAATCTTTAACCATAAAATTTCAAACCACAAGCATCAGATTCTAACACACAATCCTGACAGTGCAGGGCTGAAAGCAACTCAACTCAATTTTTTGCAAAAAATGAGAAAAAAGAGGTCTTGAAATGATCCTTACCTGGCACTGCGCTAGATAGATCTTGATAGAGCAGTTCTGGACCAGCATCGCTTCTCCCCAATAGGACTCGGGTGGTGGCACCGCTGGCTGCTAACTAGGTTTAGGCAGTGGCACTACTTCTTTCCAACTGCATAAGCACAGTTCCCTGTAAAAATCCAAAACACAACAAAGAACGACAGATCAAGTCAAAAAAAGACCAGATCAAGGTAAAAATTGATAGATTGAGAGTGAGAAAGAGCATAAAAGTTCAAAAATAATTCACATCTAGACAGATCTAGAAGTTTCAAACCAAAATCCACTGAGTTAGATAGTATATCTGACTAAAGAGAGTTGGAGAAGGAGCCTGGATTCGGACAAGAGTTGAAGAACTGAGGAAGATCAGATCAACTGATACATATATTCATTCCCCAGTAGAGTCACCAGATTTGTAAGCAGGAATATTTCACCTTCTGTGGACAGAAGTTGTTCCTTTGGTCTGAATGGTTCACATCCAGAACAAATGAATGACAAAGGATGAAGATCCTCCTTGGATGTCGTAGATACCTGGAATACCGCTTTGATAGTAAACTTGTGTACCTATAATTAGATTAAATGAGCAAACACATCAAAGCTACCAGAACATAATCTATTCATCCATATCAATGACTAAGGAATCCAACAACATTTGCATCCGAAATCAAAACAACAGCAATGTGGGATGAAAATCAGCTTTGCATTAAGATGAATGGATAAGTTTACAACCAATTAAGCCTTAGTGTCAACATGCATCTCCATGAAACCAACACTTCATCCCCATAAGCTCCAAATTTGCTCTCTATGTTCTCCAATGGCTTGGGCCAAGTGGTCAATCCAACAGCATAACAATACCTCTATGGTTATCCTCTCAACCATGGACATGAGCTTGTATTTATAAGGCTCAATGGATAGGAATAGTTAAGATATTTGTGGGTGAGGTGGCTTCTAAGATCCTATGATGGGGGATCTCAAGCTCAACTGACCCACAATGATAGGGATAAGAGAGGACATGAGGCTCATGATCTAGAAGCCTTGAGAAACCTCTTTTTTTCCCATTTTACCCAGGGTACCACCTTTTGCTTCTTATGACAGAGCGGTTCAAGTTAAAAATGATTATGGACCAATTTCTATAAGCGGTGGCACCGTTTATGGTAAACAAGATAGAGGTGGTGTGAGGAAGGTACCGCTCATGGATAACGAGGAAAGGGCAGTGCTGAGTATTTTCATGAAAGATTGACAATCAACATGGGTTTCCACTCCAAGTGTTGGGATTAAGGGAAAGTATGTAAGTCAAAGGTCTTATCACATGGTGGTGATAGGATTTTGGTATAACAGGGAAAGCTTCAGTTCCAGTAGTGTCTGTACCTTCTAACATCGGGGGGAAACCCCTGACGTGACCTATGTTACCCACTAATGGAATTGTTACTAATAATAGGCAAACCTTTACTATAGGAAAATCCACAATATATGTCCCTCCCAACAACACAAATGTGGTAAACCCTCCAAGCTCGGTTCAGCCATCGGTGGCACAACCTAGAGTTCATCAACCCTCATGGGGTTATGGTTACCCAACAAATCAAATGCTTGTAGGGAATATGAATTATCAACCCACCCCTATAGGAATGTCTTACACTGGAATTCCATACCCTGGAAATGCGTTTACACCATTGGGGCAACCCAACTGCTCTTACATGCCAGCAATGGGAGGAATACCTATTCATACCGCTGGCGGTGCCGGAGGACCACCTTATGGAAATCCTCCTCTTGGTGGTCTTGGAGGTCCCGATGGTCCTGGTGGTCCTAGTGGTCCTAGAGTTTTCGGTAGTCCTCTTCCTAGTGGTCCTCCTTGTCCTAGTGATCTTGGAGGTCCGGGTGGTCCTCCTCCCAACGGTTCTATGTTAGGATATTTAGACACTTAGGAGTTAGTTAAGATCAACTTGTGTAATATATCCGTTAGGTAAAAGTGTGTTTCTTTAGTATGCATTAGTATGC